>CM029372.1:24506916-24870801 GCA_017165825.1 Hepsetus odoe | reverse complement strand
GTCTCTCATGTTCAGTCCAGTCTCTGTACCTGAGCAGTTTGATAGTTCTGTGTTGGTTAATCCACACAGTGATCTACATCTGAACCTTCAAGCAGAACAAAGCGTCTCACTTAAGACATGAAGCAGTGAAGAACCAGGTGCAGATGATTCCAGATGATCAGGTGATTCATTTACTGCTGATGCTGAATGCTGAGTGATGGAACCCCTATATTTAGAACCTTGTATCTTTAGGATACTTGGCAGCCTGGAGCACTAAAACATGTTTTTGTTTCTTTCATTTATTCTGACAAAGATCAGACAGCCTGACAGGAAACTAGGAGAAATGACAAGGGTGAAGACTTTTACACAGTAAGAAAATGATGAATAAAAATCCTAAACTACTGAAAATGTGTTAATACAGATTGTGTCTGGGATTTGGAACTTTTTTTATGGATGTTTTTCTCTCTGTGATTGAAGAGAGTGAAAGGAAAGGAGCAATATGGTGGCCAGTTTGAAGGCATCAGTCTTGTCGGTCAGGGGGACGTCCTGGAAAGGGAAGATGCTGAAGACAGGATCACATGAAGACATGCAGATGGATGATCCACGGTGTGGCAGTACTGCCTGACAGAGAAGAGGATTTTAACTTCTATTTGTGAAGATAAACATTAAAGGTGATCCACCTGCAAACTCTCAGGTACAAAGAAATGAAGAAATCTAAAGAAGACTACAGATACAGCACATACAGTTGAAGGGAATGACAAGAGTCCCTCAGAAGTCCGGGGACTGGGAATGTGGTGAGGGCAAGTTTTGGGCAAAGACACAACAGACATTTTGAAATGTAAGATAACAATTAATGTGTAAAGATCACACTAATCTTTAAGATATTATTTAGAACTCGCTATTCCTACTGTTTCACTAAATCATTTACATTTACATTTACGGCATTTAGCAGACGCTCTTCTCCAGAGAGACGTCCATGTCCTGATTACAGGGACAGTCCCCCCTGGAGACACTCAGGGTTCAGGGTCTCAGGGACCCAGTGGTGGTAGTGCTGGAGGTGGGATTTGAACCTGGGACCTCTTGAGCCACAGCTCCATAGACAAGTACCACCACTAGACCTCCAGCACCCACAAATCCAGCAGTAATCAGAATAAAGAACATTTCTTTCCACTAAATAGATTAGTTTTCAGCTCATTTTTGATCTTTTTTTTGCAGCTTATAGGCATAAATAGAAAGAGTGAATGTTCTCCTCACACACTTCCATCCAAACTGCATCAAATCCCCCCCCCCCACCCCCTTTCACACTGAGACAAGGCCAGGAAGCAGACAGAACACCCCCTTCTTAATAATTCAACACAAACAGGGACAACAATTACAAGAAGCACCTCATAAATGATGTACAGTGGGGCTGGTAAATTATTGAAGACAGAAAGCCAGGACGCAGCTGGAACTCTGTTGTTGTGACTGGGACACAACAGGAGGCAATGTGAAGACATGCCGGACGTGGTTGTGGGACTGGCCTCTGGGATTTTACAACTTCCTGGAAGGAAGGAGCAGCTCTGGCTAAGCAGTGAAAGATACCAGTTTCAAGAGGGATTTGAAGGATCCAAGTCTGATTCAGGATCAGTAAGTCCTTTATCCCAGATGTGATCAGTGTAGACATGCTTGGATCCAAATTAATCTTCTTTAGTTTAGAACTGGAGCTATGAGATACTAGAAGTCAACAGTGACCCAAATCTTTTCTTCTTAAAACCTCTTTCCACCCACTCAACCCTCCTCCAGAGCTTCATTAAGGTGGAGCTGCTCTTTATTAAGGTGGATTTCAGGACACAGTAGGAAGGTGGTCTGCTGAGGTGGTCTATGGTCTAGCACTAAGATACTCGCCATCAGATCAAGAGGTTGCAGGTTCAAATCCCACCTCCCGCACAACCACCATGAACCTCAAGTTGCTCCAGGGAGACTGTCCCTGTAATCAGGAAATGGAAGCCACTCTGGATAAGAGTGTCTGATAAATGACATTTATGTGAATGTAAAAGGCTACAAATAAAAACTAAACTCAAACTCCAGGACTGCTCCCCAGATTGATCTGGGATCAGATTCCTCCATATTTAGGACTGAGACTAGATCAGCTCTAGATCAGAGCTGGAGGAGGGTTGAGTGAATGGAGAACAGTTTTGAGGACGTACTTTCACTGCTCCATTCTGCCTGTTATGGTTGTAGGTCTGCAGTAGAAAAGCTGAAGGATACTGAAGGTTATGTATTCTCACCATCAACATCACAGCTGGGAGGATCTACTGCCACCCAGTCACAGCGTAGATGTTACTGACAATGGCTGATTCCCTCTGCTGCACTGTTTTAATTCAGATGATGTTCAGATCAACTGAACTCACAACGTGGTTGCTGGTGCCTGGACCTGGCCTTCTTCTTTAATCTTTTACTGCCAGCAGCCCATCGTAGCTGCTAGTGTCCTTCATCACCATCACATCCTCACATTTTGATTAAAAATGAACAATAGCAAACTTTATACATCCCAGCATCTCACAGCCACTGCAGGTCCACACCAGCAGGGGAGCCTTGTCAAAGATAAGACAGAGGAGCATTCTTCTGAATCTGAATCTCAAATGAGAGAAAATCTCTTCCCCTTCAGTGGCTCCGATCGTCTCAGATCTGAGACACGCCGGTTATTCCACGTGGCTCGACTGAAGCGCGACAGAGCTGAAAAAGCGCCTTTTCAAGTCGGCCGAGTGTCGCGATGAACATAAAACACAAAGCTTTGCAAGCATGCTTCCAAACACACACACACACACACACACACACACACACACACACACACACACANACACACACACACACACACACACACACACACACACACACACACACACACACCTACAGGTACAAGAGCTAACACAGTATGTAGAACTACTGTACAACAGTAGAAAAACAATGAAGGAAAACATTAAATGATGGGCTTTTAAAACATCAGGGAGAACTGGTGAGTAATGGTTTACCTGGAGATATAATTGGTTAAGGCTAATTTATATATTATATATATACCCTGAGGCTCCCTTGAGCAAGGTACCGTCCTCATCTTTGCTCCCCGTGTGCTTTAAATAGCTGCCCTCTTCTGCACGGTGTGTGGGTGAAATGCAGAAGAATCATTTTGCTGTGGTTCACTGTGTGCTGTGCTGTTTTAGAATGACAATTAGTCACTTTCACTTTCAGTATAGAAGACAAAAACACTGTGTGTCTTGACTGTTATGTCTTTTTTCTTGTTCTTTTTCTGATGCTTTCTTGAGCTGGATCTATTGTTCAAAGGTACCTCAGGGTAACCTACTGGTCTGGGACTCAAACCTTCTGGGACACAACCTTCTGACCTTGGGGCCTAGTCCCTAACCCATAGGTCACCACTGCCTGGTTGGGTTAATGATCATTTGCGGAAAAATCTAAAATAATGTGGAAGTAGTTTTAACTCCAGTACAAAATGAGCAGGAAATGCATGTAGAACTTCCCGGTTCACACCAACAGAGAGCAGTACAGGCCAGGACACAGTCACCGGGTCCTGCAGTGCAGTCAGCTTTCGGTTAAAGAGATATTACTGGTCTCTTTACTACTGACTGGTTTTTCAATATTAAGGTTATGGAGTGAGTTTCAAAGACATCAAGTCCTAGTCTTGGATTGAAAAGAACTGAAAAGAACAGTGATTCACCAACAATGCTACTGTTCAAACAAGAGGAGGTTGGGGACTAGGCCCCAGGATCAGAAGGTTGTGTCCCAAAAGCAGTAGTCTTCCCAAAGTACGATGCACATTACTGCTGCTACTACCACTACTGCTTCTACTACTGCTACTAAAACAACTACTACTGCTACTACTACTACTGCTACTAAAACAACTACTACTGCTACTACTACTACTGCTACTAAAACAACTACTACTGCTACTAAAACAACTACTACTACTGCTACTGCTACTAAAACAACTACTACTGCTACTAAAACAACTACTACTACTACTACTGCTACTAAAACAACTACTACTACTGCTACTGCTACTAAAACAACTACTACTACTACTACTGCTACTAAAACAACTACTACTACTGCTACTGCTACTAAAACAACTACTACTGCTACTAAAACAACTACTACTACTGCTACTGCTACTAAAACAACTACTACTGCAACTACTACTGCTATTGCTACTAAAACAACTATTACTACTACTACTACTGCTATTGCTACTAAAACAACTATTACTACTACTACTACTGCTACTAAAACAACTATTACTTCTACAATTACTGCTACTAAAACAACTATTACTACCACTACTACTACTGCTACTAAAACAACTATTACTTCTACAATTACTGCTACTAAAACAACTATTACTACCACTACTACTACTGCTTATAAAACAACTATTACTACTACTAAAACAACTATTACTACCACTTAATAATAATCCTTTATTTATAATCCCACGAATGGGAAATTCGCTCTCTGCATTTCACCCATGTGCAGCAGTGGGCTGCTATTGAAAGCACCCGGGGAGCAGTGATGGGGACGGCACCTTGCGCAAGGGTACCTCAGGGCAACCTACTGGGAAGTGGTTCGAACCCCCGATCCTCCAATCATGTGGCTGACGCCCTAACCACTAGGTCACCGCTGCCCTTTTACTAAACAACTATTACTACTACTACTGCTACTAAAACAACTTGTTTCTACTTGACTTTTACTACTATTTTACTGCTAATGCTACTAAAACAACTATTACTACTACTACTGCTGCTAAAACAACTTGTTTCTACTTGACTTTTACTACTATTGCTACTGCTAATGCTACTAAAACAACTATTACTGCTACTACTACTACTACTAAAACAACTATCACTATAACTACTACTTCTGCTGCTACTAAAACAACTACTACTGCTACTACTGCTACTAAAACAACTACTACTACAACTGCTACTAAAACAACTATTACTACTACTACTGCTGCTATTGCTACTAAAACAACTATTACTACTACTACTACTGCTATTGCTACTAAAACAACTATTACTACTACTATTACTGCTACTAAAACAACTATTACTACCACTACTACTGCTACTGCTACTAAAACAAATATTACTACCACTACTACTGCTACTAAAACAACTATTGCTGCTACCACTACTGCTACTAAAACAAATATTACTACTACTACTACTGCTACTAAAACAACTATTGCTGCTACTACTACTGCTACTACTACTACTAAAACAACTATCACTATAACTACTACTTCTGCTGCTACTAAAACAACTATTACTACTACTACTATTGCTACTGCTACTAAAACAAATATTACTACTACTTCAACTGCTACTGCTACTAAAACAACTAGTACTACTACTATTACTGCTACTAAAACAACTATTACTACCACTACTACTGCTACTGCTACTAAAACAACTATTACTGCTACTAATACTACAATTATTACTGCTACTACTAATAATACTACTACTACTACTATCACTGCACCTGCTAGAATTACTGGTACTTCTACTGCTACCACAATTATTACTGCTACTACTACGATTATTACTGTTACTATTACTTCAACTACTACTACTACTACTACTACTGCTACTACTACTACTACTACTGCTACTACTACTACTCCTAAAATGATTACTGCTGCTGCTACTAATACTACTACTACTAATATAACAATTACTTCTACTAAAACAGCTTTTACTGCTACTACTACTACTACTACTACTACTACTACTGCTGCTGCTGCTGCTGTTACTACTACTACTACTACTACTGCTGCTGCTGTTACTACTACTACTACTACTACTACTGCTGCTGCTGCTGCTGTTACTACTACTACTACTACTACTGCTGCTGCTGTTACTACTACTACTACTACTGCTGCTGCTGCTGCTTCTGTTACTACTACTACTACTACTACTGCTGCTGCTGTTACTACTACTACTACTACTACTACTACTACTGCTGCTGCTGTTACTACTACTACTACTACTACTGCTGCTGCTGCTGCTGCTGCTGTTACTACTACTACTACTACTACTACTACTGCTGCTGTTACTACTACTACTACTACTACTACTACTACTACTACTGCTGCTGCTGCTGCTGCTGTTACTATTACCACGTCTACTACTACTACTACTATTACTACTGCTGCTGTTACTACTACCACTACTATTACTATCGCTACTTCTGCTGCTGTTACTACAACTACTGATACAAATAATAATAATAATAATAATAATAATAATAATAATTCTACTACTGATACTACTAGTACCACTACTACTGCTACTAGTACTACTACTGCTACTGCTACTAAAACAACTATTACTGCTACTACTACTGCTACTACAATTACTGCTGCTCCCATTACTACTTCTACTACTGCTACACCTGCTATTATTACTGGTACTACTACTGCTACTACAATTATTACTGCTTCTACTACCATTATTACTATTACTATTGCTTTTACTACTACTACTAATACGGCTACTACTACTGCTACTACTACTGCTACTACTACTGTTACTAGCACTATTAGACGTTGGTCTAGTTTTTAAGCACGAGGCCCCAGGATCAGAACGTTATGGGTTCATATCCAAGATCAGTAGTGTACGTACGTGTACTGTGTTTTGCAATGGCAAATAATCCCTTTCACTTTAATCAACCTGTATAACCATTAGTCTTTAAATAAGAGTTCCAACAAGTTTTTAAAATATCTGCATGATCAAATGTTTAACATTTAAATGCTCATGCTCATTCACAATGTTTGTTGTGAAATGATCCACTTTAGAGAAAATCACCAAGAACGGGTATTCAATTATCGATAACGAAGATCATGATTTTTAAGATCAATGATCAATAATACTAGGTCTATAGCTATAATCTCTGGCATGATCTATAATCCAGGACGGTGACCTATGACACTCAGCTGTAGCGCTAATCTACCAAAAGAAATAAAGCACAGACAGTGTCCACATTTTTTAAATTTGCATTTATTTTCATAAATTACACAGCATTTATGAAAGCAGGGATACTGAGACTGGCAGCATATTGGCGATATCAAAGTTTTAAACAAGGGCTTTAAAACGTGGAATCCGCCTGGAGAAGTCTAGATGAAGTGTGGGGCTTCAGAGAGCTGCTGGCTGATGCTGGGCTGAAAAGCACACCTCACACTGAGGATATTCTAGTTGAAGATGCCAAGTCAGCTGCAGCTGGTGTCCCTGTCAGTCAGGACGTGTGGACAAGGGAGGGCTGATCATTCTGCTGATGTCCCAATATAGAGTGTCAGGACTCCAGAGAAGAATCACTTTTGCATGTGCTGAGCTCCAGTGCTCGATGGGATGCCAGTGAAGATGCCCTCTGTATACACGGGGAATTCGGCACCCTGCATGAACTCTGCTGATCAGCTTTGGAGGGACGTTTACCTCATGACTGTCTAATTGAGACGCAGTCTACAAATTTCAGAAAGAACACAATGCATACATGTTCTGGGCCAAGTACACCACACTGCCTGCAAGCTGATGAGTACAAAAAGTGAAAAAAGTGAAAAAAAGCCCAGTATGTGCTCCTTCGCTTTAGTTACACCATACTGGTACCAGTTATGGTGCTTAATGGCCTCCAGCCTTTTGCCTCAGGCATTAAGAGTAAACTCCACCAATTTCTTCATACGTTTCTGCACAATGAAGCGGTTCAGATCAGGCTTGGTGTGAAATGCTCCGATCTAGAGACACTACAGATACGTCAGTAGAGTTAAACTGCTTCTTAAAGCTCCCTCACAAACAGAAACTACATGAAAATGGTTGTGAATAAACTGCCTGGTGCCTGTGACACTGTTTTATGGCCAGTTTGGCTGCAGAAAGTGATTAAAAACCAGAGCAAAAGAGTCCACGAAAAGATCTGAAAAAGATTTTTGACGCTATTTTAACAAACGCATCAAGTGTTGGTTTACTGGTGAGTATGGATAGTAGATAAAAACGGTTATATTTGTGTTGTAGACTATATTTGAGTCCATTCACCATCACTTCGGAGTCATCTGAGTCAATCTGAGCCTCTACAATAAACCATTTCACACCACTACCACTTGGTTTACATCTCAACTACTAAAGACTTCAGAAATCAGCGACGTTTCTCTTTATATGAAACCAGCACTGAATAAAAAGCTTGCACAAACAGTTGGCACAACGCTTTAGTTTTGTGAAATGTAATATTGATCTAAGATACATCCTGCATTTCATTCTTTGTGAAATGATATAAATGTCCTGTTACCTCCCAAATGTCTTCCCAAAGCCCTGCTTCTTCCCATAAGAGCATCATTTTTCTTTTCCCTGTCACTTATGTCTTCTCTCCAACATTCTCTTGATGCAGATGTAAATCAGCCTTCTTAAGGTAAGTAAGAACACTTCATCTCACTGGTCTCACTCCATTAATCCTTCTAATTTTCACTAAACGTTTTAAAAGTTTCTTATACACAGTCTCAGATGTAAACAGTAAACTGCAGATTTTTAGATTACATGGCAACCCACTGACTCAGAATGTATAGTTAAGATAAATGAGAGATATTAATCCCCGTTTCCTAAACCACAATACATAAGCAGGTGAAATCATATCAAATCCAGTCTAAACGTATTACCAGGTTGTTGCAAAAACATTATAATATATATTTATATCATTTATCTTGACATTTTTAAGTAACGTTAGATTTTGCAAATATAAATGTAATTTAAACCAATAATGTCAAATGTTTTAAAATGTAAAAAAAATATTCTTACAACCTACCTTAAATAAGGAATATTTGATTTTTAGACCTGATTGAAAATAATTTCATTGCACTGTCACGGCATATTGCGGTGATCCCTTGATTTAAACCCCTTCGTGTTAAGGTCTCTCGGCCTTGTAGCACAAACTGTAACACATTTACATCCAAAGTGAATGATCGGTCCTCATAATAAACATAAAGCACAAGCCTGTTACCTTTTCAGAAAACGTTCATGGCATCTTGTACCAACAGATTCCTTCTACGTTCGATTTGTGTGACCCGCAAACCACGTCTGCAAAATTTGTTACGTTCTTACACTCTCAAAGCAAAACTGTACACTCTTTAGACTCACACCAGAAGAGGTGTCACAAAAAATCAGACATCTAACACTGCTTTGAAGGTTCTTGCACATTTGTAATGTCTTTGGTCAATAGATGCCACAGTATTTGGTTAAAAATGTCTATTTAATGCATATTCTGTTAACAGATCTACAGTCCTGGATCTACAGTCCTAGGACTGAACGTTCCCAGATCCACCCGTCGGCCAACACCCATTCCAAAGCCCTTAATGAGCTGGTCCAGCTGTGTAACAGCAGGTCGGTCAATGTGGCAAGGACTGACACTGACACTGACTCCCAGTCAGCCTAAACAACTTAAATCCTAGAGATCTCCAGTGTTCAGAACCTGCTTTAGAATCAGGATCATTCTGAATCAGCCAATAGAATCTCTCGTTCAGTCTCTTCATCCATTATCTCTCTTAATCCTGGCCCTACGCTCCCTGGTCCAGGGGTCACCAGCCCTGTTAACCGTAGAGTTCAGTTCCAACCCAAACCTGACACAATGGCTTCCCTTTCATTTCCAAAGCTCTGAGATCCAGAAATGGTCCAAACACTCCATGGGAGCCATGGAGGAAGAGGCCAGTCAAAGCCATGGCTTTATTTTTTTCATCTATGTATTTTAATAAGGGCTGTGTTTAAATTAGGAGCCTTAATGTTCAAACTGAAACTGATAAGTCAGTTATAAATGTTTGTGTCATATTCGCATATGTCAGATTTTTCATTTTGAGATTGCTGTTGGGATATTTTCAGATATCACCATGACTTTATCACCCAAAATTATTTCACATAAAGTTTAATTTTAAAACCAGCAAAATGATCTGCCCATGCGGTGAGAAAAACCTCATAAATATATTTTTTTTTCAAGAAATAATCCAGAATGTTGTTTGTTTTGAGATATACAGCAGATTATTTTATTTTTGTCCAAAAAATATTGCAGTTAATTAAGCTTTTTCCAAGAAATACTAAATAATATGGAGTGTTATTTAAAGAAATACCTTTTTTTATAAGCCAAATAATTTGCTTTGAAAATAGTGCAGATCATTTTTTTCAGCAGATGATTTTGCCTCTCAAAACAATGCACAAAATGAGAATTATTTTTTAAAAACAAGATATATTATTAAGCTTTAAAAAAGTTCCAAAGTCTGGGCATAAGTGAACCTTATTTTAACGTAAATCTCAATATCAGCCAAATTCAGGTGATTCCTATTGCAAAGATATCGCTTTTGGCAATAGTGTTCAGATTTCTTAGACTTCTTGATTTCTGAATCTGATTTTTTGTGGTGAGAGACCCAACTCTGTCTTCACTGTAAACACACGCATGTCCTGAATTGACCTGCATGCACACTTACTCCTCAGAAGCATCACATGAATGATCCACATGCATCATGAACAACAAGCACAGGCCTTCATCACAGAGATCATTAGCTCTAAACAGATCTCAGCTTTACATGATTAGAGAAGTGAAAAAGGGCAGATGCTTCTACAGCGTCTGCAGAATGTACCAGCAGAGACTGTGAACACAGGCCAGTGCGGTCAATATGTGATCTGACCTTCATATAGGACCATCTCATCTCACATCTGATAAAAAAAACAAAAAACACAGGTTTATGTGTCCAGATCGGTGTCAGAGGAAAAAGCTGGATTCACTCCATTGGATGTGATTATGAAAAGGTAGCGCATTTGGTGCGAAACAACCTGCGGAACCTTTCTTCATCCTGCGATGGACCGGTGACCCATCCAGGGTCAAATGAGTGCTGGGATGGATTCCAGCACCTATGACCCTACTCCGGATAAGTGATTATGAGATTGAGTGAGCAGAGTGAACGATCCTTTCCTCTTTTGGTTGAAGGAATGCCTTGTTTGAAAGATTGTCCTGCAACAGGACTATGAAATGTGCATTTTCTTCAATCTTGCAAGCAAAGTTATCCGTTTTTCCATCCTCCATGTCTGCCGGTTTGTGTTCGGCCCTGTAACTTGGCAAACCATTTTTCCCCAAATCCATTATTGGTGCTGAGGAACATTCAAGATCATCTGATTAAGTGAAAAGTGAAAGTGACAACCCTTGTCATTTTGCCACAACAAAATTGGACCTCTGCATTTAACCCATGCACACTCAAACCCGTGCAGCAGTGGGCAGCTATTGAAAGCGCCCGGGGAGCAGTGATGGGGACGGTACCTTGCTCAAGGGTACCTCAGGGCAATCTATTGGGAAGGAGTTTGAACCCCTGATCCTCCGATCATGCGGCTAACACCCTAACCGCTAGGCCACCGCTGATTATTGTGCCATATTAGGGAATGGAGCTAACCTCTGTAGGAAACTGGGTCTCTGAGATGTTTGGAGACCAGTGTGGGATACATAGCGTGATTTGGGTTTATTAAGATATTTGTCAGGGGGTAGGGGGTTCCATTGGAACACATGATGTACACACTGCTGCTCTTAAATGTATTATATGTATTTTTTTTTTCTCCAGAGACCATTTTAAAGTTTCAATGGAGGCTATTTATCCATGGATCTCAGGTGTCAACTAGGGGGCTTGGCGCTTCCGAGACCTTCTGAATTGTTCTCCATGCTGAAGAGCTCTGCTGGCCCATCTTGTTTCCCATAATTGCCGCTACAGATCTTCAGAGACTCCTCCCCTCTTGACCCTCAGGCTACCAGTCCAGCCACGAGGGCAGGTATTGTAGCTGCGTACCCCGGGCGAACGCAAACCCGAATCCTCTGACTCCAGCGAGGCGTCCGAGTCGGTGAGGGAACGGGTGTTGTAGAGGTGCAGTGGGGAGCGAACCATGCGGGTGGGAGTGAGTGGAGGGCTGGTGAAAACTGGGGACTGGGCCCGCTGTGAGGGGCTTACGGGTTTGGGTTCAAAGGGCACAATACTGCTGCTCACTGGAGACATGGGCAGGCTGTGCCCACTTAGAGCCCCAGGAGATGGGCTGTTCTTCCTCTTGGCCGCATTGATGATGTTCTTGGCCAGGAGGCGATGATTGGCCTTGGTGTCTTGGGGGCTCATTGGGGACTGGCACCTGGTCTCCCAAGGTGGAGATACAGGGGAGGTGGCAGAGCGGTTACCGGGATTCCCGACGAATGAGCTGGAGGGGACAGGTTTGTGGAAAGGTCTTGTGGAGGTGATGGAGCTTTGGATGGACTTTGGGGTTGGTGAGGGGGATCCAGAATTACAGATTTGTCTTGAGGATGGTGAAGAAGGGACTGGGTTATGGAAGGGCCGGGGAGTTGGAGAGGTGACCGAAGTGCTGCGCTGGCTGCTCGGGGTCCAAACGGCACTTGAGGCGCCCTCAGGGCTGCTGAGGCGACGAGAAAGGCTGGGTGTCCAGGGGGTTGGAGTGCTGGAGCGGCTTGATGGAGCTGGTGACTCTTCCTTCGCCTAAGAATAAACGAGAATAGATTCAGCTGCATGAAAAAGTTTGATTCACACTAAAAAAATACCACAAGCAGGTCCTTTAGTGAGTGAGCCATGAGTGAAAAAGAGATCACACGTGAAGCAGGTCCTTCAGGCCTTCTTTCTTCTATAACACACAGTCTGTAGAGGGCTGCTAATGAGTTGGTTAGATAGATTTGTTTTGGAGCATTCAAATATAGTGCTGGAGCTACTGTATAAAATCATTTTATTATAATTTATTATAATCTCAAATATTTGCACATCATTTGTAATACATTTTTACAGTCAAAATAACATTATATTTAAGTTGTCATTATTATTATGCTTATTATGTAATATTATATTGATGTTACATTATTATTATTTTTGCACATTTTTTATAAATTGGCCACAATATAAAGTACTGTGCAAAAGTTTTACACACTGGATGATGTTGAGATCAGGGCTCTGTGGGGCCAGAAGAACTGATGCTGGTTTGAAGGCAAAAGGTAGAAACACCAGATATTGATCTGATTTAGATTTTTCTTTTGTTCGCTCACTTTGCATTTTGTAAATTGATCAAAATAAACAATCATTATTTCTATTTCTGAAAGCGTTCTTTGTTTACAGCATTTTTTCACACCTGCCTAAAACGTTTGCACAGTACTGTATATCAACAACAACAATTTTTATAATTATTAGAATGATACTGAACTACTACAAGGGAAAACGTCACTAATACTAAAGGGTTTATCCAGGAGCGAGAGATTAACTCAGGGCAGGTCAGGTCAGTTGAACATGTTCCTCCACACAGCAGCTGATGAATGAACAGAACTGGGAGCAGCCATCTAGAAGTCCTAAGGATTAGGAGAGTTATCTGGGCCGCAGTCGGGGTTAAAACTGATAATATAATGAGGAATGGAGTCTCAAAAGCAGTCCAGAGGGGCTGATGTGCAGAGCAGCTGTGAGCTGCCTGTGGCTAAAAAGCATTTTGTTTCTTTCCATCAGAAGCACCTCCATGAATTGGTCGATTATTTCCATTTCCAAACCTTCTAATGATCACATTTATTGAAAAGGATCATATTTTTGGTGCAGTCGAACTAAAATGTATAAAAACGGACCAGGGTTCTAAAGGGAACCAAAAATGGTTCATGTTCCTCAGGCAAAGAATCTATTTTGGCATGTATGTAATGTAGCATAGCACTGCTTGCTGAGGACTAAAATAGCAAAAGAACACTACTGTTGCCCCACAGGAACAACAGGGACCGGGTTTCCAACAGCACACAAGTAGGAAGAAGGTACTGAAGATTATAAAACTGCACATGGTGTCTCCACCAGTTCTCCATCCAGCTACTGCACCTGAATGTGTTTCAACAGAATCAGGAAACCCATAAACACGTACCGCGCATACGCACGAGGCCTTTTCAGTGTAAAAAGCACAAAAGTCTATCTTATCAGAACTTCTGGAGAATTCTGAGTAAATATAGCAAGCTCTATTTATTCTCCCACCTTCTCTTTTTTTCTGCATAGTAGGCTTTCATGCCCCGTTCATGTTACTTGCATGCAGGCCAACGGCGCTAACCTTTGCTGAGGTGGGTGTTTACACTGCTGAGCCCGCTGGGTAGGTTTTCACCTCCAGATAACGCTTATGCCATGTGAGAGTGAGGCCAGGGGTTAGCCTGACTGAGCCTAAGGGTTCAGTGTCACGGTGGACAAACAAATATTCTACCTGCTTCACTGAGGATTGATTTGAAAATCCTCTTAACGGTCCATAATGAATTCCTACCTCTTAAAGTACTCATTTTTACTTAAAATACTCAAAACTAAAGCACGAAAAATGATGAATTCCTCCAATGTAAATGTGACAGGCATTATAGACTGCATTCATTTTTTTATTTTTATTGCTTCTCAGTTCTTTCAATGCCTTAATTCGTTCATTTTAGAAAACAGTCTAGAAGAAATAAGCTAAAAATATCTTTAATCCTGGAAGATCTTAATTTCTTCAATGTTTTGGGCCTGCCCTGTGAGGACCTGTCCAGGGTGCTGATGAGCCCTTGATTGATTGATTGATTGATTAATTGATTGATGATTTGGATGGATGGATGGATGGATGGACGGACGGACGGACGGACGGACATCTCCTACATCGGGCCACGTGTTCATGACCATGATAAGAACTTTCCGTGAGGGAGCTTTTTGAAGTTTGAAGTTTGTGAAATTCCCTTTCAGTGTGAGATCTTGAATGAGGTGCTGGATCCTGGAGAACAAACTGACAAGTGTGTGTTCTGACATGCTTATTTTCGCATTTTTTTCATGGTTTCTTCATGTCAATTGTAAAATGGATGAAACAAAACTCCTGTTTTGTTTCATCCATTTAATCTGTAACCTCAAGCTGCCTACAAACACTTTCGGAAAGGATGAATGTTGAAATCACCAATACACATCAGTCAGTAACACGTATTGTGTGCTCTTACAGACTGATTGAAATTCACCCCAGGATGTAAGAGAACAGGAAAAGTGGTGAAAAAGAAAACAGAGTAATGCAATAGGAGAAACAACAACAAAGATTTTAGGAACTGATTAAAAATATGAAAGCACTGGGTAAGAATAAATAGTCCAGAGAGCAGAGTTTTGACTTGTTTTAATCAAGGAGAAAGCAGGAAGAAACATTAGAAAACAGAAAAAGAGAAAAGAACAGCAGGAGTTAAACATTCAGTCCAAGAGATGTAGGAGCGCTAGAAGACGATCTGACCTAAACTGAGACGTGTTGAACATTTTGAAAACAAGACAGTCGTCCTTCCTTATGCCATTATAGCACAGGGAGACGCTCGCTATATGGAATTATTGCTTCCTTGCATCAAAAAAATGAAAGAGAACAATTTGAAAGGCTGAAAGGCAGCAAAGGAGTTCCCTCACTCTTTCTTTCATGTCTGTTCGCTCCTATGAAATTACAAACCGTGGATCATAAACCCGAGACACCATCTGCTAAAGTGCTTCAAAAGACCACAGCAGACTTTAACCTGAAAACTTGGACGCAGCGGCAGGAAAACATACTGATTTCTCACCTGAAAGATATTTGGCCTGAGCGATTTTAAAGTGAGAGCGGCACTGAATTGCTAAGGCTCTATTTAGGGACGTGTTCAGAAATAAGGTACTTATTTAATGGGTGCTGCAGGCCACAACGTTGAAAAAAAAGCCCTCTTGTGGCCAGCCCCTGAACACGGCGTGAAGTGATGGGCTGTATTTCAGCAGAATACCTGACATTTATAGCCTCCCCAAGCAAAGCTGGGAAAATAAACTACGGTCAAGCATATTTCACCATTAAATCAGGAGTGAAAGGAATCCCGAACCCCTAAAGATAATAATATGCTGTCTGTCATTGTGAGAAAATAATCTTTAGTGCTTATTAGCCTTTACTTTTCGCTGGAACATGTCCCAATGCTGCATGTGCCTGTTTCCACAGCTATGACTGCACAAACAGCTCAGTATGTCCCCTGTTAAGCCTCATCATGTGTTGGTCTGTAAAGTGCACAGAGTGAACAAGAGCAGCAGAAGTTTGGAAGAAGAGAAGTAGACTAAAAGAAAGACGGCTTCCACACCTGAGGAGTGATTCCGGCTTTCTTTGCAGAGAAGGTTGGTTTGGGTGCCTGGGCGCCCGATCTAGGAGAAGCCATGCGTTCGGGAGCTAAATGTGAAGAAGGGGAGGCCAGACCACTGCTCACAGAGCCTGGAGGCATCATAGGAGGGGAGAAGCAATGGGCCGACCTGTAGCCAGCTGAAGGACTGTAGTGTGTAGTAATGGGGCTTGAAGGAAGAGAGGTTTGTCTGGTGTAAGAGGCTCCAGTCAATAAAGGTTTAGGTGGTGGTGCTGCTTTTGGGAGGGTGCTTATGGGATCCTTAGTAGGGTTGAGAATGAACAAGGAGGAACTGAGCTGGTAAGGTTGATGGCGGGACAGCTCCATTTCCACTCTGCTGCACCCGTTTTCCAACGTGGGGCTTTCTGGGACCGGAGTCGGTGCAGGTGCCTGAGCCTTGGCTGGAACGTTCTTCTTTTGGGTTTGGAGAGACTTTGTAATCTGTGCACTGATGTTGGAGGAGTTAATGATGGCCTTTACCCGACCGGGCATGTTTGACGGGTACACCCAAGAAGGAGGCAGGGACGTGGTCGGAGAAGGAGACCTCCGTCCACCTTTGTTTTCATGAACATACTTTTCCATCCTAGTCTGGCGTTTGGCAAAAAGCTCTGCCCCCTTTCCAGATGCATCAGTCAGGGCTTGCTCAAGCTTATGCTCCATCCTGTTCTGTGTCCTGGAGCTTCTGAGTGTTGATGCCCACTCTGGCACCAAGGTCTCGTCCACCTCGTCTTTGGCCAGGAAGTTGGAAGCCTCGGCACCAAGGGCCAAAAGCTCCTCCTCCTGCTGTGATGGCTCTGCCTGGCTCCTTCCTCTCCTCATTTCATCTGCCCCCTGGACTAGAGACAGGAGCTCGGGGTTTGGAGCTAACTTCGGCTTTTCCTGAAACGTAAACATTGATTTGCGGTTGGCCCGCCGAACGACACCCTCATCAAGAATTCCCGTCCGGATGGGGGTCACCGACCTCCTCTCACTGAGGAACTGAGGGATAAAGGCGGGGCGGGGTGCAGAGGGTGGGGCATAGTAGGCAGGGACTGGTGGGGGAGACTTGGTGGAGGGTGAGGGATTAGAATGGACAGATGGAGGTGGACTCATGTAGGTGGGAAGCGGAGGGGTTGGGTATGAAGGTGCAGGAGGTGGAGGGGAGAACACTGGGCGGGATGAAATTGGGAAAGGTGGATCAATAGGAGTTGAAGATTTTGGACCAGAATAAGAAGAATATACAGTGCCAAGTGGTTCTGGGTGACTAGGGAGTGGAGAAGTGGAGTAGGAAGGTGCTGGAGGGATGTACGGTGCAGGACTGCTGGACCCAGTCAAGGTCACTGTGGGTGGGGAGAAAAAGGGCCGAGCTGTCCTGTTCACGATGGTTTGTTGTTTTGACCCTGGCTTGGCCGTTTGTCCATTGTGCTCAATGGCGTGGCAGCCATTTGGGATGTCTTTAAAAGCCTGTGCAGAGCCCTTCAACTCTACCATCAGCTCTGCTTCCCCCTGTCCTGCTTGATCAACAACAGAGGTGCTGTCTCCACCAGCAGGGTCATCGGGTATGGTCTCATCCTTCTCCTTGACGGGTACAAAATGCCTGTCCCCTGCACTGTCCTCCACATTTCTCAGTTCATGCACCACTTCCTCCTCCTCCATGTCACTTCCCCTGATGGAAGGCCACAGGACTTGCGTTTTTTGGCTACGTCTATGATTCAAGTCTCCCAACTGGTCAGTTAAGGGCTTCCTGTCTCCTGTCAATGTGCCTGAAGCAGGAGAATCCCGTTCATTCCCAGACTGGTGGTATCCTCCTCCTCCTCCTCCTCCAACACTCACCAACGTAAAAGCATTCACCCTCTGTCTGCGGCGGTTGAAGAGCTGGACACCTCTGGAGTTGGAATTGGACGGCACAGTCAGCTGCGCTGCGATGATCTGACTCCGCGTCCTCGCTTCCTTCAGCTCCTTCTCCGAGAGACTTGCGCTTCGGCTGAGGTCTGCGCAACACACAGGAAAAGCAGAAACTGTTAGGACGGGTAGACAACAACTGGCTTACTGTGAAATGACTTCACCACTTACGCACAACCAAACCCTCATGCAAGCCCACTGCAGTTCTTCTCGGTTAACAAGAAGCATTGTGAGGTGTTGCTCAACAAAGCTTGTAAATGTCCAACTCGCTGTGAACAACCAGCAGCAAGTTTTTCACAAGCCTGGGGAGGCATATACCATTTTAAAACCCAAATAATTGTTCCTGCCTCATGTGCTTTTAATTAGCAGCATTCTAGCGAAGTCGGCTCAGGGGTGACATGCATTGTAGCCTGGACCTGTTTCGCATTAGGGGGCCTTAAAATGATGCCTAGCGACTCCCGCTTCATCTTTATTTTCATGATTTCCCCTTTAATGTCTTGAGAAGGTGGGATTTGCCTGATTTTGAGCCAAATGGGATATCCGCATAGCGCAGGCCCAGATGTCTCTCAGTCATTAATGAAACCCTGCAGTGAACAGAGAACAGATTCAAGACACTCAGCAGCATCAAATTCACCCATGAGCGCTGACGAATACTAGTGTACTGTGCAAACGACCATGTACTGTATGATGCAACATAAGCACCTGGAAGGTGATAAGTCTGTCTTATGAAATGATCCACAATAAACAGTGCAAGTCAGTGTAGGGCTGTAAATCTCTTCCAATAAACTGCCTGTTGTACAAGCATCTTTCTGTTGGAAATGGCATTTTTCATTGGCTAGTTGCTTAAGAGCTCCCATTCCTTGCTGCACAAAGTATTTCCTTTAGCATGCGGCTTCGGTCCCTCCCTTAGCATTCCTGAAGTGCCGAGAAAATTCCCTGCTTCACTCTGTGGCATGCGCTCCCAAGATCGCTCCCAAACGCCAGAGCCTCGGACAGTCGTCTGGCAGTGATGACACGGGCACACGCCACAGAAAAAGAGCTCAGATTTATTGCGTCATTTTAAAAAGATTTCGCCTGTCATTATGGCCGTCATTACTTTCTGTAACATTGTATCTGGTTAATCACCGCTCACCTGGATGCATGTCGCGTGTACATTAGTCTTAGCCTAATCCAAAATGCTTGTTCTGGGGTCACTGAGGTTCTCTGGCTTTAGGTTGTGAACATAACCCCACCATATTCCACTGCGGGTGCACATTTTTAAGGTTGACTGACCCCGTACACCCCATCCCGACTCCAGGCTTTCTGTTCAACTGCTCTGAAAAAATGGTTCAAAATATGAATTTTTGTCCTGGGACAGATGTTTCTACATTTCTGGACCTCAAGAAGACAATTGAAATTGCACCCTAATGAACCAAAATTATACCTCCAGAGTGGGTTTTGTCTTCTGCATTGCACAGTGTCTGCAAAAATGATATCATGTGGATTGTTAGAAAGTTGCAGGAGCTGTAGAAACACAAATTCACAGTTCTTGCTACTAAACGTGAATTACTGCTGGTATATTTTTATGCTTGCCTCTTGCTGCACTTGGAAAGTAGGTAAATTTTAAAGCTACAAGTAAGAGCATGGCAAAAAGACTCTCCTTCCCTTGCATCACATCTTGTGAGGCATCACTCTGAGAATGATGCTACTGCTGACTCCCTTGAGTGTTGACCCAGCAGTTTAAGCAAACAAAATAGTCAATTAATGACACCAAATATTAAAACAGCCCATTTCCTTCATTGGACTGGTTAATTGTTCACTGTTCATTTCTCTGTGGGAGTCTGAGCTTTTATCCTTTAATCCTCCACTGGGAAACCTGGCAGCACGCACAGCCTTCTGAGCTGTCTTCTCAGGCCAAGGAGGTTTGACGTTGCCCTGCCAATGATCCATTTGAGTTATTTCTTATAATAAAATTTCAATCTTTCCTTGAACATTTTATGAGAAGATTTGTCATGCTAGGAATAGCTTTTACTTCAAACAGGACAAAATCACCCTCTCGTCCCGCGCTGTGTGCCGCCAGAAACCACTCTCCTCTTAACCCAATCAGGCTGTTGAAAGCTACCTCAGAGCAAGTGGTTTATATTTTCCATTTTCTTCCTGCGCAAATATGCGTCTTCTATTGCTTAACGATCGTATGAATTCTGTGTCTGTTGAACTCGGCAAACTGACGCTGAATAAACAGACATGCAGAGAGAGAGTGGCACAGAAAGAGAGGTGATCTGATGTCCAAACAGCTCGTCACTCCATAAATGCAGCTATAATCTTTCCATCAATAGAGAAGCCACAGTGTAAAAATCTTTTCTACAGCTTGGTTACAGTTTGTATACATGATGTTGAACTTAAAAGCAAAAGACAAGAATCCAATAATCCAAACTAAATCCCCACAACACAAACTAAACCCTCACAACACAAGCTGAACCAATACCACACAGCTGTTTCCAAACTAACCCCCAGCAGACTAACTGCCTACCATATAGACTGACCCCCCCACACACATTCTAACCCCCCACCACAAAGAATAACCCCCTTCCAAGCAGAATAACCCCCTACTATAGTGACTGACCCCCTACCATACAGACTGACCCCCTACCGTACTAACTGACCCCCTACCATACTGACTGACCCCCTACCATACAGACTGACCCCCTACCGTACTGACTGAACCCCTTCCATACTGACTGACCCCCTACCATACAGACTGACCCCATACCATACAGACTGACCCCCTTCCGTACTGACTGACCCCCTACAATACAGTCTAACTCCATACCATACAGTCTAACCCATACCATACAGATTGACCCCTTCCATACAGACTGACCCCCCCACACACATTCTAACCCCCCACCACAAAGAATAACCCCCTTCCAAGCAGAATAACCCCCTACTATAGTGACTGACCCCTACCATACAGACTGGACTTCTACCAGGTACTGACTGACCTCTACCAAGCAGTCCAACTCCTATACCATACAGGTAGACTGACCTCCTACCATACAGTCTAAATCTTCGACACCATACAGACTGACCCCTACCATACTGACTGACCCCCTACCATACAGACTGGACCCCTACCATACAGTCTAACCCCATACCATACAGACTGACCCCTACCATACAGTCTATAACCCCATACCATACAGTCTGACCCCTACCATACAGACTGACCCCTACCACACATTCTTCTCCTTCCAAACAGACTGACCCCCTACCATACAGACTAACCCCCTACCATAAAGACTAACCCTCTACCACACAAACTAACCCCCTACCACACATTCTACCTCCCTACCAAGCAGAATAACCTCCTACCATACAGTCTAACCCTCACCATACAGACTGGACCCTCTACTTATACAGAATAACCCTCATGGTACAAACTAACCCCTACCACTCAGACTAACCTCCTACCACACATTCTTCCCCCTTTCCACATGAATAAGCCCCCTTCAATACAGACTAAACCCCTACCATACAGACTAACCCCCTATCACACAGACTATTCCCTGACCATACAGACTACTCTCCTAACAACCAGACTGGCCCCTAGCATAAAAACCCCCTACGATACAAACTAACCCCCTACTACACAGTCTAGCACCCTACCACACAGACTAACCCCCTAAGACACAGACTATTCCCCTACCACACAGACTAACCCCCTACCACACAGACTAACCCCCTACTACACAGACTATTCCCCTACCACACAGACTATTCCCCTACCACACAGACTAACTCCATCACAAAGAACAACCCCCTTCCATACAGACTAACCCCCTACCTCACAGAACAACCCCCTTCCATACAGACTAACCCCCTGTCACACAGACTATTCCCTGACCATACAGACTACTCTCCTAACAACCAGACTGGCCCCTAGCATAAAAAAAAAAAAAAAAACCCTACGATACAAACTAACCCCCTACTACACAGTCTAGCACCCTACCACACATAATAACCCCCTACCACACACAGACTAACCCACTCACAGAGACTCAACTCTCACTACACAGACTATTCCCCTACCACACAGGCTATTCCCCTACCACACAGTCTATTCCCCTACCACACAGTCTAACTCCATCACACAGAACAACCCCGTTCCATACAGACTAACCCCTTACCTCACAGAATAGCCCCTTCCATACAGACTAAACCCCTACCACACAGACTAACCCCCTACTTCACTGAATAACTCCCTGCCACACAGAATACCCCCCTTTCATACAGACTAAGCCCCACCTCAAAGAATAACCCCTTACCACACAGACTAACCCCCACCACAGCAAAGCCCAACCCCCTAATATATACTATTAAACCCATCATGTAGACTAACTCCCAGACTAAACTAAAAACACCACACACACACACTTAAATTAATCCCAACACACTGACACAAATGAAACCCCACCGTTCAGACTAAACCTCTGTCACAACCACTTAACAAATATAAATGTAAATGTTTCTAAAGTAAACTTTTACCAAAGACTAAAAATCCACTGGTTTTTCCAGACTAACTCCCTGAACAAAGACTAATCCCCTTCTGCATGGATTAACCCCCAGATCATTGCTGCTCATAAACTAGAAATAAATGAACTGCACCAATTTAAACTAAACTCTCTCTCTCTCTCTCTCTCTCTCTCTCTCTCTCTCTCTCTCTCTCTCTCTCTCTCTCTCTCTCTCTCTCTCTCTCTCTCTCTCTCTCTCTCTCTCTCTCTCTCTCTCTCACACACACACAGCAGGTACAGGACTGATCCCACTCACTCTCCCGTAGCCACACACTCCCTCTCGCGAACACACACACACACACACACACTCCCAAACACACACACACACACCCAAACACACACACACACACACACACACTCCTGCAAACTCTCTGGTGTCTCCCCTGATCCTTACCGTGCTCAACTCTCAGCACAACTCTCTCTCTCTCTCTCTCTCTCTCACTCTCACTCTCTGTCACTCTGTCTCCTCCTCCTCTTCCCTCCTACCTAAACTAAACTTCTCTTCTCGCAGCCTGAACTCCGACTGCACCAATCTCTCTCTCTCTCTCTCTCTCTCTCTCTCTCTCTCCCTCTCTCTCTCTCTCCCTTCATCTAATTTCTCTCTCTCTCTCTCTCTCCCTCTTACCCACTCTCTCTCTCTCTCCCTCTTACCCACTCTCTCTCTCTCTCTCTCTCTCCTCTTACCCACTCTCTCTCTCTCTCCCTTACTCTCTCTCCCTCTTACCCACTCCCTCTCTCTCTCTCCTCTTTACCCACTCTCTCTCTCTCCCCTCTCTCTCTCTCTCTCCCACCTAACCCCTCTCTCTCTCCTCTTACCCACTCTCTCTCTCCCACCCACTCTCTCTCTCTCTCTCTCTCTCTCCTCCACCCACCTCTCTCTCCTCTTGCACCCACTCCCTCTCTCTCTCTCTCTCTCTCTCTCTCTCTCCTTCTACCCACTCTCTCTCCTCCACCACTCTCTGTCCCTCTTACCCACTCTCTCCACTCCACTCTCTCTCTCTCTCCTCACTCCACTTCTCTCTCTCTCTCTCTCTCTCTCCTCCACTCCACCCCTCTCTCTCTCCTCCTCTTACCCACCCCTCTCCTCCTCTCTCTGTCCCTCTTACCCACTCCTCTCTCCTCCACTCCACTCCCTCTCTCTCTCCCCCACCCACTCCCTCTCTCTCTCCTCTTACCCACTCCTCTCTCTCTCTCTCTCCTCTCCTCCCCTCCACCCACTCTCCCCTCCACCCACTTCCTCTCTCTCTCTCCCTCTTTACTCCACTCTCTCTCTCCTCTCTCTCTCTCTTACCCACTCCTCTCTTCTCTCTCTCTCTCTCTCTCTCTCTCTCTCTCCTCTCTCCTCCACCCACTCTCTCTCTCTCTCTCCTCTCTCTCTCCCTCTTACCCACTCTCTCTCTCTCCCTCTTACCCACTCCCTCTCTCTCTCCCTCTTACCCACTCTCTCTCTCCTCTTACCCACCTCCTCCTCTCTCTCTCCTCACCCACTCTCTCTCTCCTCTTACCCACTCTCTCTCTCTGTCCCTCTTACCCACCCTCTCTCTCTCCTCTTACCCACTTCCTCTCTCCCCTCTTACCCACCTCTCTCTCTCTCTCTCCCTCTACCCACTCTCTCTCTCTCTCTCTCTCTCTCTCTCCTACCCACCTCTCTCCCTCTTACCCACCTCCTCTCTCTCCCCCACCACTCCTCTCTCTCTCTCTTACTCCACTCTCTCTCTTCTCTCTCTCTCTCCTCTTGGCCCACTCTCTCTCTCTCCTCTCTCTCTCTCTCTCTCTCCTCTTACCTAATTCTCTCTCTCTCTCTCTCTCTCCCTCTTACCTACTCCCCTCTCTCTCTCTTCTCCTCTTACCCACAAATTACCCACTCTCTCTCTCTCTCTCCTCTCTCTCTCCCTCTACTCCACTTCTCTCTCTCTCTTGCACCAATTCTCCCCTTTACTCTCTCTCTCTCTCTCTCTCTCTCTCTCCTCTTAGCCCACTTCTCTCTCTCTCTCTCTCTCTCCTCTTACCTACTCTCTCTCTCTCTCTCTCTCTCTCTCTCTCTCTCTCCCTCTTACCCACCCTCTCTCTCTCTCTCTCTCTCTCTCCTTACCCACTCCTCTCTCTCTCCCCTACCCACTCCTCTCTCTCTCTCTCTCTCTCTCTCCCTCTACTCCACTCCTCTCTCTCTCTCTCTCTCCTCTCACCCACTCTCTCCTCTCTCTCCCTCCACCCACTTCTCTCTCCTCTACCCACTCTCTCTCTCTCTGTCCCTCTTACCCACTCTCTCTCTCTCCCTCTTACCCACTTCTCTCCCTCTTACCCACTCTCTCTCTCCCTTACCCACTCTCTCTCTCTCTCTCTCTCTCTCCCTCTCATCTAATCTCTCTCTCTCTCTCTCTCTCTCTCTCTCTCCTCTTACCCACTCTCTCTCTCCTCCTCTTACCCACCTCCTCTCCTCCACCCACCTTCTCTCTCTCTCTCTCTCTCTCTCTCTCTCTCACTCCACTCTCTCTCTCTCTCTCTCTCTCTCTCTCTCCCCTCCACTCCACTCCTCTCTCTCTCTCTCCTCCACCCACTCTCTCTCTCTCCCCCTACTCCACTCTCTCTCTCTCTCTTACCCACTTCTCTCTCTCTCTCTCCCTCTCTACTCCACTCTCTCTCTCTCTCTCCCTCCACCCACTCTCTCTCTCCTCCACTCCACTCTCTCTCCTCCCTCCACCCACTCTCCCTCTTACCTAATCACCCACTCTCTCTCTCTCTCTCTCTCCTCTACCCACCTCTCTCTCTCCCTCTTACCTCTCTCTCTCTCTCTCTCTCTCTCCTCTTACCCACTTCTCTCTCTCTCTCTCTCTCCTCTACTCCACTCTCTCTCTCTCTCTCTCTCTCTCTCTCTCTCCTCTGATTCACCCTCTCCTCCACTCACTCTCTCTCCCCATCCTCTCTCTCTCTCTCCCTCTCCCGCCTCTCTCTCTTGCCCACTCTCTCTCTCTTCCCTCTTACCCACCTTCTCCTCAGTCTCTCTTCCTCTTACCTAACTCTTACCCACTGGAATTACCCACCTCTCTCTCTGTCTCTCTTTCTCTCTCCCCCCCCTTACTCCACTCTCTCTCTCTGTCTCTTACCCACTCTCTCTCTCTCCCTCTCTCTTACCCACTCTCTCTCTCTCTCTCTCTCTTACCCACTCTCTCTCTCTCTCTCTCTCTCTCTCTCTCTCTCTCTCCTCTTACCCACTTCCTCTCTCTCTCTCTCCCCTCTCTCCCTCTCTTACCCTCTCTCTCTCCTCTACCCACTCTCTCTTCTCTCATTTCTCTCCCTCTCTCTCCCCTCTCTCTCTCCCTCCTCCACCCTCTCTCTCTCTCTCTCTCCCTCTTACCCACTTCCTCTCTCTCTTTCGGCCTTCTCTCTCGCTCTCTCTCTCCTCATTCTCTCTCTCTCTCTCTCTCTCTCTCTCTCTCTCCTCTCTTACCCCTCTCTCTCTTTCTCTCTCTCTCTCTCTCTCTCTCTCTCTCTCTCTCTCTCTCCTCTCTCTCTCTCTCTCTCTCTCTCTCTCTCTCTCTCCTCTCTCCTCCCTCTCCCCAGGCCGCCAGTCAGTGGAGGGCTAGATGTGGAGTTGATGATGGAGGATTAGGAAGACGAAGTTAAAGATAGACTCAGGATTGAAGGTGAGGTCAGAAGGTGCAGGTTCGGGGTTTGGGTTCTGTGATCTGGATTGTAAATGGTATATTAGGTTATAGGGCTAAACTTGGGTGTGATTTGGATAAATCTGGGTTTGGATTAATAGTGTTAATGTTGGATTATGAGCACTTGAGATAAGAATGGGTTTAGGATGCTCGGTTTGGTTTATTAGTGTAAGTATAAATTCGGGTTCTGGTTGAGTTGGGGTCTGGTTGTATTATTTTAGATTATTAGGTTTAGGATTGGGTGAGGTTTAGATTATCTAGGTTTAGATTGGGTTTGGGTTGGGAATGGGTTTAGCACTCTTGGATTACTGGTGTTAGGGTTATGAATTGATCTTGATGTGATTAGTTTTGAGGTTGATGATGCAGTTTGAATTTAAAGGGATACGTTAAGAAAAATGGGGTTTGCTAAATTAGGGACTGAGGTCTGGATCGGGGCTGAGTTTGGGATTATCGTCGGTAAGGCTGGGGGTGTGTTTTGCATTATCAGCATTTGAGTTGCCATTAGTTACTTTGTGTTTAGAGTTCAGTACAGTCTAGACTGATCAGTCATCTGTGATTAGTAACCAGACTCGGTGCCCCTCCACTGCACACTAACCTTTCAGGAAAGGGACAGGAACTTCCTCCTCCAGCGAAAAAAGAGAGGCAGGAAGAAAGACAACTGTGAAAAGTGAGGAGAGTGTACAGATAGAGTGAGGTGGAAAGTTCAAATAGAGAGTGAGAGAGAAGTCTTTTAGCCCTTGGCAGCCTGCTGTTGGCTGCCTGTGTGATATATGGGTCCTCAGTGTGGGCAGAAGGAGAAATCTTTCTCAAAAGTGGAGGATTCTGACTCCGGGCCGGGGGCCGTGTATCAGAGGTCAGATCAGCCTATCAGATGTTGCTGTTCACCAGGAGAGAAGATAAATGACCCACTCTCACTGGACTGAGGAAGGAGAGAATTTGACTTCTTTCAGAGGATACACTGCAGTTGTGACGTCTTTGTTCCTCCGATGTTCAGATCTGCTATATGAAAACAGATGCTGTGCATTTGGGCCGTTCCACTTGTGTGGAATTTTGACTCCTAATTAGGAACATGTTAGGTTACAGGCACATGTGCGTCTATTCAGCTGCCAGGTTGGGTTGCCTTCGCCCGTGAATGCGTTGTGCAGAGCTAGGAGAGTTTCCCCAAACCAAGAAACCACACCGAGCCAAGATCAGCAATTGTTTAATCCATTTAAAGATTGCAGATGGATGTCAGAAATAACAGTTAAGCAATATGGCCCATTAAAGGCCCTATATAGATAGATAGATAGAGAGAGAGCGAGAGAGAGAGAGAGAGAGAGAGGAAAGGGTGTGAGAAATGTGTGTGTGTGTGTGTGTGTGTGTCCATAGTTGCTCCAGTTGGACATAGTTTTTCTACTTTGTTTCTCCCTGGAAAATGTCTGGGATTAATATAACACAATGAAGCAATAACTCCCTTTGTGTTTTAATACAGTTTTGCTCTTTTCTCTCCCTCACTCACTTTACAATCGTTCTCCACATCTGCCCCCACTTAGACACGTCAGGTCACGCTCGCCCCAAAGCTGAAAAAACACTCGACCTGCCTTTAGAAAATGCCTAATAACAACCGCACGCCGTCTGAAACGCGCCCTATGAACTCAGATCGGTTTTTAATGCTTTTCCCATCCGAGCAAAACTGAAAGCACTGGCGCAGGAGTATAAAATGCCTCCCACTGGTCGAGGGCGACCGGTCATCTGCGTTTCTGCTCGCGAATTCCTTCCAGCTAATCCTTTTTAGCTTGCACATTATGGTCAGTGGGTCTGTGGTTGAGGAAAGCGTGGGCCATTACTGCATTACAGTGCGGAGAAATCAGCGCTTTAACCAAAATGAAGCAGATGTTGTGTTTAATGTCAAATGTTTAACAGGCTCTGAAGCTTGACCAGTGAGGGTGTGGTGATATCAAACACACATCCAACCACTCAGATGATATATAAGGTCAAATGCTCTCAACCATGCTCTCCTGCACAAGCTCTTATATTAGCCAGCAGGGGACCTTATTTTGCATGAATTGAAATCTAAGATGGTCCCAGTCATGCCCTGGAATACCTCTACCGTGTGCAATTTGGAGACTGCCCTGCTCAAACAAGAAAATATGGAGGGTCAAGTTTGAGAACCTTTTTTGTGTTTTTAATATATGCAATAATGTGTTGAGTAACTATTTACTTGTTTTGCGTCCAGGGTGAGTGGTGCTGGAGGTCAACGCTGACTTCACTTTGACCCAGCTGTGCTTTTCCTTCTCCCTCTCCCAGCCATGTGGGCTAGACCTGTCCCCACTTTCCCCGCAGGAGATCACATCCTCCTTGGTCTTCTCTGTCAGGGTTGTACCTCCAGGTTCAGGCCAGCTGACCCCTCTCCTGACTAGGTTGTGCTCCATCTCCATCCCCTCCTCCTGTCTTGACGGTGTTCAGCAGTGGCAGTGACAAGAGTCTCTTGGTCTTTGGAGTCCCGTTTGCCTGCTTGCCTAGGCTTGACCAAATCTTTGTGCTTGTGCCTGATTGAGGGGGCCAAAAAGGAGGGGGTTTCAGCCCCTTTGAACTTTGTGCTGCCCTCTCAGAAAATCACCAAAGACCAAAGAAGGATCAAAGATATGGCTTGAGTCCTTCTGCCTGCAAATTCTGAATAGTCTGTACAGGAGGAGACGTTGGAAAGCATACCTGTTTTTCTCCATTACTCTAGGCTCTAACTGACTGTCTTAGGGGACTTTCTCTTTCTCTCTCTCTCTTTCTGATGCACTCTGGATGGGTTCCCATGGAAAAGAGCCAAGGAAATTTCACAATTTCTGATGTGCTCCACTGCAGATCATCCACAAGCTGAAACGCCATCCACTGTTCTGCTCGGGTCTGTTTTCCTTCAGTGATCCAGACATTTGTCTTCCTCTCTCTTTTTCTTCCAGTCCCAAAAACACCCCCCCTTTAGTGTAGCGTCCACGAGGTGGGCTGAGGTTCTTGAAAGGTACGTACGCTTCTTTGCTCTTGAAATGTTTCCCAACAATGTCTGAAAATAGCGCACTCCGGCACTCCTGTAATTTCTTTGGTTTATGAAACCACCATCAGGCCGAAAGGTCGTCCGGACCTTTTGAATGTCACCAATCAAGAGAACCTCATTTCGTTAAGGGTTTATTGTTCTACGTTAAACTTGCAAACAAATTCTTGATGTTATAATCCCTTGGTATCCTCACATCGACAGAGTCACCATGGGTGGTTTCATCAGGCTCAGTGGGTTTATTTATTCAGTTCAGATTAGGTCCCGATAGATGAAGCTGGGATGGTTTATCCAGACCGAGTGTCTTGACATGCACTTGACACTCCCAAAAACTCCCACGGTGGCTAGAGAAGCAGGGGCTGTTGCTGTTGCAAAGAATGGCTTCCTCTTATCTGCTCGGACCTGAAACAGAAAGGTACAAACCATCAGGCCAGAATACAGGTTGTATAACGAAGCACTTATCGGAGGTGCAGATCAGTATCTGTGCATTCATGTACGGAGTGTAATACAGCCAGGAGAAAGCTTCCTTTCCTTTATGTTAACATTCATTTTTCCAATCATCTGCGGAAATGACACCCCTCCCAGTGAATTATTGCTGGAAAGAATGAAAGAATTTCCTACACGTGTAATTCAACAATGCAAAAGTCATTTTTCTTTTGACTAATGGTGAGGAGAAGGAAGGGACTGGCAACGCAACTAGGTGTCGCCTAATTAGGGGCTGAAATGTGATAAAGTGTTGTTCCTCATCAAGCAGGGAGCCTCCCAAAGCTTTTGGGGTGTCGACAACTGGAAACATCCCAAGAATGTACTGAAAAGTCTCGCTCCTTCTGTTCTGAGTGCAAACTGCTGCATAAGCTTTTGTTCAATGGAAACCACAAAGTGAACCAGGCCCAGGCAAAGTTACAAGGTAAAAAAAACAACAGTCTGCAGGGTGTAAATCATCTCTAACCTATATCACTTGTATCCTGCAGAACCAGAGCCTGAAGGCATGAGAGCTGGAGAGGCACCATTTGTCACACTCACCTCGTTTCACACGCTGCTCGAATCTATTACAGCCTACAGAGAGAGACTCCCTCTTCCTGACTCAGACACGCCCATTCCTACGTACGCTACTCACGTGCTCCTGCTTTGTGTCACCACCAAACCGGTTGACAATTGACTCCTGCCAGCTCTACTTGCCTGCCAATGGCCTCTGGATTAGTGCATGATCTCAAAAAGCGCAAAACAGCTGTACTTGTTTAGATATTATGCCATCGAGATGGGACTGATGAACCATTAATGTTTACTTCGCTCCAGGCTTGAATAAAAGTTCAAGAGTTGCTTCTGGCTCAATCTAGTAGCAGCACTGGCTTGTGCAGTCTTCAAAAAGGCCTGGACAGCCAGAGGAAAACCCCAAAGACACTTTTGTCTCCTGAATAATTTCTTTTGGTTCTTCCCACTTTGAAGAAGCTTGCCTAGGCAGCAATGGCTGCAACAGGAAACTTCAGTGCAACCACTACCACAAACGCACCACAACCATAACCACAAGGTCACAGGTTCAGATCTTTCATGGAGCATCAAAGGAACCGGATTAAGTAGCAAAGGCCTGCAGGTTCTGCCTTCCGCAGTTCTTCTCTATTATCCCAAAACATGGTAGCTAAAAAGATGATACAGCAGAACATCAACCTTGCACTTGGTAATCTACTTTCAAGTTCAATTCATGATCTGCACTAATTATGCAGCCAGAGACCAGCATGGGATAGATCAGGTGCAAAAGTTTCAGGTGATTATAGTACTCTAAGGGCGTCTAGCATGTTAGGCTAAAATCTCTACATTTCTGACTTTCAGAAGGGTTCGTTAACCATGGACATAGAATAAAAGATCCAATAGTTAGGGGTGAATTAAATTTTTATATTTATTTTTCTACATTTTTATATTTATTTGTTACATTTTTATATATAAAAGAAAAAAATTATGAGGAACCAAGTGGGAGAACCTCTCGAAGAGCATGAGGGAAAAATGCCTAGAGGAACCTAGAAGAAAGAATCAAATGAAGGTGGTGCCTAAGCTAAGCATGACTAAAAAATGCCAACGAAACTAAAGGGAGAACCTCTTTAGGAATAAGAAAAAAGGGGAAAAGACTTAAAGAGAGAAGCTTTGAAGAGCACGAGGAATAAACACTGAGAAGAACTAAAACTCAAAGGGAAATCCTTTCCAAGATCATTAGGGATAAATGAAAGAGGAACCAAGAATCAAATGGAGAACCTCTTTGAGAGCATGAGGAAAAATGCTAAAAGGAACCCAGCATCAAACGTAGAACCTTTGTAAGAGCAAGCTGAAGAAACACTGATCGCCTTTTCCAGCACAATAGGGAACCGGTTCTGAACCAGTTCAGCCCTGTTCAGGATAATTTGAAACCAGGTTCCATGTCTCTGAAGAATCCAGCCATTTCACCCATTTTGGAGCAGAACTAAGCTGCACTCATGATGTGTTATCAGTGAAGGAGTAGCATGGAGAAGGAAACGCCCACTAAGATTATCAAAGCTAAGCAGCCTGAAGAACAGCCTGGTTCCACTCTGGGAACCATCTTCTCAGGTTCTGATCCAATTAGACTCTGACAGGTTTTTCCAGCTGGTGGGGAAAAGCTGTGAGAGGAAACAAGACCTGGAGAATGAGAGCTTCTGTAAGAATGTGAGCAGGAACCACTGAGAGGAACCAAGACACAAAGGTGACAGCCTTTCTCCTCTGATGATACTGTGCAGACCCACGCAGGGCAAGATCAGGCAGATTAGGATCGGGATCTCACAGAGCCATTGTAACTGGTTCTTTATACAAACACTTCCATTCAACCATTCAAGCAATGACCAAATATGTCCAAACAGGCAGAGCTGTAGATCCGTGAAGGTTTCTACCTGCAGCTTTGGTAAGAGTGTGTGCTACGCTGTATCAGCGGCCATCAGGACTCCGATTAGGAAAACAGCGGCTGGTGATTACCATCTTGAAGTGTTTGGCTGTTATCATGTCTGTACAGTGAGGTAAGCTGTTTGCTCTCCTCCATTGCTCTCCAGCTATTTGTTTTTCCTTTTCACTCGTTAACTGATGCTGTTCATTGCCAAATTGCTCCAGGACATCACATGCCATTTAGCCCATTTGGGATTCCAGCTAATGACTTAGTCCTGCTTGATTTATATCTCACAGATGATGCCAGTGCTCACTTTCCTGACACTGGCAATTGTAATGTGTGTGTGTGTGTGTGTGTGTGTGTGTGTGTGTGTGTGTGTGTGTGTGTGACAGTGACTGACATCACCCAGGATACTTCCTGGATTCTGTTTAATCTCTCCAGATCCATCTCACTCTCTCTCACTCTCACTCTCTCTCTTGCTCTCTCTCTCTCTCTCTCTCTCTCTCTCTCTCTCTCTCTCTCTCTCTCTCTCTCTTTCTTTCTCACTCTCTTCTTCTTACTTCCTCTCACTTTTCCTTCTCCCTCACCCTCTTTCTCTTGATTTCACCCCACATCTCTTCTTTCTTTCTTTTTTCTTTCTTGCAAACACCCAACCTTTCCCTCTCACTCTCTCTCTCTCTCTCTCTCTCTCTCTCTCTCTTGTTCTCACTAATGCCTTTTCGTTTTTTCCTCTCATATCCCCACTTTTCTGTCTTTCAGCCTCTTTTCTTTCTTTCTTTGTCTCTCAAAGTCTTTCCCTCTCTTTCACTCTTTCACTTCTGAGTATTGTGCTTTCTTTTTTTGTGCTTTTTTTCATCCTTTCTTCTCAACACTCGCTTTCTTTCTCTTTCTCTCTTCACTCGCTTCACTCTCTTTCTTGCTCACACACACACACACACACACACACACACACATACACACAAAGGCCCTTTTAAGCACCTGTAAGTGCTTCAAAAAATAATTTGGGGCTTGTGCTGGGACGACTGGCATTCCATGAGAGTAAGGTTCAGAGAGCTCGCCATAACCAGCGTGCCTCGGCTTGTACAAACCGGTGACAGACAACCAGAACACCATCAGCTGCTCTATACCTTGGAGAACCTCACACACCATGGAGAGTCCTTCTGGGGGGACAGAGAAGGGCACTGTGGTGAAAAGGTAACACTGAAGCAGAAAACAGTATATTGTGACTTTAGAGCTGAAAAATGAAGACAGAAATAAAGAACAGGGGAGTGTGTAGCAAACTGCTGGGGACCAGAGCATCCATGAGAATTAAAACTCTAAAACTAGTTTGGTTAAATGATGATTCAATCATGATTCAGTGCTTCAGATGAGAACAAAGTCACTCAGAGCGGGTTTGATGAGAAGTGGTTCATTATAGGGAAACGTACAGACTGGTTTCTTTACAGCAGTGGTAAATGGAACCAGGGGCAACACAAATATAGCCATTTCATTTCATTTCCAACGCACCAGAGAAGCTCCATGCCTTCTGAGTGTTGATGTGTAACACTGACGCTGGCAAAATAGTGTAAAATCTTTAGGGACTATTTTTCCTCACAACACCCTCTGTGTATCCCTTCACTAGAAACAAAACAAACTAAACATTACTTAAAGCCAAATGTGTGATAAAACAACATCATATTGTATTCATACCCTTGAGCAAGGTACCGTCCCCGTCACTGCTCCCCGGGCGCTTTCAATAGCTGCCCACTGCTGCACGGTGTTTGCTGTGCTGTGACCTCGTGATGACGAGGGTTGTCACTTTCACTTGCACTTTTTCAAATAATTGCGCAGCAAAATTATGGCATGAATATTATCTTATTGCATGAATACCTGGGAAAAATTATCCATAAACAGAAATAATAAAGAAATGACCTTTAACCTGAACATCAGCTGAATAGAAGTTACAGAATAACTTCTATTACCCCTGAATAACAGATTCTGAATAAATCTGATTAATAATGACATAATAATAATGATAATGAAGGGTTAGCTATTAATAGCTGTCCAACTGATGAAACCTGAGCCAACAGAAGTAGTAATTGCAAAATGCCTCCAAACTGCAGTCCCTCGTGCTAGTGAGTTTTTATAGTCATCACTGACAATCCACCATAGAGGTGTCAGAGTTGAAGATGCTGAGATGTTTGTTGGGTGTGACGAGGATGGACAGGATTAGAAATGAGTGTAATAGAGGGACAGATCAGGTTAGACGTCTTGGAGACAAAGTTAGAGAAGCAAGGTTGCGTTGGTTTGGACGTGTCCAGAGGAGAGACGAGGATTATATCAGGAGGAGGATGTTGAAGATGGAGCTGCCGGGAAAGAGTAGAAGAGGAAGATCAAAGAGGAGGTTTATGGACGTGGTGAGAGAGGACATGCAGGTGGCCGGTATGAAGGAGGAAGATGCAGAGGACCGGAAGGAATGGAGGCGTATGATCCGCTGTGGCGACTGTGGCCAGAAGAAGAAGACTGATGTACCGTCCTTAAGTATGGCTGTAAAATTATTCTTCAACGTGACTTCAAGTGAGCACACATCGTGTACAATCTCCTTAGAAAACCATTGATCAGCAGAACCGGTTGCTCTGAAGAAGGCATCCAGTCTAACGTCACCATGCTCGATGCGATGGGTCAGAGGGATCACAATCTGCCCCAGGATCAGCCTGCAGACTGTGGGACTCCATCCAGTACCTCTGGGATGAACTTCAGCAATCCAGAACTAATCATCCAACGTCAGGATCCTGGTGGTGGAGGTGGGCTGGGGTTGACCTTGTGCATCACTGGGATGGACCACCTTCAGTAGCTTAAGGTAGGGAACATTATTCCTCCATATTTAAATTCAGAGATAGACAACAAATATTCCTCCTTATTTCTTAAAATAAACCTATTTCAGGTGTTAAACTCGACCATGTTGTACTTCTGAAGGTTAATTTTCTTTGTACTGCAAAGTACCTTTTATTTATGACAGCGTACAACAGTGTGTGTGTGTGTGTGTTTTCATAGGAACAGTCTGAAGGATACGCCTGCGGTTTTGAAAGTTACCAGCACCTTGTTTAATCTTGCAGGTGAGCGGTGAGACGGAGCGCAGATGCCCAGAGGTCTGCTGCCCTCGGCAGCTCGGCGGCTGATGTATAAGTCATTAGTCATGACGGTCGCTAAGATACCGCTGCAATGGAGACACACTCCACTGACTCTACTGTTACTACACACCACTGCTCACCTCTCTCAGAGCACAGCAAACAAACACGGGCTGGACTGAGAAGAAAGCCCACTGCTTCTCTGAGCTGAGAACCCACACACAGCAGACACAGCATGATTGGTGAGAATAGGTTTGGTGTGACAGGCTTCATTCTAGAGGATCTTATCAGAATTATTCACAGCTGTGGTAAAAGGAACCACGTATTAATGGCCTGTAAGAAATAAACTGATGAAAGTTATCAGTCTGAAGCACATACTTTTTAAATGTATTCATGATGGGAGGGTGCTAAGGCCTGGGAGACCCCATGCACAACTTATTTTTACAATTCCACGCAATATTCCTATGATCAACAGGAGATGTGTGGAGGGTAACTGCTGGGTGGATTCACCACCACTGTGAAGAAATCAGACAGTAAGTTTCTCAGCTATGAACCATTTCACACCAAACTCAAACTCAAATGAAATTTGGCAAATTTGATGGAATTTCCCCTTCAAGGGGGCTTTCACTGACCTGAGAATGGACACACAGTACACACACACACGCACACACACACACACAAGACAAAAAATCATCCCAGAGAGAGCAAACACATAACAAACCAATTCAAAAAGTCCCAACTGACCTGAGAACAGATTCATAGCAAAGACACAAGGATGAACTACAGTCTTTCACTGATCTGAGATCAGTTTAACCCCAGATTAAAAAGTTCAGCAAGCTCAGCGCAACATTTACCGGTGATAAAGTAACTCCATTCATTAGGAGCATTCCTTCTGGGTGCAGTCACATGTAAACACACACACACGCACACATACACACACAGCTCCACCAGGTGAGTGTGTGACTGTTAACCTGTCCCAGTCCCATTAAACAAAAGAAAAGAGATTCACCTTCATCCACGGCCACTGCTCACACGGTCAGAATCAGCAGATCTACTAGAAGACTCACCTGTGCTCTCCGGCACATTGGTGTGTATAGAAGTGTGTGTGTGTGTGTGTGTGTGTGTGTGTGTGTGTGTGTGTGTGTATGTGTGTGTGTGTGTGGACAGCCAGTATGCACGGCCCCTTCTGTTTCAGACCCTCCTTCTGTTCTGCTCCTCCTTTCCTTTTCTCCCTCTCACACTCTCCTCTCTGTCGCGCGCCCTTCCTCATTCTCGTCCACGCATTCTGTCATTCTTTTCTCATTCCATCTTAGTCCACTTTCCGTCATCCTCTCTTTCCCCTCTTTCACTCTCATTGTCCCTCGCTCTCATTCTTTCTCCCTCTCTCTCTCTCTGTCTTTGAGAGAAAGGGGGGAAAGGGGGTGTGGACGAGTTGGAAAAGACACAGAAGGTTCTTTGTCTGGCTCCTTTTCATATGGTTTCCTTCAAGTGAGCATATTGAACACATTATGCCATTATATATTTTCATATTTAAGGTATAGAGTCACTCACTTTCAACCCCCCCAACACACACACACACACACACACACACACACAGACACACACCAGTACCTTCTTACCAACCTACTCTAGCTACGTCTTTTCAAATATTCACAAGACCCTCTGAAAAATAATCCTGAATTAATAAATAAAGATCTATCTAGTGTTTTACAAAGATCAGAAAAGTGCAGATGGCCAATTTATTACTGTTATTTACATTTATGACATTTAGCTGACTCTCTTATCCAGAGCGACTTACATCTCTTAATTACAGGGACAGTCCCCCTGGAGCAACCTGGGGTTAAGGGTCTTGCTCAGGAACCCAGTGGTGGTGCTAGAGATGAGATTCGATCCTGCGACCTCTTGGTCCGCAGACAAGTATCCTACAACTAGACCACCACCAGTGGAACCTTATATAAATATATGAGGTTTTGCTTCAAAAGCAATGTCCTTTGGTGGCAAGTGGTAAGGGACCCAATCCAGAAGGTTGTGGGTTTGAGTCCCAGACCACTACGTTGCCCTGTGGAACCCTTGAGCAAGGTACCATCCCCATCACTGCTCCCCGGGCTTTCCATGTAGTTCACGGCGTGCTGTGTCAAATGATGAATACTGTTGGAAATGTGCATTGATTTTGAGATTTGGGATTTAAAAAAGCTAATTAAGCAAAAAAAGAACTAAATTATAGAGATCGGACTTGGAATATCGTGATCTCTGCGTGCCCAGATGCAATAATGATTATATTAATAATAATAAAAATGATAAAATATGATAAAATGATCAAATATGTATATTTATAACATAGAAAAAGGATCTGTGCATTTATTTAAGAAAGCATGGCTACTATAGATATAGTCCTTAAAAACAGCCTTCTTTACCAAACCCTAAAGCTCCTGCTGAAGCTTGAGTAGACCGTCATTTATCTAAGTGTTACCTGAGCAGACTGAAAAATCAGTGTGATGATCCGTTGCACAACAGTAGTGTTTTCCCCAAGTGTCTGACCGAGACTCTGAACACGTTACTTTACCATAAACTGAAACTGAGTGCATCGCCGAACACATTCAGGGCAGTGCGTTCAGTACTCAGCCAGCACTCCACGCCCCACAGCTCTGTGCATAGGCTGCAGCTGAAAATGACAGAAGTGTTCCTTAATGCACATTATCCCCACAAACCCAAACCAAATAAAGTGCAGAAAAGTAAAAGGGGAAGAAAACAGAACGGGGAACTGATATATATGTGAGGAAACGTGCCTTAATGTGGCCCCGGAGTGCAGAGAGCTGTGTTTAGACTGCGTCTGATTGTTATGAATTATAAGAGTAGCCAGCGAAGGCTCTGATTACTCCCTCCTGTGAGTTTCAAATGGAGGCAAAATGGCCCGGGACAAAAAGGCCGCTTTCCCATGCGTTTAGAGCCAGATGCAGAACGATTAGTGGAGAAAGACCAAAGTGGGACCAAACCTGAGCTCTGCCGATTCCTGGAGCTATGTTGGCATAAAAGCACATGCAAGAAAGCTGGAATAAATTCACTCAGACAAGGATCATGCAGTTTCCTAGACACCTCTACTTTAGATTTCTATATTCCTATAGATTTCTTTAGGACAGCCTGGACAGGAGGGCTGCACCAAACACACACTGTCAAAATATTGTGATTTTACTATATTTCTATAGATACATCAGCCTGGTTTTAAAGCATAACCTACTTCTACCTACACATGCTCGCTTTATTAGGAACACTCTCCTGATATTTCCGCTCACTGGCCACTTTATTAGAAACACCCACCTGTCTTTACATACTGGCAACCTTTCACACCACATTCACTTTGTACTTTATTAAAACAACCTGCCCACTTACACTCACTGACCAGTTTATTAGATACATCTACCTTGTATTTCCAGCCACAGGGCCGTGGCTCCATGGTTGACGCTTGTGAGGTACCCTTGAGCATGGCACTGTCCCCAACGCTGCTTCCTGGGCAATGGATAAATGCAAAGAGAGTGCTATGGTGTGTTCGCAATGATAAATAATCCTTTTCACTGGCAACCTTGTTAGAAACACCTCCCTCCCTTCCTCCACTCACTGGGTCCTTTATTAGAAACACCTTGTATGTCTAATCACTGGCCATTTTACAGCAAACACCCTCCTTGTGTTTCTACTCACTGCCCACGGTATTAGAAACATCTGCCCTGTAGAAGTGTACATATACAAGCGGAGGACCACCAGTCCATCGGTGGAATGGTAGTGGTTTTGCTGGAGTTTGATAAACACGTTGGTACCCTGCCTAAAGACCAAGCCAAGAGTAGTTGATTCATATAAAGTGTCCCGCGAGTGTAATGGCCTGTGCACGACTGGCCGTCTCAGCGCTGAGAGGAGTCACACATGCGGAGGTAAATTTTCGTTTCCCAGGGCAGCACGTCTGCTCAGTCTTCCACAACAAGTCTGTTTGAGATTTCAGTCCAGAGTGATCCCGGAGACCTCCATACACACTCGCAGCCATAGTCATCTGTCTCTGCTGGAATGAGAGTGTGTGTCTGCAAACTTTGATCTTCTACCACAGACATATACTGCATAGAAGGCATAGCAAAGCTATAAATTATTGGACTGGCTTTCCAGACACAGATTAAACTTAATCTTGGACTAAATTACATGTCTAGGTCTATGAGGATTTGTAAACTTAGTCTTTAAAGTTTAGGATCAGGCTCAAATGGATGTAGACAGCAAGCCTATTAGACTGTAGCTTTCAGTTAAGGTCATACAATTGCTGAGACTTTCAGGGACAGGCAAACAAATTGAGAAAATTATCCAGAGCAAGACGGACATAAATAAACTGGCTGTATGATTGGTTGAACTCAAAATGTATGAAATGCAAACAGTGTATCGGTTTTCTAAAGCTCAGAAATGTGCTCAGTGGGGAAAAGCTCCATTGGAAGCGTCCACTCTTCAATCTGGGCCATAGATCACTGTGATTCCTCCGGCTCTTGCTCCCTCTTTTTCTCAATGCGTTGTTTATTTTCCTCTTTTTTTTTCGACGCCCCCTCTGCAGCTGGTTGGCCTGCCGTTGCTGCTCCATGTCCTGTGGGCTAGCTTGACTTTCCAAAGGGCAGCTGGGTGCATGTGTGTGTGTCCCGAGACCCACTCCGAACATGTGTGTGTGTGTGTAGCGTCTGTGTGTGGGTGAATGGGAAATGTTAAAACACATTCCATCAGATCTGGGCTTTTCTTCATCCGTCGGTCTGGTGGAATTTCCTAAGTGTTCTGGTCTGCTTTCCTCTGCCTTTGTTCCGTACACAGAGAGTTATTATAGACGGCTCGAACTGAGCTCCAACATGATTAGAATCATACGTAGCCTGCAAACGAACCCCCGCAACCCTCAGCTGGACCACCAGCATCCTTACCCTGCACGCCTGCAGATTCATGAGCCTGGGCCCGGCGGGGGGTGAGTAGAAGTAACTGGTTAAGACTAAACGCAGTGGGAGTTGGAGTTCATAAATGAGTCATATCAGTTACTGGCTGAAGCTAAAACTAGTGCGAGCTGGTATCTGTCAAAGATGGTTAAGACTCAAAGAAGAACATCAGAGTTTAGAAATAAGAAGTGATGCCTGGGTAATGAATACAATGTCCTCTAACATATCCAATCAAAGGGGAGGCCTCGGCGCCTTCTAGGCTTTTGAGGAAGACTAATTAATTTGGAGAAACTTAAAAAAAAACTAGTCTGTATTGTTTTGGCTTATTTCACTAAATATCAGCCCTGCTGGTTTTGCAACACTGCACTCAGTTCATTATCGGGGTTTGGTGGGAAGTAATTGAGTTACCTTCTTTGGCTCAGTTAATTACAGGCTTAAACCAGAGAGATTGAGTTGCAGCACAGATACAGGTACTTCTGATTAAGAGGTAAAATTGTTGAAAGAAGCTACTGAGAGTGCCCGGGGAGCGGTGATGGGGACAGTACCTTGCTCAAGGGTACCTCAGGGCAACCTACTGTTCTGGGATTCGAACCCACGATCTTCTGATTTGCAGGCCTGGTCCCTGAACACTAGACCATCACTGCCCCCCAAAAACAGCACAGAGTTCTGAAATAGGACGTTTTAGTATTCAGTCAAGACTAATACCAGTATGAATTCAGAAATGAGTCAAATCAGTAACTAGAACCCAGTAAACAGAACCCAGTTTGAAATCTGCTTCTACTTACGGCTGCTCCCATTAAGGGTCCCACAGCAGATCGTTCGTCTCTATTTCTTACGGTCTTCTACATCTTCTCCTTTCACAATAACCCTCTGCATCATACGTCCATAAACCTCATCCTTGTCTTTCCTCTTTCCTGGCAGCTCCATCCTCAACGTGCTTCTTCTGATATATTCTTTGTCCCTCCTCTGGACTTGTCCAAACCAACGCAGTCTCGCTTCTCGGACTTATCTCTAAATCATCCCATTTGAGCTGTCCCGCGAATGTACTCATAACTAATCCTGCCTAATCCTCATCCTCTTCACACAAATCTCAACATCTTTGACTCTGATACCTCCAGCTCCACTGTCTGTTTTCATCAGCACCACCATCTCCATCCTGTATAACACAGCTGGTCTCTCTACCGCCTAGTACACCTTTCACTGTCGCTGGTACCCATCTGTCACAGATCAAGGCAGCGGTGGCCTAGTGGTTAGGGAGTTGCCCCCGCATCGGAAGATTGTGGGTTCGATTCCCTCAGGTACCTGAGGTACCCTTGAGCAAGGTACCGTCCCCGTCACTGCTCCCCGGGCGCTTTCAATAGCTGCCCACTGTTGCATGGTTTAAATGCAGAGGTCCAGTTTCGTTGTGGTTCACTGTGTGCTGTGACCTCGCAATGACAAGGGCTGTCACTTTCACTTTCACTTTTTCAATCCTTACATTCCTTTCCACCCAGTCCACTCTGCCTGCATTCTCTTCTGCCCTCCCCATTACTCTGAACTGCTGACCCCAATATTTAAAAACCTAAACCAGTGTGAATGATGTCAAGCGGTTAACGTTGTATTTTCCATGCGGGTTTGAATAGAAAAGAAAAGAGATCTGATAAGAAGATGTTTATTGGCTCTGACAAAACACTTTTTTTGCATTCGTTTCAATAAACAGGCAAAGGTGTTTAAAACTTCCTCTCATAGTATCATTAGATCAGAACGAAGTTCATAAACAAACTCAATCGAATGCAAGTCAAGATTAGGAGTAAAGGTTTTGATGAGAAAAAAGCTCAATCGTGAAAAATCCTAGCTGTGTTAATGCTCAGAAAAGGAGTTTTCCTGCTCAGAGCCTCAGAGAAAGTTCGTTAGGGTACTGTTAATGTTTTGAAACTGGATGCTGATGACGGAAACAATAATAACTCCGAAATTGATCTCTGACACGGACCCTTCCCAAAGTACAGGCAAGTGTGTTCCGTTATGAGCTCCACAGATGACCGTCTGTGGTTTCTGTGTATTTGTTTTATCTCTGGTGCTTCATCTAATTGCTCTCAGTATGGTTTGCACCTGGGACGGCCAGGAAGTCCAAGAAAGCGCAAAGTAATTGACTTCATTTCTCTGGGAGGATAGTTTAGCCTTTCTTTTTCCCAAAAATGCTGCCCATTACAGGCATCTCTTAGATAATATAACAGTATAGGCAGTTCGTTTTCTCCTCCAAGCGTGTGCAGCTGTCCATTGCTGTTGATGTGATGTGATAGATGTGATGTGATGTGATGTATGTGATACTCGCTTGGTACTGTGTGATAGAAGCAAACTTAATACTACAACATGGCTTTCATCCATTTGGAAGAAAAGCTGACTCTGACAAAAGACTGCTGCTATTTTTGTTTGTTTTTGCTTTGTTTACTAGACTTTTTAATGAAGTTCAGAGAAGAAGCAGATCTTTTCACTTTCCACTCTGGATTACTTCATCGAAGGGTGAGCGCTGTGTTGTTCCCCTTGGTCTGAGAATGAAACTCTGCAAGAGTTTACACTCAACCAGGTAATGCAGGTAAAAAGTCAGCGAATGGGATGTTTTAATGATGAATATTTAATTACAATAGCAGTAATGTTGCTCACTGAAGGGCACTGAACACCATTAATCCAAGTTCTATCCACATTTATCATTGTAAACACACCACAGCACACAGTGAACAAAATGCTTCTTATTTTCAAAAATGCACACAGTGTAATCACGATCAGCTATACATCCAGCGCCCGGGGAGCAGTGTTGGGGACGGTACCTTGGGCAAGGGTACCTCAGGGTAACTTACTGGTCTGGGGCTCAAACCAATTACCTTCCAATCATGGGGCTTAGTCTCTGACCACTAGATCACCTGTCTGCCTGTGGTCACTTTCATTTAAAGGAACAGAAAGTGACCATGCGTTTTGGTGATTTTCATCACCAAATAATCGTTTCCAATAAACATGTGGTGTGTTTATTCAAATGCCAGTCATGTGAACCCTGGTGCAGAGCAGATGCGTCTCAGTTCACATCCAAATGAACTCTGGAGCAGCTTCTTTGAAGTGTAAATGCAACTTGGATCAAACACAACAAACCAAACCAAAGGACGAAGGAATCCTCTCTCTCGCTCACAGCATAAATCAGTATTTCTATCATGAATGATAGCATGATAGCACATATTCATACCCAAACCAGGCCAGAGCTCGTCCCAGCACAGAGCAGAAGGTGAGGAAACACCCGGGATAGGTTGCCAGTCCACCTGACAAGCATGTTTTGGGATGGTGGGAGGAAATCAGACCATTAAGCACTGCTCATCATGAAGACATGCATCGAGACTCTTCTCAGTCCTGGCTCCTCAGTGGTAGAACTTCCCCTGATGGTCAGAACTGCTGAATCCTTTGCTGTCTTCAAGCATCGATTAAATCAATGTGGAAACAAAGCACTGCTGTAAGTTGCTCTGCTAAACGCTGTAAATGTAAATGTATATGTAAAACAGACCTTCTGACAAACAGACACCCAAGCAGGATGTGCACACAGAAAGGCTTCTTGGTCATGCAAATCCACAGTAATTTGTTTTCATTTGTGGCCTGTTGCTTGAAAATCTGCTCGATATGATCATAGCTGCACATGAATTCCCAATCAGGTGTGACCTTTTACCTTTTACTTACACCCGGATTCAAATGAAACAAATCATTCCTGCATCGGTCCAGGGTACAGGTAGAAATGTGTCATTATCAATCAATCAAACCAGGGTTCATTGTAATCAACCCAAACCTGCTCAATCTGATTGGATCTTTAGAACATTTAGAGCAAATTTCATAAGTGCATGTTGCAGATCATCAAAGGTGCAGTCAGTTAAACTGAAAATATTCATGAAAAGCTCAGAGATGTTTGTGCATTCAATACCTCACTCACTCACTCACTCACTCACTCACTCACTCGTTTTCACAGTCACCCACGTGTATTTAAAGTGACTGGTGTCTTTTGCAGACGAGCCTTCCAGCTTCCAGTGTGTCTTTTAGACATTTAGAACGATTTGGCCAGAAATTTTCCCGACAGCGCTCGGCACTGAAGGTGTGGTGTGGCTGCCTTTGGTCTGGATCCAAGTGTGGATCATCCAGCATGTCCAGGCGTGGTGTAGGGAGTTTGCTTGTGTGTGTGTGTGTGTGTGTGTGTGTGTGTGTGTGTGTGTGTGGGTGTGTGGGTGGATGTGTGAAAGAGAGAGAAATTTCCAGAGTCCTTTCAGATTCTATCGCAGTAGGGTGTGAAAGAAACGTTTCCTTCTACACGTCTAATGAGAAGGAACATCTTCAAAGTTGAATTAGATATATTAATCTTTAATAATAGGTCTATTAATCTGTAACATTCAGCTTAGTGTTCATTAAGGTACCTTTAGTGAAGAGCAGGTTTTAAATAATGATTGGAGGGTTTTCTTTTTATCCAAGCTCATGTTGAAACTGGTTTAACCTGAAACGTTTGAGCGACGATGAGCATTAACATCCCAACCAGAAGATCGAATTTGTGAGCTTGGCCTAAATCCCAGTGTATAACTCTTACAGCTAGAAGGAAGCAAAAATAAAGATAATTCCTGCCATTTCTAATAGTATGTTAGCACTAAAGTGTCAGGCGCACACAAATATGGCTGCTCTAGATAAGTGCAGTACAAAAAAAGTGGATCTGCCCTCCCTGTTTTTCCTTTCTAATAACTTGCAACTCTGGCAAGACTATGATGTATCTAGAACTTCCAGAATGCTTTAAGTGATGCTTCGTCAGTAACATAGTTAATTTTGCTCTTTTTCTTTCTCACTATGGTGTCATTTAAAGTAACATTTGGGGCCCTCAGTGCAGCTCCTGAAGTCCTAACCAATGGCAGAGCTGGCTTGGACCAAAAAAGGGAATGTCTCGAATCTGTAGCTCTTTTGATGTCATACGGTTTCCAACCTAAATCCGTACCTTGCAAAACTAGAGTTGAGAGTCCGCCGCTGTTATTCCTGTCACTGATATTTAAACGTGCCGTTGTTCTTCTCTAAACCTGCTCTAAACAAAGCATTCGCCTTTGGGTCTGAGACACCAGATGTCCCCAGACCTTTGACAGGGAACTGCATCTTCATGAGCAGTTTCTCAGGAGTGACTTCAAGTCAGGTCCAGTAAGTCTCCAGTTCACACACGTTGTTGAGAAACACAAAAAAATTCCTGATGTAGAACCGGCGAGCCGTGGTTTGGCCTGTGAGCGAGTCGAGGTCTGTATAAATGACTCAGCATTAAGAGGGCTGATTAATCACTTAAACGCACTCACTCCTTTCTTTTCTGCTCCACTCCGGTTTTGATAGGAACGTTAACCCTTTGACATTCAAGCAAAGTTGCTGCATTTTTGGCTTTGAAACAAGTGGAAAGATGGTGGACGCAACGGATCAGCTCACCGTGTATCCGTATAATTAACATCTCCTTCATAGTTCAGTGATTAGGTTCTAATATTTACACGCATATCACATGGTCAGTTATAGCTCTAGACTTTTACGGGTTAATATGACACACTCTGGCTTCATATCTCATCTCGTTACAACGCTGTGCGGTCCAACATTGCCAAAGGAAACAAACAGCGGATATAACTGTGACATCGGGGCCTAAACAGGCTGGGACACTGCAATTATTTCATTTATCTTCTAAACTGGAGAAAAGCAAGGAAAGAAACTGTTCGGTTCTGCCTTCATCTCGCCATGTGTGCCTTGCTAAATGAACCTGAGGGAGGGCGAATGATTCAGGTGGGGATTTTTATTCCTCCCTCGGTTATCGGCCCAGCTGCTGGAAACTTTGACCCATCCCACACCGGTCCTGATACCCCCCCTCCTCCATCAATAAATCTCCATCCTCATATTTATCTCTGTAGCCGTTCCAACGGTCAACTTATACACCTAACCATGAAGAAATTCCTTTGAGATGAGGTGCATTTCTTTGAAACTTTATCTCCTAAAAAGGCTGAGCTCAGTATGTCAATGAAATGCAGCGTCATTTTACATCCCCAGTGCGCAGTGCTCTGGACAAAGTTCCTGTCTTCTGTCTGCCATATGGAGTTCATATGGATCTAGTAGTAGTTGTTTCATGCTAAGGTTGGGCAGAATGTATAATTCAGGGTTTAGGTATTACATTGTTACATACAAGTTTTGGTGAGATCTGGATAATGTCCATGGAGACAATTCTTTTGGTGATTTAGTCCACACTGCTCCTGACTGTAACTAGTTCTAAAGTAATTCTAATGAAAATTCTAAAATTCTGCCCTGCGATGCACTGGCGACCTGTCCAGGATGTTTTCACACCTTTCACCATGGGATAGACTCCAGCACCACCCGCAACCCTGCACAGGATTAGCAATTAGTGAATTTAAATATTCTAAAAAAACTTTATTTCTCTCATCACTTGCTTTAGTCCATTGCTTCTCCCACTGTCAGTAAATGTGGGAAATGTTTTTTGGTAAATGGAATGGCATTTTAGGCGGTACCTTGGTGGTTGCAAGGACATGCCAGGTGGTTTCTTTATGATGTTTCTCATAGTTTATGTGATTCCAGGCAGTTGCTAGGAGGTTGCAATGTTATTACAGTAGGTTGCTATGGTGCAGCTAGGCGGTTGCTATCTGCTAGGCAAATGAAATATATTTCTTCATGGTGAGAGGTCACAAGCTCCATGACATTCTGACATGTAGGCAGCAGTGGCCTAGTTGTTAGGGACTAGACCCCAGGATCAGAAGGTCATGTGTTCGAATACCAGACCAGTAGGTTGCCCTGAGGTACCCTTGAGCAAGGTACCATCCCCATCACTGCTCCCGGGCACTTTCAATAGCTGCCAACTGCTGCATAGGTGTGTATGGGTTAAACGCAGAAGCTGTATTTCATTGTGGTCCATTGTGGTCCAATGACAAGTTGTCACTTTCACTTTTATTTCCATGGAAACAAGTGACTTTAATCTGAATGTGAAAACAGTCCAATCAAAGAGCTGTAGAACGTTCTGACTCTTTTTTTGGATTCATTTTTCAGTGCACAGACAAAAACACACTGGAACTGTTTAAGGAACACTAGACTTCCTTTCCGTGTTTTGATCTGTTGTCCCCAGTTTGTAATCAAAATCATCCCATCACACGAGAGAAAAACAGCAGCAGAGGAACAGTCCAGCCTGCCTCCGCTGACGTCCAACCTAAAGGACTTAATCTGTGTCACACAACATAGATCTTCATTTTCTATCTAAATTTAGCCTCTCTGCGCTGCAAATGACATTATACTGCCACATCTCTCACCCCATCTCAGCCTCATACATCACTCTCTCTTTCTCTTTCTCCGGATACGTAATGCAGCATTCCTGCAGCTCAGTGGGCCCTGATGTGATTGTGCAGTACTGCGAGTTTCATTATTTTGGCCCTTTTATGCCTCGCTTTCCTCCCACAATACTGCACAGCAATTAGAGCCTCAGTAAACTTGGCTTTGGTCTGCTCAACTCCTGACCACAATGACAGCTTTATCACTGAGATCGGACAGGCATTCAGATTTACATGATCAGCCATGTTTGCCGTTTTTAGTTTCTTTACCAAGAGGTTAATGTAGCTAAAAAGTAATGTATGCGTGAAATGTATAATATATAAGTGAAAGTGCAGATTTGTCGGTGTGAACATAACCAACCACAACAAAATGCTTCTCTAGATTTAACCCATTACACACAGTATGCTAGCAAGCATCCATATGTGGTGCCCATGGAATAGTGATGGGGACAGTACCTTGTTCAAGGGTAATTCAGTGTTACCTTCTGGTCTGCGACTCGAACCCAGAACCCTCGGATCATGGGACTAAGTCACTGACAACAAGGCCATCACTGTCCATAGTGCTAAATGGCTAAAATCATCATACAAGTCCAGCCAAACCAAGTGACTAAAGGGAGGTTCAAGCACTTTTTTAAAAATTTCAGATTAATTAAATAGTAGAAATGCAAACAAAATCAAAGTGCTACGTTGTCAAATGGTAGTCTATGAATAAGTTGAACAAAAAAGTCAGTCAGTCAGTCAGTCATTTTCTGCCGCTTGTCCCAAGTGGGGTCGCGGGGGGGGGGTGCTGGAGTCCATCCCAGCTCACACAGGGCGAAGGACGGGGGACACACCCTGGACAGGTCGCCAGCCCATCGCAGGGATTGAACAAAAAAATGATGCTTAAATCAATTCAATACAAAGGAGTACATTTCGGAGTATGTAAAACAAAAAACGGTCCCCAAAGATCATGCCGTAGACATCATGACCCCTGGTCCCATTCACCGGCACTGCAAAGAAAATATTCCGCAGTTTCTCCAAGATGCACTATTTCACATCAAGCCCACCCTGAACGAGTTTGCTTGCATCCCAGTGACTGAAATGTGCCGTGTTTTTGCAGAATCTGTCATTTGAAAGAGACTGTGCTCATATAGTTTGTGCCCCTGTACTGTCATTTATTCAAATGAAGTTCAGGCTTTGAAACACCCATGACTACGTGTTTACCTATGCAATGCACTTTTGTCCATTTATTATTGCTTTCATGTGAGGCAAACTTTGCAGTATTTAGACAGTCCAAATATGGCATTTCAGTCTCCAGTCTAACAGGAAAAGAGCACTGCCCCATGATTCATGGCCGTGTTTGCACAGCTACCTATTCTCCCTCCCTCTCGCTCCACCAGGCCTGGGAGCAATTACAGCCCATGACTTCTGCCATATGGGCCCCGGCTTCTCGGATTCTTCCTCCCTTGATTTAACAAGGCCTTATATCTTTTCCATTCAGGCTATTTTTGTTCTGGGGGATATTGAAAGGTACTGTTGTTCCCCCTCCTCCAACCTGCTTTTATTCCTGCCCTCGGCTTGTCTGTCTTTCGACAGTTATTTCATCTGTCGCTGCAGGTTTATTTATGCAATAGCTTTCATGTGTGGGAATTGCGCTGGAATACATATGACATGGCGCACAGGGTTAATGGTGGGAGTAAATTTGGTCTAAATTTTGGGCTCTTGCTCTTTCTTCTCCCGCATGTATGTAGTTAAAAACGTTTATGCATTTAGAAGGTGCCACTGCTTCATGATGGCTCCCTGCTGTATGTGGCCAAAGCCTCATATTGCTGACCTGAAACTGACCCTGATTTGTATTTATTTCTAAACTGTGATTTAGTTTAGGAAAATATTAAGACTTCAGTGTTCAGCCCTCTTAGCGATGCCATATTTATAGCGTGCATGTGATTTATAGGCTTGTTGACTAGCCATTAGATTTATATGCTGGTGGACAGGCCATTAGATCTGTGATGAAAGCTCTGTGAAGAGTTTTGAGCTGGAGCAGAAAATGAGGTCGATGGACACAATGACAAGTCTGTCACTGAACTGTAGGGTTAATTTCCTCTCGCCTTAGCGTATGGCAGATCTCCAAGGTCCAGGTTATGAGCAGATCCCCCAGCATAAGCTTCAACACAAGCAGAAATATGGCCACTGGCACAACCATGAGCTGTGAAGCAAGCACTCACCCTAGAACAAGCATGGACTAGGACATTCAGTCAGTCATTTTCTGCCGCTTGTCCCAAGCAGGGTCGCAGGGGGTGCTGGAGTCCATCCCAGCTCACACAAGGCGAAGGACAGGGGACACACCCTGGACAGTTCACCAGCCCATCTCAGGAAGGAGTGTGACGGGGACAACACCTTGCTCAAGGGTACCTCAGGGCAACCTACTGGGAAGGGGTTAGAACCCCCAATCCTCCGATCATGCAGCCAACGCCCGAACCACTAGGCCACCCCTGGCCAACAGCACACCCACTGGAATAAGCACTTGGACTAGGCCAAACATGGGCAGAGGCATGGACGCTAAAAGAGAATTTACGCTACCGCAGGTATGGGTACCGGGTGAACCATGTGCACCAAAACAGGTGAAGGCACAAGCATGGGCACAGGAATAAGCACTTGCACCAGTGCCAGCACAGATACTAACACAAAATCACATACATGCATGAAAAATAGTGCAAGCATGGCAACAAAAGGCAAGGACCAAGCACTTGCACTGACACAAGGGGCACAAAGATGGGACACTGTGATGGGCACCTGCACCAATGCAAACCTGGGATAAAGACCAACCCAACCATGTGCACAAAGGGGAACTTGCACTAGTGCAATAATGAGCCCTGGCAACAGGTTGCAATGAGCTGGTCTTGAGCAAGGTAATGTCCCCCACACAGCTCCCTGGGTGCTGGATGTATGGCTGCTCTGAGTTGTGTGTAGGAGTTAAATGCAGAGGATGCATTTCATGGTGGTTCACTATTTGTTGTGCTGTGTGTTTATAATGACAGCAAAGGCACGAGCAAAGTCCATCTGATCAGCTTCCAGCTGCAGCACAGATGTTCCAGCGCTTATGCCTCCAACCTGGGCCTGACACTGACCCACGTTGCCCTCACTTTCCTTCCTTCCCTTCACACCCTGCCATGCCGCCTCAGGTGTACGGTAAAGCACATAGAGATGAAAGCACAACGTCCATTCCTTGATGTTCATCATAGGGGCTGTAGATCACAGTTGGGTATTAATATGCAGGCCTGGCTTTCCCATAATGCCATGCTGTGCTACAGAACAGGATTCCCAGTGAATCTTCAAAACCAGATACAGACAGAGAGATATATATTATATATATCACACTGAAATATGAGCACAGGTGGCTTTGAGGCTCACTCCTGCTGTGCCCACAAACACAATCCCGGACACTTATCTCCAAACTTCTCTCAAGCACCTGGGCAGGGAGGGGGGGTTAATTGCTTTCTCCTCTGTACCGACACTTTGACACCATTAAAAACAGCACCCAGTGCTCCCGCAGAATCTCTGGGGCTTTCCAGCTGGAGATTTCACTGACAAGTTTGGAGCTTAATAATCAGCCTGCTTTTTTTCTCTCTCAGTAAACAGAGGTCCAAGCACAAGCAGAGATAAGTGGAACCAGACTAAACACTGATTTGGGGGTTTACATTAGCACTTTCTCACTCACACTCTGTATTTTCCACTTTTGGACCCTACTTATCTGGGCCACTGGTTCTTGATGTCTATACAGAGGAGTCTCTGGTTTTGTGGGCCAGTGGCTGGGTTTTAGTTCAGCCCTCCAGGCCCATCCAGCACAAAGGTCCGGAGGACATCTTCTTTAAAATAACTATCCTTTCCATCCTTTCTTTTGTTTATCTGCACTCTTTTAGATGCTTTAAAGGTCTTATTCTAAGTTTCAAAAGCTCTTAATGGCCTTACATCACTGACTTACTGTCCCACCACTCAAATCTGCTGGTCCATTACACATGGCAGCTCAGTGGTCTCTGCTAAAGCTCTGGGGTGATTGACTATTGACCAGCCAGCCACTCACTTTTAGCTTCAATCTTTTCATACCAGCTTTTAAAGACTTATCAACCAGTATTCATTAGTATTTATAGTTTTCTTACCCACTTTTCCCGATTAGGGTCACGGGCAGTGCTGGAGTCTGTCCCAGCTCTCATGTGCCAAACAGGCTGCCAGTCCATTGGGGGCAGACACACAGGCAAACACGCTCACACAATTTACATTTACATTTAAGGCAGTTAGCTGATGCTTGTATCCAGAGTGACTTCCAATTCCTGATTACAGGGAGTACCTTGGGGTTATGGGTTTTGCTCAGGAACCCAGTGGTGGTGCTGCTGCAGATGGGACCTGCAACCTCTTGGTCCATAGGTGAGTATTCTACCACTAGACCACGCCAATAACATCTACAATGCACCTGTGGACTGGGAGAGGAAACCCGAGCTCCCGGAGGAAACCCATGCAGACACAGGGAGAACATGTCCACTCCACGCAGAAAGAACCGTGGAATCACCTGCCTAGTAATCAAACCCAGGACCTTCTTGCTGTGAGGCAACAGAGCTACCCACTTCACCACTGTGCCCAGATCACTAGAAGCTAAATTTTTAGTAGAGTCTATTGCATTACATAAACAAGTTCAAAGTGCCGTTCACTCCCCAGTCCATACAGTCCAAATGTGAAAGATCACTGCTTTTGAGTCAAATATCTGCCTAGCCTTCAGTTTAGGCCCTCCCACTTCATGTCACACTAATGTTTTAAGGAAGGTTTTAATCCAGATTGCTTTTTAAATAAAACACAAAACAGGACAGAGCCAATTGAAATACATCAGTCCCTTGTCATTATGAAAGTGAAAAAGTGAAAGTGACAACCCTTCTCACGGCACAGCACACATGAACCACAACGAAATTGGACCTCTGCATTTAACCCATGCACACTCAAACCCGTGCAGCAGTGGGCAGCTACTGAAAGCGCCCGGGGAGCAGTGATGGGGACGGTACCTTGCTCAAGGGTACCTCAGGGCAACCTATTGGGAAGGGGTTTGAACCCCCGATCCTCCGATCATGCGGCTAATGCCCTAACCGCTAGGCCACCGCTGCCCCGATTGTAAAACACAGCACAGCACAACACACCGAAATTCAACCTCTGCATTTCACCCATACACACACGTGCAGCATACACATTGAAAGCGCCCGGGGAGCAGTGATGTGGACGGTACCTTGAAAGGGAAAGTGACTTTTCTTGTCAATGTGAGAACACACAGCACAGCACACAGTGAACCACGAAATTGCACTTCTGCATTTAACCCATGCACAAACACACACCGTACAGCAGTGGGCAGCTAGCACCCAGGGAGCAGTGATGGGGACAGTACCTTGCTCAAGGGTACCTCAGAACAACCTACTGGTAAGGGGTTTGAACCCCGATTCTGTGGCCAACTCCCTGACCACTAGGCCACCGCTGCCCCCCACAAGATGACATACACTCACATAATACCGTTAGAGAAAGAAGTTAGAGCAAAAAAAAAGAAGAATATGTGGTGGTGATGTTCTGCTTCATGCAGATTGGCTATCCACTGCATTCAAGAGGAAAATCTCACAGGTCTGTTCTAATCAATGATGATCAAAATACATAACATTCAGTGGTCAAAAAACTCGTAACTCCATTTGAGCTTGAAATAAATATTAATGGTAAAACATTAATGATATATAGATAGATAGATTTTAGATAGATCTTGTTTTTCATTTTTTGTTCTTTCTATCTTCTGGCTATTTGAGCCCCAATAAGTCAGAGCAGAGTGTCGTTCATTGAAGATGTTAAGCCTTAGCGGTAACGGTGGTGTTTGAGTTTTTTGAGTTTTGTTATGTTCATTATGGTAAATAAAGTCAAGAACCAGACTCCCAGCTACGCATCTATGTCCTACCCACAACACCCCAGTGTTACAGCAGGTGAGTATTTTGACCAGATCATCATGTTCATTCATATATTCCAACTCCAAGCTGTATAAAATTGAATGCTGATTGGATTTAAGCAGATCAGGTGATGTTTTTTTGTGTCATGAGGGAGGGTGTGGCCTAAGGAGATCACCATCCTATATCAATGTGTGCAGAATTATTAGGCAGCTTCTTTTCCTCCTCAGACATAATGAGCCAAAAAAGAGAGAACTGAGTCTGAAAAGTTAAACATTGTAAAAAGTAATTCAGAGGGACGCATGATCCTCCAGTGCCAAACTGAACCTACCTGGAGTGTCCAGAAGAACAAGGTGTTCAGTGCTCAGAGACATGGCCAAGGTAAGGAAGGCTGAATCCTGACCACATGGACACTGAACAAGAAACATCAGTTGAAATGTCAAGAATGGACCAAGAAAGATCTCAAGATGTACAGACATGTCAGATGTTTCAGGTTTTATGGAGATGAGATGAGAGTGGCTCTTGGTGGACCAGATGGATAGGCCCATGGCTGGATCTGTAGCAAACACAAAGCTCCACTGAGACACCAGTGAGGTGGAGGTGGGGTACTGGTATGGGCTGGTTTTATTAAAGATGAGCTGGTTGAATAATTTCAGGTCGAAGTTAGACTCAGGATCTACTCCCCAACCTGGAAGACACTTTCTTAAAGCAGTGGTTCAAGAAAAAGTCTGATCTTTCAAGAAGATCGTGATTTTTAAGCCGGCCGATGCTCCATCAAAAGCATGGTAATTCCAGTAAACAACTTAAGGATGAAAGAATAATGACATGGTACCCTTCCTCACCTGAACCTAAACCCTAGAGAGAACTTGTGGACCTTCGTAAACGGGAGATTTACAGGGAAGGAAAGTCCACCTCTCTGAACAGAGTCTGGGAGGCTGTGGTTGCTTCTGCACAAAAAGATGATCGTCAACAGATCAAGAACCTGACCGACTCCATGAATGGAAGGATTATGACTGTTATTGAAAAGAAGGGTGACTATTGCTCACTGATTTATTTATTTTTTTTATTTCAGAAATGTTTATTTGGTAAATTTGTGTTGTCTGCTAATACTTGTGCATACATATGTATCCCCTAAGAGTCACGCTCACATTTCCTTTGTGAAACATTCAGGTTTCAGGGTTTTAAAATTTTGGATTGACTGATAGCACTGGATTAGTTCCAGATTAAAATTAATCCTCAGAATTCTCACTCACTTCATAATTGTGCACAGTGTGTATTTCAAGTCCATCAGCTCTTAAATCTAGAATGAAATGAAACGTAGTCACACACAGCATGAGGAACGGAGTAAATAAGTTTCCATGCCTACAGCTGACCTCTGACCTGTCTTTACTGCACAGGGTTGGGTCTCCTCATCTGCGTTAACAGCTTCAGGTGCAGGAATCCAGGCGTTTTAATGGTAGGAAGTTGTGGGTGCCGCAGGGCGAGGCTGGGTGAGTGCTTAGCATTACTCCTGGGTTTGGAACGTGCACCGGCTATGGTCAGGGAAAGAATTTCCTTTGTTTCGAAGGGAAAAGGCTGGCGGGCGGGAGCTGGGGTGGTCAGGACAATTTATCATTGACTGAAGTATTTTCCAATACCAGCATAATGCAGATGATTAATTTGAGCGCATGAACAATACAAGGCAGGCTTGTCACAGTGTGTCGTTGTAACAACACAGTTTTCGTATTTGTTGTGGGATCGTAATTGTTTTATTGTCGTGACTCTTTAAAAAGCCGAATGATTGATTTCAGAGCCCAGTTTTTCATGACGCCGTTCCCATAAAGTGGTCCGAAAAACCCCGATTAAATGTGTTCCTGCAGAATGTGTGTGACATTTTTGGTGCCAAAGAATAAAAAAGACTTCTCCCTGTATTTATTTAAAAGACGGCTCGACTCTGAGGCTGAGAACTGTAAAAGCGCAGACCACAGCAGACAAGTTCAATCTGATGTAAATCTAATGTAAAACAGATTGAACCAGCCCCATAATGCAGTGCAGTATAATAAGGCAGGAGTTGGTCCTACTTTCCAGCTCTTTAAACTAACCTACAGTACATTAAAAAGCCAAGCCTCAGAGAAGCAAAACATCACAAAATCCAGACTGGTATAAAGTCATATTCCAGTGCCTGAAAACATACAGGAAGGACATTTCTTTGGAAAGAACTGCACAGCCTTTTACCTCTTGTTACAGTCCAGCTCGAACAGAGGAAAAGTAGGATCATGTGGGAACATCCCTCCATAAAAACCTCATTTTCTCTGGAGAAAGAATACAGTGTGCAATTTAACTGTGTGTGTGTGTGTGTGTGCATCTCCAGCGCTTAGTGGCATCAAGGTGCAACCACAGACGTGTCCTCACCCCGGATGTCTGGCTCAGACTTGCCTTTGGTGACTCCATTCACATCTTCATTTCCCATAATGTCACTGATCTTTCCCGTCAGGCTCAACCGTTTTAGCTTCTCGCACGTCTGACGACATCCAGGCACGACGCACCAAGACAAGGGCACTCAGTATCACGTTAACCACAAGTAGGACCCGTCTCAGTGTGGTAGCAAAGTGAATCCAACACCTAACACACACTTCAGGAGCAACACATTTATGAAATCCAAAAGGTTGACTGATCACGTGTGACATGGGATTTGTTGGTGATCATCACATCCAGAAATATAAGGTTATGATAATCAAATCCCTTAAGCGTTGAAATACTCAAACAAACACGTTTTTTTAAGCATTTTTCATCCAGTCTACTTATTCTAACCAGGGAGTTAGAAGGATTAGTCCAGCCAGACTGGGACTCAAACCCAGAACATAGGTAGGTGTTTCTATTAAAGTGGCCAGTGAATGGAAGCACAAGGTGTTTCAGATAAAGTGGCCAGTGAGTGGAAGTTCAAGGTGTTTCAAATAAAGTGGCCAGTAAGTGGAGGTTCCTGGTGTTTCAAATAAAGTGGCCAATGATTGTGCACGATTGGTTGATATTGTATATCATTAAGGGCTTACTTTTCTTTGTGGAAACTGGACCATGTTTCTCATGCTGTTCTAATAAGCCACTAATCCGATGGGAGAGAGTAAGACGTCGTGCTGTTCTTATCAGCACAGATTTGTTTTCGAGTTGAAGAAGACAGCTTCATGTCTGAGTGGGATGTGGAATCAACAATGACCCAAAAAGGCAAGATCTATTTCGAAACAGAGTAAATATCAGACCCACAGCGATCAAGACAAAACACACACAAACACTCCTACCACTTTGGTTTGGACTCTTGAACATAAAGTCTACAAATGCCTTGCATAAACACTTTCTTCAATCTCCTTAACATTCTTGGTTTATGACATCCTCAAAAAACAGATGTCTTCTGTTAAAAAAAAAAGAAACATGACAATAAAGTGTCCTTCAACAGATGACAAGGCGTCCTTCACTATGAAAGGCCTCTAATGCTTTGCAGGGTCAGCAAGCTTCAGCAGACTTATTAAGTTCATCACTGAGCGTCTTTTCTCCTGTTTTTGGAAATGTTGGGGGAAAAAAATTGGCTGCAGAAAAGAGAAGAAGACGGCAATGTCTCAGGACAATGGTGAGAGCAAGGCGCGTGGGCAGAATAGGCCAATTTCATACTTTCCCAAGCCTTTTCCCTCATTTTACTCTCTCTCTGTCTTTCCATCTCTCTCTCTCTCTCTCTTTTCATGTGGGCTGGGGCCTGTACGGTTTGTTGTGGTGTATAGAAGTGTTTAGTCTGCCAGCAACGGGAAGCTCTTGAGTTTTGAGGGAGATAAAAAAGCAGACCATAATACCACTACAGGGAACACTGAAGCTAATGCATCAGCCACATTACATCATCCTCCTATTTCTCTTCTGAGGGCCATGTATCTTCTCCTGCAGAAGCTCAGTGAGGAGCTGAGGTCTGTTAGCAGAATGTGGATCTCTTTCTATATTGCTGGTTACCTGAGAGGACCCAGTGATCATGGGTTCCTGACGTGAGACGTTACAAACGTTGTTTTTCAACCTGTATGACATCAAAAAATCTATATTCACTATATGGACAAAAGTATTAGGACAACCTGGCCAATTCACCCTCATATCCATAGGCATCCTCTGAATCCATAGGCATTAATAACAGCTTCTACTCATCTGTGAAGGCTTTGCACAGGAGTTTGGAATGTGACTTCGAGTGGAAAGTGCTTGTGATATCAAGCACTGATGTTGAGAAGGCCTGGCTCACAAGCTATGTTGCTCAGATTTGTTTGATGGGGTTGAGGTCTGGCTCTGCATAAACCAGACAATGTTCTTCCACATTAAACACACCCAGATTCGATTTTTGAACCTCACGTTGTGGATCTGAATGGAGTCATGCAGGAACAGAAAAGAGCTTCCTCCAAACTCGAAAGTTTGAAAGTGAAGTGAAAGTGACTATTCGCCATTGTGATCTCACAGCCCACAGTGACCTACAATGAAATGCATCCTCTGCATTTCACCCACACACACTCTGCAGCCGAGGGCAGTATTATCAGGCACCCAGGGAGCAGTGATGGGGATGGTACCATGCTCAGTGGTAACTCAGGCCCACTACAGTTCACATTACAGTGTTTCTTTGCACTATTGTAGAAGTACTTGTAGGAAAAGATAACCATGCAGGTTATGTTTAATGACAAAGTAAAAATAAGGTAAATGTACCCTCAGCCTTTAAAGGTAGGCATTCCCCTTGCCATAGGTTCACTATTTCCAATAGAATAATAAAAAGAAATGTTGTGGCCCAGACACTGTGCATGGAGTTAATGCATCTTTAAAAAATAACTCCTGACCTAAAGGTACTGAAGATGTACCAGGTAAGGCTTAGCAAAGCAGGCTGGAAATATTGCAGCTTTAATGCTCCGCTCTTATTACATTTCCCCCCCATCTTCCTTTGATTAGAATCCCAGCTGAATCCCATTATACTCTCCCATATTATCCTCCCGTCTGACTCATGAGCACATGGAAAACTTTATTTTTCCGGAGGCCAACTTTCACTTTGAATCTCTCTGTTCAGGCTGAGCTGTAGCTGTCTTCCAAGCAGATGCAGAAAAGGAAGAGGTATCATTTTCTCATTAGCGCTCGCCGTGTTGATGACACTGTGTGTTCTTTGAGCGCCATTTCTCATCATGTTCCTGTTGAAAACTCCATCACACACACACTCACACACACACACACATTATTACACTTGTAGAACTATGCATTACAACATTTTGGCCTGTTGTACTACCAGGGTCTGTTCTGATAGTGAGAAAATAAAGGCTGCAGGTGCACCTCAAAAACAACAACAACAACAAAACTCAGTTTTCCTTTAGGCTTAACTCCCCCTTCCTCAATAAATCCTGGTATAAAATATAGAGCAACAATGATTAGAGACTGTGCCTAACAAGCCCAGGGACAAACACAAGTGGTTTACAAACCCGAGAGCTGCGGGCGCTCCGCTAATTACAGAGTGGCGAGACTCAGCTCTCACACAGAAACATCCGACAAGGATGATATCATCTTCACCGTGTCATATACATGCTTTGATCACCGCTCGTACCTTGGGCAGCGGTGGCCTAGTGGTTAGGGAGTTGGTCCCAGGATCAGAAGATTGTGGGGTTGAATCCCTTACCAGTAGGTTGTCCTGAGGTTCCCTTGGTACCGTCCCCATCACCGCTCCCAGGGCGCTTTCAATAGCTGCCCCCTGCTGCACGTGTTTGTTTGTATGGGTAAAAAGCAGAGGTGTAATTTCTTTGTGGTTCACTGTGTGCTGTGCTGTTGCTGGAATGAACATAACTGACACGGTTTTGGATCCTGTAAGCAGTGGGTAGCGCTGTCACCTCCCAGCGAGAAGGTCCTCGGTTCGATTCCCAGGTGGGACGGTCCGGGTCCTTTCTGTGCTGAGTTTGCGTGTTCTCTTTGTGTGTCTACGTGGGTTTCCTCTGGGAGCTCTGGTTTCCTCCCACCGTCCAAAGGCATGCATATCAGGTGGATTGGAAATGCTAAATTTGCCCATGTGTATGAGAGTGTGTGTGTGTGTGTGTGTGTGTGTGTGTGTGTGTGTGTGTGTGTGTGTGTGTGTGTGTGTGTTGGCAAGGATGGACTGTGCCTGTCTGGGGTGTTTCTCACCGTGAGATTGGATAGACTCCAGCATGCCTCTGTGGCCTCAATTAGGCAAGCGTTATGAAAGTGGGAGGAGTTTAGCTACTTTTGAGGGAATTGTCCAAACTCATCATATTTCCGCTTGTCTTCATCTCTCAACTTGCATGCTAAACAAGTGACTGAGGATGCTCTCTGTAAATACTGTTCAACAGCCAAACTAGGAATCAAACTGAATAATATGGCCATTGCTCCTATACATGTGCAGAGATCCAATACACACACAAGGCAGTTAATATATATATATATATGTTATATATATATATATATATATATATATATATGGCATATATATATATATATATACTTCAACCCAAGCCACTGCTCCCAAGGCTATCAGCTGCCTACCGCTGCACGGTGTTTGAGTGCATAAGCAATGCAGAGGTCCAATTTCGTTGTGGTTCACTGTCTGCCGTGCTGTGACCCTGCAACATGCACACTTTCACTTTCATATATATTTATATATTTATATATTCTATATATATAATATATATATATATATAGAGAGAGAGAGAGAGAGAGAGAGAGAGAGAGAGAGAGAGAGAGAGAACATACATGAAGAACATCCCTGATGTTTACCACGTCATCTCAGTGCTCAGACACAGGATTCCATATCCAATGGCTTGTGCACAAAAATTCCCATTCATCTCATTTCCTCTTCTGCAAAATCAGGGAGGTAGAAGTGGAACACACACATGCACACATTATCTCCGCTGGGTATCATTTACAGCACAGCACAGGACAATAAACGCGAAGGGCGGCAGAGTGGAGGCCTGCCGGTTGGCAGGCTGATGGGAAGTGACACGATTCATTTAGAGCTCAGAAGGAAATGATACAGCGGAAAGCGGCAGAACAGCAGGGTCCCACAGTCTCTCTCCGCTTTGGCCGCTCAAGAGATGGACGAGCCTCTGCCAAGGCTCCCATGCGTAGGATGTGTCCATGGAAACGGAGGATGACTAACGGCTTTTCACAGGATATGATAAGTTAAAGAGAGCCCAGGACTATTTCCTGTAGTGCTGGGCTCATTGGCGTGATGAATGGCGACATAACAGCCTATTACAATGCATTGCAATGCATACATTTCAGCGTTGGAAAAGTCTAGTATGTTACTGCCACCTACCACCAAATCATCTCTGCTTCAGAGTGAAGCCTTTTGGCCCGGCTAGCCGGAAAAGGCCTTTGTGCTCCACCAGATCCTGATCAATGCAGCCAGGGCCATGTGGCTTGTGTTACCCCAGGACGGCTTGCTTCCACCAGGGCTCCATATATCACATCGCACTCCAGAGCAGAGACACTTTTTCTGTTTCTGTCTCCTAGAGCAGCCCGGAGCAGCCAAAGCAGGCGTGTTGTGATTGCTGCCAAACCTTAATTGTCTGGTTAGGCAGTGAGCATAAATCTGGGACTCCCGTCCTTCAACCTGAGTTCTCACTGCAGACAGGAACATTTGTGCTGCTCTGTGTGAAAACATTTGCAGTGGGCAAACACTCTTCTGCCTTAACACACTTTAGATAATGAGCTTGAAATTAAAATTGTAAAGTACAGATTGATTTTTTGGGTTAAACTGAACATATTGAAGATAAAGTTTCATAACTTTTGAACTGGCCATGTTTCACATTTTATAACTTTCCAATTTCCAGTAGAGCGTGCCTCACCTGTCATTCCACCAGGGATGCCCAAGCGTTTGCTTCATTTCTGAGAGTGTCCTTCAAGGCTACTTAAATACTTTCCCTCCCACTGATTTTGCACTGTTCCCAGACATCATTAGGTCTCGTCTGAAAGGCCTTTTCTTTCACATTGTAGCATCATTTTGCTGATATATTTGGGGACTATAGTTAGACCATTTCTCTTTTTAATTTCTCCGTTCAGATCTTCACAAGATCAGTTTCTGACCACAGATCCGGTCTCGGGTGGAGCTGTAACACCCCAGCTCACAAACACAAGGTTGGTGTTTCCAAAAAGCTCAGCATACATTAGGCCAAGATAGAGAGTGTATGGGAAACTGCTGAATTTAAAAACGCTGGTTTTGTCTTAAAGTGTAGATTTGTCCATTTTAAACAGATCATATTCTTCAGTGATAAAGTAAAGGAGTTAAAAAGGACTGGAACAGAAACGCCTTTTGCATCTGAAAGCAAAAAACAATGTCCGCCCAGAAGAAGGTGGGTGAGCGCAACTGTCAAATAAGACATCAATCCGTTATTGGCTGAGCAATTGATGCTAATGATTGTTGCTGCTTTCCAGGCAGGATGCTTTTCTTTCACAAGTGCTCTCTTCCTGCTGGTCCATCTGTGTCCTTGGATTAGCTGAGCATGCTCGCTGTGTCCAAATCAAACACAGGCCATGTCAGGCATCGTGGCCCTGCCCTGGCAGCGCCGGCGCAATCTAGCGCGTTGATCTCCGCTGAGATCCTGTCCAGACAATGGCCCACTTCCCTTTACGCCAATCCAAACAGGCCGGCAGCGGAGCGCCTCGCAGTAAAAACAGAGCTGCTGCGGGCGGAGGGGCCGCCAGTCTGGGATTAGTTAGCGGGAGGCCTGACAGGGTCCCTACAACACAGGCATGAGCTTCAAAGGGCCAGGCTCTCAGCAGTGGTACCCTGGGTTGATGTATGTGTAACCTGAGCCTTCTTGTCTTTAGACCAGTGTTTGCAGGGTCCACTCCATCCTCAGCGATTAGACTAATGGATTCAAATAATAAATTGAATAATAGGAGTCTGAAGGTTGGAATTCGGTAACAAGGTTGTGTACACCATTGCTTTTGCTGCATGGACACATTTTCCTAGTCTGAGCATTTAGGCTGAAGCCCAGCTGCTCAAACACGGTATGTCCTGAGATAAAATCTGTGAGGAGACCTATGAATAAATAAACAAGCAGCAAACTAACAAAAGCAGTAACAAAGTGAAAAGAGCTCCAGTTTCTCTCAGGAGCCTCCACTGCAACAACAAACCAAGAGCTGTAGCATCGAGAACAAGAGAAGACGTGGTCACAAAGGGATTTAGGCTTTCCTAACTCACCAAAGTTGGGAGCCACAGGTTTTGTTTAATTATCGCATTTACCTTTTTCTCCATCCTTTCAAACCTACTTTGCGTGTTAGCTACCGGAAAGCAAAAACTATACTTTTCACTTTATATTAGTAACTGAGTAGTCATACTTATTTTAATGCGATCTTATTTTAGGGATATTTTAAGACCAAATAATAAAAATGTGCACGGCTGAAAAATAACAGACGGTTGAATAGGGTTTAATACTGCTTATTTTCACTTAGGCCAACTTTGCTTAATCATTTGAACATCTGAAGGACCAACTAAGTACAACTAGAGCCTAACCACTGCTCCAATGTGCCACCAAAATTAGACCTACTTAAAGAATATATTTAATCTCAGATCAAGATGTTATGTAACAGCAAATATTTATTTCATGCCATATATATCTAATTTGTCACTACGGACATGCATGCAGTAGTTGGATCCTGCTAGTGTGGGTTTACTCTTTCTAATTGATGATCAAAAGCAGCTTTAGCTTCACTGCAGAATTTTCAGATGCTACTCGTGGCTTCATTGTTATTGCAGATTCACTGTCCATCACTCTAACCGCAAACTACCCAGCAAAAAACAAAAGAAAAACTTTTTAGCAATCTGCCGAAAATTAACAATATTTTTTTTGAAGTGAGATGAAAAAATGAAATGACAAAAAAGATCAAATTAACTGCCTTTATTTCAGCGGCTAATAGTTTCTGTGCTTGTTACATTGTCTATAACTTTTTCTTTTTTTTTTTATTAATTGTAATTGTAATAAAAACTTTATTAAACTTTCATTTGCTCTTAACGGGGTAATCATGTGAGCCCTGAAAATAGTATGTAGTCATTCCCAACATACCATTTGTCAATTTTCACAATAACGGTCTCTTGGTTTGCATTTAAGGGTTTAAAAAATATTGTCTCATAATGGGAAGACTGAGATGAGGCTTCCCACAGAGTTTTTCATCCATGTTGGTCCCTAAATTTCCCAGTCTTGGGAAGCTCCGAGAGCAGAACAGAAGATTCCCAGACCTGATTTCACACTGGACATTCAACAGGCTGCAGGTATTGATGGGAGCTGCACAATATCGCTGGACAGCATCACGTCCTGAGCTTTAACTGTCCTGATGCGGCTCTGGACTCTCCTCTTCTCCTCAATGCTGGACACACTAACAGCCACTAATCCTGTTTGAACCGGTGCTGGCAGGTCCATGCAGAGGCTGGACAAAGCCTCTTTCTGTTCCCCTAGCCTTGGCTTGGTGTCCTCGAGAGACTCCGCACATGTGCCCAAGCAGTGGACGGGGGTCCGCTACGGCCCACTTGGTGGACAGCAGACACAAACATGCCCTTTCAACAGTTTTCTCAATCTTCAACCCCCTTCGGTGCTCAGAGAGACCCCGCAGCCAGGCTGTTTCAGACAGGCCATAAAGTTTTGACGAGCAAAACCCGAGGCTCGTTAAGGCCGTCAGCATCGATTAAGGCAAAAAGACGAGGCAGTGATTAGGAACAGACAGCAGCAGGAAAAGCTCCGCGTGACAGCAGCCGGGCTGCACGAACGCTACAGGAGATACAACGGATCATTGCTTGAAGTTTATTGCTTATTACTGCCTGAGTCAGAGCCTAAACTCTTTAGAGCCATGGAGGCAAATTAGAAGCAAATCTCAAATGTTCATCTCAAGGATCATTGAGTCAATCAGTCTTTTCCCATTTTTGCCCCACAGTTTGTATAATAAGAGGAGGAACAATTTCTTAATTGGGTCAATTTAGTTGAATATATAAAACATTCTCATAAAAACATGCTATATACATTATTATATCTGACTCAGTGATGTCATGTAATGATATTTGTTTTATCTCCTGGAAAGTTTCATACAAGTGTATCGTATGACAAGTAGGTACGTTACTTCTGTAAATAAATAAGCATGATCCTAAGAATCATTACATGTTTACATGGTAAATAAAGTGAATTGAATCAGCGATGCCAAGAATCAAAAATGAAATCATTGATCCAAACATGTCAAATGTAAATGCTAATGTATTTAATTAATTCATTTAATTTTTAATTAATTGAATTTAAACTGGCTTCTCACTTGAGATGGCCATGGTCTAATGGATAGAGGAGGGGTTCAGTGCCCAGGACCGGCAGGAAAAATATAGGCTGGGGGAGTGGCTAAACAATTCTTGTCTCCTCCCAACATCCTCAACCCCATAATATGCAGCACATTTTTGTAGGATGTATTAAAAGCAGTTAAAATCACTACTTACTGCCCACAGTATGTGTGTTAACAGGAAAAATGCTAATTAAATTATCAATTATATTAAATTGTATAATTATATTAAAAATATAATATGTATTGTGTAAATAATAGTAAGGTTAAAAAGGCTAATAATAATGATCATCATCATCATCATCATCAAAGAATAATAAAAAAGGTGATGGTTTTCCACATTTAAAACTTTATATAGATTTAAACTGAAGTTTAAAATAAACTTTTGCACTGAAGTTTATTTCCAACTGCATAGCTAACAAGACTAAATTCAAACTTTTCTAGCTCAAGTAAAGCTTTTTTCTTTTTGACTTCTTATGGCCAGTCATTTGACATCAAGTCATTATCATCAAGCAAACCACATGGAGAGAAAATAACTGGAGGAAAAGGCAGATATTCTTTGGAGGTTTAGCTCGAGTGTTGCCTGCCCTCGTGCTGTAAGCAAACTACAAGGTTTAAAAGAAGATGGATTGCTGGAGCAGAAGACTCTGAGGCAGCGGTGCAGCTTACGGCATGTAACAGTCACAGCCACAGCAAATCATGATGTCCAGTCATCATGATGAGCCAGCAGATGTCAGACAGATGCGTTACCATGGGAATCTCGCTGTGTAGCTTTTTCCAGCTCCAGGCCTGCAATGATCAACATCCTGAAGTCCCAGTGTTTGGGCTGCGGCCTCTTATGCTTGTTTACTGATTTGTATGTTGTTAAATGGCATTCAGGGCAGCTACTTGACACCCATCAAAAAAAAGAAAACTCTCTGTTAAAGCTCTTCGAAATAAGGAGGACGCTTGATGAACATGGAGTTAAGTGTTGAAGGACAGGAAAAAACACAGGTTGTCCGTTGATCAGAACTAAGGAGCTAATACTAACGCTAGAGCTAACTGGTGAAAGTGACTATTCTTGTCATTGCGAGGTCACAGCACAGCACACAGTGAACCACAACGAAACTGGACCTCTGCATTTAACCCATGCAACAGTGGGCAGCTATTGAAAGTGCCCGGGGAGCAGTGACGGGGATGGTACCTTGCTCAAGGGTACCTCAGGGCAACCTACTGGTAAGGGATTTGAACCCACAATCTTCCAATCCTGTGGCTCCCTGACCACTAGAACACCACTGGTGCAGGATCGTCTGTAAATAAATGAGCAGTTCGGAGTTTCTACACCAGTGTTGCTGCTCATGTCCTCTCATGTTCACTCCTCACCACCAACACTCAACAACTATGAGGAAGAAGCAACCATGTTCTTCAAAAGGTTAAATGCTTTGCCACTTCCTATCGATGCTGACCATTTATTTGATCTATATATACAAAGGAAATCGTTTGATTCCTAACAAAAAAAGAAAAAGTAATAGTCGAACGTAATGAGTCTTTAAAAAACACCCCACCCCCCGCCCGTTTTTTTATTGACCAAACAGTGATTTTAACATTTGAATTCTGCATCCTGGAACAGATAATCTAGTAGTTTAGTGCCCTCATGCATCCAACATTGATATGCATGTACACATTTTGATAAAATTGCAGAGCATTGAATTGCATCACCTGATGCATTGGGCAGGCATGTGTGCATGGCAGGCCATTCTAGTGTTCCTCCACTTGCTGCCCACAGACATGTTGTTTTAGTGGGACTGAAAAGCTCTGTGAGAAAGAGGAAATCCCCTCTCAATGACTCAGAGCTGCCTGTATATGTGTGTGTGTGTGTGTGTGTGTGTGTGTGTGTGTGTGTGTGTGTGTACGCAAAAAGTACACCTGTGAAAGCAGTCTTAAATAAATGTCTTTTGGCTGGATTGCCTGTATTCATGTGATGGCAGTGAGGTCTGTCAGTACAGACTTCAGAGAAGAAAAATGAGTGAATCTGATCCAGTCCTGCAGCAAATCTAAATTATCCATCTTTTTCTTAAAGCCTCATGCTAACAAGAGTGTCCGGAGCATATTCCAGCACTTAATAGGGTGGAATGCGTTGAATCGAACCCAGGCCACGCTTATTGGGAGGCAACAGCAAGACCCACTGCACCAGCATACTGTCCCACTCTGAATTCTCACACAATACATGGTGATATTAGCTGTGCGTTCCTTGCTGTGGGGTAGCAGAGTACTTGAATAGCCAACAACATGAAAGTGAAAGTGACTACTATTGTCATTGTGAAACACAGCACAAATGAACGACAAAAATGAACATCTGCCTTTTACCCATGCACTCGTGCCGCAGCTATTGAAAGCACTCGGGGAGAAGTGATGGGGACGCTACCTTGCTCAAGGGTACCTCAGGGCAACCTACTGGTCTGAGATTCAAACTCGCAACCTTCTGATCTTGGGGGCAACTCCCTAACGACTAGGCCACCGCTGCCCACCTCTCGGCCTATTAGTGAGTATCCATGGTTACGAGAACATGGAACCAATCTGCATAAGAGCATCTATTAAAAGCTGAAAATGTAAATGTTAATGAAAATGTAAATATACTCTACCTCTATTCTACCACCACCCTTAAGGCAGAATGATGATGCCTTCTCTCTGCATTTAAGCTCTCTATAGCAGTAAGTACAGATTATATCATGTGAATCTCTTACAAGCTTTAATGCACTTTTAATGCACTTTTAAACCTAACATGTAAAAGTAAAATCAATGGTTGTAATTTGGTGTTGGACGGGTTGAAAAAGGAAAAAAACACTGAACAGTGAAATAAAAGTATGTTTGCTGAACGTTTACATCCAACAACAGGAAATGAGGTACCCTTGAGCAAGGTACCGCCCCCGTCACTGCTCCCCGGGAGCTTTCAATAGCTGCCCCCTGCTGCACGTTTGTGCCAAGGTTGAATTTCATTGTGTTGTGCTGCGTTTCACAATGGCGAGAATAGTCACTTTCACTTTTCTCTTTTTTTCACTTTCACTTTCATTAAACAGTTGGCCACTGACGCTCAGGCCAGGACACACATCAGCCTGGTGTGTCAGGAAGGTCAGGAGCAAACTCCAGGAGCTTGATGGAACAGAAACATCCGCTAATGAACAAACTAGCTCAGAAAAGCAACAGCAAGCTGACAAGCTAACATTAACCCAGAAAAATGATGGGATGAGAACGACTTTCCACTTACAGGGTTGTCGCAAAAGGCATGTTTGGCAGTCTTGCTTCGTTTCAAATATTTTGGTAATTATCTCAGATGGTTTCAAACACTTTGTCAGCGACAAGTCAGCCGGAAAGGTAAAGACATGGCAGATTCCAGACACGCAGCCGAGCCATGCAGGAGACGAAACTTGTTCCATAGAATAGCACAATGTCATTATTGTGTCTAAAGTGCTGGACAGTAGCGCTTTACTCCGGACATGGGCCAAACCGCCCTGGGCTTCCTAAAGTTACAAGGCCGACCAAAATGACATGACTAATTATAAGCTTACAGAGAGGTTAAAGCGAGGCCCTGACACAGCTCCTCTATAAAACACTAGACGTGGAAAAAAGGGCTCAGGATAAAGTGAGGAAAAAAAGCAGAAAGTGTGCGATTGTAATTAAGGCCACACTTTTTTCTTCTGTGCTTTTCCATTTATTTCATTATACGGGCCCGTCTGGAAAAGCTCGCAGCAGATTATAAGAACAGGTCAACTGAAAACAACGCGATAAAAGAGAGAAAAAGAGAACATGGAAAATGTACAAAACCAACACACTGTAGATGGGATTCGGTGAATCAGGCGTTGTGCAATCAATGCAACAGCTCCTAACTCCCCAAAACTAGCTTAAGTGAAAGTGAAAGTGACTGTGTCACAGCACACAGGAAACCACAACAATATGCAATCTGCATTTAACCCATGCACACATTGCAGCAGTGGGCAGCCATATGGGGCAGTGGTAACCTAGTGGCCTTTTAGTTAGGGATTGCCCAGGAAGATTGTGGGTTCAATTCCCTCACCAGTAGGTTACCCTGAGGTACCCTTGAGCAAGGTACCATCCCTGTCACTGCTCCCCAGGCACTTTCAATAGCTGCCCCCTGCTGGACGTGTGTATGGGTGAAACGCAGAGGTTGAATTGTGTTGTGTTGTGCTGTGTTGCGTTTCACAATGACAAGAGTTGTCACTTTCATTTTTACTTTCATATCCAGCACCCAGGGAGCAGTGATGGTGACAGTACCTTGCTCAGTACCTTAGGGTAACTGACCGGTCTGGGACTCAAACCCAAGGCTTTCTGATAATGCAGCCTAGTCCCTAAATACTAGGCCACAAAGTGCTGAAAACTGGTCAGTTATTTAATGATTCCTGGCCAGGCTTTTGAGACACATACATTCATTGGCCACTTTACACCTAGGGGGCAATTTAGCATCTCCAATCCACCACGTGCAGGTCTTTGGATGGTGGAAAACCAGAGCTCCCAGAGGAAACCCATATGGGGAGAACATGCAAACTCCACGCAGAAAGCACCCGGACTGCCCCATTTGGGAATCAAATCCAGGACCTTCTCACTGTGAGGCTAATCAATGGTGCAATAACAAATGGGCTTTTGGTTCTAACTGGACATTAGGGTAGCTGTTTCTATTATAGTGGCCTGTGAGTACGGTAGGCTAATAAATAGTTAATAAAGTGGCCATGGAAAGGAAGATACATGTTTCTCATAAAGTGGCCATTTAGTGCAAGCACTAGGTATGTGTTTCTAATAAAGTGGCCACTGGATGATGAGTGCACTGAGAGCATTTTCACTGAAACAACTTCCTGACACAGAACACCACCAAACAGCAAAAAGAAAAATTCAACTAAACAGGTGCCGGATTGACCTCAAGCACCCCCAAGAAAATGGGAAATGTCTTCTCTACTGGAGAATACAACCAAGAGCCTTATTTTCAGCAATTCACTTTAGGAGCTGTATCATGTTGCTCTGGGAATGAAAGATTCCCAGTCATCTTCTCCTTTTAGACAGACCTTTGGCTGCATTAAAGATCCCACCAATTCACATGCCAGTGATATTAAAGACCCTTTGCTGGGAAACAGAATTATTTGCAGCACTCCCACAATGTTCTGCTAACAAGTAGTTGGATGGTGTTTGTAAACACTGAGGATATTAATGTCGCAGCCATGTGCAGCATTCGTCGCGGATGCCTGGGAGGGCAGTACAGAAATGGACAGGAGGGATGAGGGACTGTAATACATCACCTGGACAGACTCGAGTGTGTGTTGTGAGTGAGTGTGTGTTGATACTGAGATATCTGTTATTATGTGTGAATAGTCTTCAGACATACATTTCCATAAAAGTGTTTTCTCTAAACAGCAGCTGCATATTCACCCTCACATTAAATTTCATGTTTTTGAAGCTGATAAAAAGGGAAAAGGGATTTAAGCCAATAAATATGTAAGACAAAAACCACATTTCCTTCCATTCTGAGGTTCTCACACACACACACACACACACACACACACACACACACACAAGGAGGGAGAGAATCATTCTGAGAAGGTCCAAACAGTACGCTGATTTTCTGCTGAAGTTTGTATTTTTTGTTGAGTGATTTTACATCATTTCTGTGCTTTCCTCCTCTCCTCTCGTTAACTTCAGTTTCTCTCCGTGTCCGTTAGAAACCCGGTCCCATCATGTGGGAGGACAGGTGCAGAAAGAAGGCAGAATGTTCCCTCCGCTGCTCTCTTTTAGTGTTTACGGGCCAACAGATAGAGAGAGAGATCCGAAGGACCATAAGCCATGATGACATGTTGATCTAATTGGTCCTTGCAACGGGGCTGAATCACGATGTTTGGGACAGTGGTCTGTAGTTCAGCAGACCACAGAATCCACTGGGCTTCTCACGTCGCACTGCTGAGATGAGACCCCAGCTGCTGCCGCTCGTGTATCTAATTAAGCAGCAAGGTGTGAGTGGCCCATCTAAAGGTCATTCATGACATAACAGAGTAAACTCAGCAACAGCAGTTTGTAAGCCCAGGGCAGAGTGGAGTGCCGGTTGGAGGTGTAACATTGCTTGTGGACCAAGTATTCTCCTGGTGCAGTTGGTGAGGGTGATTTTTGGAGAGGAGGGGCTCAAAGAAATGCCAGAGGTTTCAGTTTGCTGACCTACATAGGGGAGCGTGCTGACGAACGTGCTCCATGAGCCTGGGCTGGCAGCTCGGTGAGTTCAGTGTCTGCTCACAGAAACTCATGAGCTTAGCAACTCCGGGCTTATTTTTACTGGCCTTTAATTAGAGGCTGGCACGGACAAGAGCAGGGGAGACTAGCGGAAAGAAAGGGAGAGGGAGTGAGTGAGGGAGTGAGTGAACAAAGTAGGAAATAAGTGAAAGTGACTATTTCTTGTCATTGTGAAACACAGCACAGTAGACAGTGAACCACAACGAAAATCAACCTCTGCTTTTTACACACTGTGCAGCAAGGGGCAGCTATTTCAAGCACCCTGGGAGCAGTGATGGGGACGGTAACTTGCTCAAGAGAACCTCAGGGAAACCTACTGGTCTGGGATTCAAACCCATGACCTTCTGATGCTGGGACCAACTCCCTAACCACTAGGCCACCATTACCACCAATGGTCAGAGCAATAACGATGATGTGATGTCATGAACCACAACAAAAGGCATTTGACCCATTCACACCAACATTGCAGAAGACGTATCTAGCACCCCGGGAGCAGTGTTGCCTCAAGGGGATCCTCCTTACGTGGTACTTGATCCCATAACCTTCAGATTGTATGGCCTAATCCTCATCAAATTGAATGGATGCATGACCTTAAATGAAATGGGCAGATTAAGTGACACATAACTGCCTGGGGAGCAGTGCTGGGGACAGTACCTGGTCTGGGATTCGAACCCACTGGCCTCAGGTTCAAGTCCCTAATCACCAAGCCATCCCTGGTCCTATTACAGTTTGGTATGAAAATAAGTCTACAGACAGAGATCAACACAATTTTTTAAATTAATTAATGTAATATTAATATTAAAACACTATAATGTAATACATTTCTAATTCTTCTGTTTTTCTTACATCTCTGCATCATGACAGTCCCAACAGCTTCGGTTTGTGAGTCAATAAGCGGCAGAACTAGAGACTGTGATGGAGTGAAAGGCAAGAGAGCAGGTGAGTGAGTGAGTGAGGGTGAAAGTAGAAGAACAAACAAGTGCGAGAGAAAGAGAGGAAGAGCATGAGCGAGTGTGAGAGAGAGAGACTGTTGTTGTCAGTGTCTGAGGAGAAGGAATGCTCTGTTTTGCCGTTTCCTAAGGTCATGTTATGATAACCCTCTGCGTGAAAATATTTGTACACTCAGCGGACCGCGGAAGAGGAGAACACTGGAGACATTCGATGGCGTATGTTCCTCTTTGTAACATTGTGCAAGCTGAGCTTTAAAGCTAAGTCACTCTAATCTCACAACAGTCCAGCTCACACACCCTGGACACACCCCTTCTGAAAACATGCTCACACAAAAGCTGGGGGTCCAAACCTACACTGGCCAGCTTAAAGGACTTTATCATCCAAACTTTCTTTCCTTTCTTCGAATGAGTCTGAAAAACCTTCCAGCCCATACAGTAAAAGTCTGTTTTGGCTTATCGTTTAGCTCTTTTTTAATTCATGATTTATGATGACATCATTCATGATGTCACAGCCACGAACACCTACGCCTTCACTTTCATGTTGAAGCAATGTGGTGTGTTGTTGCTGCAGATGAAGAAGAGTTCAATTAACTCCCTCAATTTAATTGAACATGGCACTATATAGGCCAGCCAATCAGAGAAGTCATTTATATATATAGCCCAGACCAGTTTGTCGAATCCCGTTCCAGTAGGTTGTCCTGAGGTACCGTTGAGCAAGGTACTGTCCCCATCACTTCAATTGCTGCCCCCTTCTGCATGTGCAGGTTGCATTTTGTTGTGTCTCACCGTGTGCTGTGCTGTGTTTCACAATGACAATATTCACTTTCACATATATATATTTAAAAAAGTGAAAGTGACTATTGTGGGATAAATATATCCCACAGTATGGGATATAGATATCGTTATGGTAATAAAATTATTGATGAGTGGTACATATCTAAAAATCTCTACTATCAAAAAATGTTAAACATGCTTTTTTAAGACTAAGCCTCATTTTTTTGAGGCTACAGGGAAACATCTCCTTAGACAGTAAGGTATTTTGATTGGTTTCTAGCCAGGATGTCTAGAAGAAAGCCACTGATCTGGTGGCCTAAAGCCTATCTGTAGGGGAGCTGGGCCACTTTGGTCCACTTTCCCTAATATGGTTTCCACAGAGATTGGGTCTGGAAGTGAAGAACCTGCATTAAACCCCAAGAAGGCCGCAGAACTTTGAAACTTAAGGGATTGAACTTATTGCATCAGCAGGAAATCAAATCTGTGAGCTTTCACAGGAAATGAAAGAGAATGACATTACCCTGCATCCTCCTAGCGCCAGATCAGGCAAAAAGCCAGGGCCAAAAAACAGGCCCTGAACGCTAAACCATGTTGATACTTTTTCTTTCTCCTAAAAAACTTCTAAGCGACACCTAGACTTATACAGACATCAAAAATACCTATATGGAAAGATATTTGTGCAAAACAAGGTCCAAATCCAATTGAATAAACTCCTCAATAAGTCATTTGCAACAGCTTTGACTCTGTTTCGGTTGATATTTCTGTTTTCAAAGCCCCCAGTTTTGTCTCGGGCCAAAGAAGACATGCTGAAGCACTCATGTGATGTGGAAAGCACACGGCCTGTGTCAGGTCCAGCTGTCTCATTTCATTTCTGCCGCAGGAGCTAATCTAATCAAATCATACCCTAACGCATGCTTCTCAGCTCCAAACCAGCCATTTCCTGCAAACTATTAATACACTCACGAGGAAGAGCCACAGCTGGGGGGAATCAGGCCCAGATGAGCCACGCATGCTGGGTGTGTCCCAGCGCCATTCATGCCGCTAAAAATATGCAGCACAGCCAAGCGCATTCAACACGAAAGAATGGTGAATCGAGGGTCTCTTTAAGGTCCTGTCATTTCAGAATAAAGTCTCGTGTGTGAATGTCGCCTAATCTGCCCATGTCGTTTTTGGTCACGCCTCCATTGCGTGAGGTTCAAACGGTTCAAACTCAGTTGGAGTATTCTGAAACTGTAACATTCAAATAATGCACTTCTGGACACAACTTTATATATAAGCCTGGTTGGAATAAAGCTTTTGTTTGTGAAGCTTAATGCTAGCTAGTCACCAGTTGCACGCACTGGCAAAGCAAAGCCTGCATGGCCTTCAAAAACAATAATTTGCAGTAAAGCTCCTTTCAGACTCCTGCCTTTTTTGGGATTCTGCACTTCATTTTCTCAGATATCATTGTCTGACCAACCAAGCTCCTGTTGGGGGCACTGGTACAGTGGGGGACTAGACACCATGATTGGTAGGTTGTGAGGTTACCCTAAGATACCCTAGAGAAAGGTACCATCCCCATCACCACTGCCTGGGCACTGTATGTGTGGCTGGCTAAAGCTAAACATGGTGAAGCGAGTTTTCAAATTTTATGCAACTCCATATCAAATAGTTTCTCATATTTGAGGGCCAAAAAACAGAAACAGGATGAGCTTGTTGTTTATCCATCCAATCCTTTTCTTTTAACCAGCAATACTGGGAGCCCACCTTGACACACATAGTACAAAAGGCTGAGAATCACCCTGGACAGGTTGCCAGTCCATGACAGGCTGCTATATATAATGTAAAAAAAGAACAAACGTGACGTGAAGAACACAGTTGTGTGAAAACAAACCTGGAGTAATGGGACCCTCCTGGGTGCGGACTATTATTCATAACAAGTTTATGGTCTAAATATGTTGCAGAAAACTACTGGTGCCTGAGGACTCAACCGTGAGGATGTGGATCTTCATTATCGCAGAGCAAATGTGTCATTAAAATGAAAATGTTTTCATTTTTTTTTGTTTCCAGAGAAAAAGTGCTTGTGATTCAAAGAGTGCCATCATAGCAACCCTAGGTTAAGTACCTCCTTCAAACGTTTCAGTAAAAAATCAGGAAGATTCTGCTTTGCAGAAGTGCGTTGTTGCTTGTTTGGAAACTCATCCTTATCCCAGTGCAAGACTCTTTGGATAACATCAAGAGTTTCAGGTTTTCCCAGTCCTGTTATGTCCGATTCAGCCAAAATGTGTGCTGAGTCAGGTGTTTCAGAGCTGGGAAAAATGGTGAGCTGTGCATTAGAACAGTGACCAAGGAAAACAGCCGATAGAGCTAAAAGAAGTGTTGGAAGTGTGTTTGAACTGGTAGCTCTCCAGATATCAGAACAGTGTCTGACTGCAGCGTGATCACATGCAAATGAAAACAATAAGCTACAGATTTAACTCAGTATCGTTCCTTATCCTGCAGCCAGCCCTGGTATGTTTTCAACATCAACAAGCTTTTTACATTTTTCACTTTCTGTTGAAAATTATTTTTCAGTTCTGCCTCAAATTTGAACTTTCCCAGAGCATTTCCAAGTTGGCAGCCATAGCCAAGTGGTCAGGACTTCTAACCCAAGGGCTGCAGGTTCAGTCCCCAGGACAGGAAGGAATATGTGGGTCAGGTGGGTCACTGCTCCTGCTTCTGTTGTTACTACTGTTGTGTCAAGGATGGGTGAAATGAGGTTAAATTCACAGTGAACAGGATTTATGTTCAAGCACATGAAGTTAAGTGAACCCACAGTAGCCTGTAGGCCAGTTTTCATCTGTTTTTGATGAAACCTCGTTTTTAATATGCGTACCATATTTAAAAGACTGAAGGGACATATATTTGAATGATGGAAATGTATATGATTTACAAAAATGGATTTGCAGTGGGTGAGCATTCAATAAAAAAGCAATAAAATGTAAAATATAAATGATTTGTCGTCTTTATTTTGGATGCATGTGCATGGGCTGGTGGAGGATCCAGTGGTAGGCCACTTGCCTATGAATCAAAAAGTCACAGGTTTGAATCACCCCTCCAGCACTACCACCACTGGATTCCTGGGTCCCATCAGGGGGACTGTCCCTGTAATCAGGAATTGGAATTCGTTCCGAAGACTAAAAAAAAAAATTTACCCTCAAACTTATAAGAATGTGCAATTTCTTATTTCAAGAAATGAATGATTTGATATTTTGTTTTGTAGGAAAATGAGACAATAGTTACAGTGATTGAACAAACAAGTAAACAAAGTATAACACAGAGTGAGAATATTTAATATGGAGAGTGAGCGTATTTAACACAGAGAGTGAGTATGTTTAACACAGAGAGTGAGTATATTTAACACAGAGTGAGTGTATTTAACACAGAGATTGAGTATGTTTAACACAGAGAGTGAGTGTATTTAGCACAGAGTGAGAGTATTTAACACAGAGAGTATGTTTATCACAGAGAGTGAGTATAGTTAACACACAGAGTGAGCGTATTTAACACAGAGTATGTTTAACACAGAGTATGTTTAACACAGAGAGTAAGTAGTTACACAGAGTGAGTGTATTTAACACACAGAGTGAGTGTATTTAACACACAGAGTGAGTATGTTTAACACAGAGAGTGAGTGTATTTAACACAGAGTGAGTATATTTAATACAGAGAGTGAGTGTATTTAACACAGAGAGTGAGTATGTTTAACAGAGAGTGTATTTAACACACAGAGTGAGTATGTTTAACACAGAGAGAGTGTATTTAGCACAGAGAGTGAGTATGTTTAGCACAGAGAGTGAGTATGTTTAACACAGAGAGTGAGTATGTTTAACACAGAGAGAGTGGGTATCACTGTAACCAGCTTTAACATTAATATTTGGTACGAACACCAATGTTCTTCAGCCCAACCTGAACTCTCTTGGCTGAACTTTGTTTTACGTTGTCTTCAGGAACAGTTCTCCGGTCCAAAGTTCTTCTTATTTATTGTGTTCGACCTCTGAAACCAGTCGGGTACTGGGACTGCACCGAAAGACTAAAATGTTGAAGACCTACGTTGAAACGCTATTTAAAGGTAAAAGAAGGAATTCAGAGTAATGTAAAACCTCTCTACATTACTGTTCATGAGACAAAAAGCTGCAAATGTCATCAAATAGTTAACAGTTGAAAGAACAGCAGTCTGTGCAAATGTTTTATGTATTTCCACGTGTCATCCTGTTCAGATTAGTTAAACTCAGTTCATTCACAGTGTATTAAGTATTGCAGGCTCAGAAACACATGTAATTTCAGCGAAACCCTAGGGGGGTAACTGTGCTTTTCTCGTTATCGTTAGAGTTCAGATCCTGTAAATCTGCACCTGGAAGTCAGGCATGTAGGAACGCATCCGCAGCCATGGTGACACGGTGGTCCCAGAAACGTAATAATGCATTGCTGGCTAATTTCCAGAGTAAAACAGAGCAGATTCGGCACTTGAGGTTGAGCGGTTGGTCGGCTCTGACAGAGGTGGCTGGGATTCTGCCCGTAAACATGTTGGATTCTGGCAGCCACACTCAGCCTTCTCCTGTCCCGTCACTGAGCGGGCCATATCAGATTTGCAGCAGGGGTTGACTCAGGAATGAATCCACCGCCATTTTGCGTTCCAAATCCAGATCACAACCTCTGCTCAGCCTGTGGTCGGATTAGGACCAGTTGTGTGTTGGTCTGACTCTTTTTTGAGAGGCAAAATGCTGTGGCCAGTGGGCCGGATGAGAACATAGGGTCCGGGCCAGACCCGGAACAATTCAGACCGCCACTTGAATGCATTAATACATTTTATTACATTACATATTTATTACATTACATTACATATGTTTGCTAAAAGAGGAAGAAGTCTGCATGTATGAAGTACATCTAAAGAAATAAATGTATGAAGTGCATTTAAGAAACTGAATTTCCACTTACTGGCATACAAGCATGAGTGTAACACACCTTTTGCACACACCTGCCCCAAGATCCCTGATAAATCACAGCCCCTTTGTACAAGTATAGAGCCTCTCCAGCACTACATGGTGTGCTTTGGCACTGTATGGCCTGCAGGAAGAGATGAAGAGGACATTCCTTTCTTCTGCATCCCTCCCCGCCCTCTGAATCTTTTCAGCATTGCACCCGATGAGCCATGGCTTTAGGAAATATGAGCCTCCGACGCACAGCCAACGAACGCATTATGGCATCTCAAAGTCTGTGTGGGGATTAAGTGTACAAGCTCAGCTCCAGTCCACCCGAAAAAATGCTGGGACGTTCAGAAGTGTCCTACTTCCATAAAACTGAGCACAGGGGACAGTTTACAAAGCCTGAGGACCCAGGGTCCCTATGGGACAGTGTCCAAATTTATAGAAATAGCTGTAAAAAAGGTCTGTTTGCTGATACAGTTGTACATGCGATGCGCACACAGAGGGGCTGCACAAACAGAGAGGGACAACAGGGAACGCGGCGGCCGTCTGCCGGAGACAGAGCAGCACTGCTTTCTCACAGAGTCTCTTTACACCCCCGAGTCCAAAACTAACATTCCTTCATGCTGCACCGCTGCACCGCACCGAGGAAGGGCGCATGCCAGACGGCGAATATTAGCAAAAGAACAGAATGTGAGGGAGAGAGAGCAAATAAGCAACACTCATAAAAATAAATGTGGCAAAAAATGTTAACAGATTCCAAAGACCTTTCCCTAAAAATACCTTCAGTGGAACCATACTTGGTTCCTCCAAAAACGAGTCGTTTTAATTTGTCATAACCTTTACATTTGTCAGAATATGTTCTTTATGGATCCTCGGCTGCTTTACTAAACAAACGATTGAACAAATTATTTTCTACCATCCGCACAGCAAACTGATACATTTATAGGAAACAGAATCTATCTATCTGTCTGTCTGTCTATCTATCTGTCTGTCTGTCTCTCTGTGTATCTTTCTATCTGTCTACCTGTCTATCTATCTATTTATCTATCTGTCTGTCTCTCTGTTTGTCTGTTATCTATCTATCTGTCTGTCTGTCTACCTGTCTGTCTATCGGTCTGTCTCTCTGTTTGCCTGTCTGTCTATCTATCTGTCTGTCCCTCTATTTGTCTGTCTGTCTGTCTGTCTTTTGATCTATCTGTCTGTCTGTCTATCTATCTATTGATCTATCTATCTATCTATCTGTCTGTCTGTCTGTCTATCTGTCTGTCTGTCTGCCTGCATGTCTATCTATAGATTTATCTGTCAGTAGATATATTTGCAGTTACGTGAATTCACTGTGAGACAGTAAAAATGTGGGGCTGAAAAAAATGGCTAGCTTGGACCTGGGAAGCTCGGACCGGACAGGTGGGATGTAGGGTCCTAAGGACTGCGGCACCTTGATCTGTGGTCATCGGTTGTTGCAATCAGTGTGCTGATGGTCTGCTGAGCAGAAAGGGAGGGAAGGGATTAAATGAGTCATCTCTGTTTACCCCTAAACCCTCTGGACCTTTGATAAAGAGAAACACAGCACCTAGCTGACCTTCTCTCTGTCAGACCAAGAGTGAAACCCTTTAGCATTTATAGCTCCACCAATGGAGGCCGCGTCAGAATCCATAGCACCAATAAACAGAAGTAACTAAAGGCAGCATGAACAAGATGATTCATTTTTAGGAGTTTATGAATGCTGTTGGTCCATCAAGAGAAAAATTTGTCAAATGTCTAAATGTTTTAGCTTGAAAGTGCATTTTGGTGATCAAAGGCAATCGGTCTCCATCGGTCTTATCAGTAAAATCCTCACTTTTCAGCCATGGCAACCTGTAACAAGCTCCCAAGATGCCATGGCTCAGTTCTTAGGCAGTTTTCAGTGAGGAGAACCGAAGCATACTGTAATTCTATTCTTAGTATTTTTCACATGCAGCACACAAGCCGAGGAAAGTGTTTGTTCCTGCTTTACTGCAGTACGACCCTTTACACTTTTGGGAAACACCGCACACAGTGAAACAATGAAATACAGCCTCTGCTTTTAACCCACACACACCGTACAGCAGGGGGCAGCCTTATCCAGCGCCCAAGGAGCAGTGATGGGGACGGTACCTTGCTCAAGGGTATCCCAGGGCAGCCTACTGGTCTGGGATTCAAACCCATGACTTTCTGATCCTGGCGCCTATTCTCTGATCACTAGACCACCACTGCCCTTTCACTCCATGCGTCCCAATGGTGCTTGATGGAATTCAATACTAGGAGGCTCTATCTTGGCTTTGGGTTTGGACATAGTCTCAAATGCAAAAGTACCAACGTTCTCCAGTGCAGTGAATTTCCTTAGATATTACACCGTCTAGCATCTTCTACTCATTAAAAGGTCTGTCTGGATCCTGCTGAACATCTGGACTGCTGGACAAGTCAATGTTGAAAGTCACTATATGTTTTTGTGAACACACAGTACAACACACAGTGCACTTCACTGAAATGTTTTGAGTGTATGAGTGTAGCAGGGAAATGTCATACAAGCAGTGTTGGGCACAGTACCTTGCTCAAGAGTACCTCAAGGCAACCTACTGATCTGGGGCTCAAACCCATGACCTTGCGATTATAGGGCCTAGTCCCTAAACACACCCTGGGTGGTGGTGGTGGTCCAGTGGTAGGATACTTTCCTATGGATCTCTGGCTCAAGAGGTCCCAGGTTCGAATCCCATCTCTGGCACTACCACCACTGGGTCCCTGAGCAAGACCCTAAACCCTGAATTGCTCCGGGGGGACTGGAAGCCGCTCTGGAAAAGAGCGTCTGCTAAATGCTGTAAATGTAAACACCAGTCCACCGCTGTCCCTGATGCATACAGTCTTGTTTGTGGCAGTTTCTCAGCATTTTACAAATTACACACTATGAAAATTAAACAGGTATATTTACATAACTCTAGATTAACAACTAGACATTTTAGACTCCAGTACCTGCTTAGATACGTGTGTTTCAAGCCTCTCTATGGACTGTTGCTCCTTCTCACTCAGCACAAGCTGAGTGATGGTGAAACCAGGCCGGGCTTTACTGAGTTTTTCAGAGATGATGTCATGTAGGCAAGCTCCAGATTCCTGTCACCCTGCATTAATGACAAATCCCTCATGCGCTCCCGCTAAAGGTAAAACAATACCTCTCAGACCTGGAAAATGAAGAGAAAAGAAACAGGCCATGGGAGACACAGGCATGATTTTTATGTGAAAGCACATTTTTTATACGGAAAAGCATGTAACACAGAGGCTGGGGGCTGTGGGGGGCTGCACTGTTTATAAAGCAATACTCTTATCCAACATCAAGTCAATTAAAGACTTTCAGGATGTGTGAAAGGTTAGAGACACATGATTAAATCCCCATCCTTGGACACACTTCAAAAAACCTCCTCCCCAGATGGCTCCTTTTCCTTTAACAAGAGACCTTCCAGTGGAAACCATCAAAACATTTCTCGCTTTGTTGCACCGGCATGAGAAAAAGTAAAAGAGGAAGTTTTAATTTGCCTTAAAGGAGTAGATGGGATGAAATTGAATTTACAATTTTTTCCACTTTTCACATGTGATCGATCAGCCAAGACATGCCTAAAGTTCACTTCTTTACTTTTATACTGTGTTAGCTGCGGGTCTAAACTTTCACACACGCTTTAAACTGTCGTCTTCACTTTCACTTTAACTGTGTGAGGTTAAGGTCAAATTGTTTCGCTCATGTGGTTTCTGCCACTGTCTGACATACTATTGAACATAAACATACCATCGTTCCATAGCCATCGTCTATAAGCCCTCTCCTCCATTACTCAGCCAGTTGCTTCCCAGTGCAGCCTAATCAATAATCAGCTGGAGGCCTAGACCTCCCATGAGAGAAACAGGACCACCTATAAGATTTGAACATTTGAAATAATCCATTTTAATTCACTCATTCATTTTCTGAGCAGCTTATCCTGATTAGGGTCACATGGGGGTGCAGGAGCCTATCCCAGCTCTCGCAGGGCAAAAGGCACACCCTGGACAGGTCACCAGTCCATCGCGGGGCAGACACACAGACAAACGCACTCACACCTACGAGCAGTTTAGCATCTCCAATCCGCCTGATGTGCATGTCTTTGGATGGTGGGAGGAAACCAGAGCACTCGGAGGAAACATACATGACCAAGGGGGGAACATGCAAACTCCACACAGAAAGGACCCGGACCGTCCCGTTTGGGAGTCAAACTCAGGACCTTCTCGCTGTGAGGCAACAGCACTACAAACTGCGCCACTCCATGGTATTTCCTTGAATAAGAAAATTTGCAACATATTGCAAAATTAGATGTTCCTTCCTAATTAAACCAAAAGAATTAGCCAGCGAACAACGAAATCACTGGTGAGAAAAAGTGGGTGAAAATCACCTAACCTCTCCAAAAACAGTGAACAAAATTCAGGCTTCAAGCATGAAGTTTTTAACGATGACGTACTGTTCTTTGAAACGTGCACTTGAGCTCACCCAGATCACTTTGACAGTTCAGTTATAAAGGACTCCAGCAGAAGTCTCTGGAGATGGTCCTGTAACCACATCCCACACACACACACACGAATGCCAACTGCATGAAACAGTCTTAAGAAAAAGGTAAAAATGAGTGACAACGACGAGGCCTGACCTCAGCGAGTAATAACAGAAGTGAACTGTTTGGACAGTAAAGCGGAGGAGCTCTGCTGAAAAAAAAAAATTCAGCCCAGGTGGTGGACCCTGCACAGAGAGGCCACGTGAAGGAGAATCATCTCAGTTATAGCCCTCTCGGAGCAGGCCCGGCACAATAAAGCAGCCTGCTGTACAAACAGGACCTTCCACAGGCCTGTAATAAAAGCACACACTCTTTTATCCTGCACACACACGCCATTCTGGCACGCTATATATCAACACTGTCTGTGAGGTTATAAATGACAAGGAACCAGAAAAACGAAAAGGCAGCTTGACCATCATAATTTCAGAGACCTGTCCCGAACGCTCCACAACCAGGCGACAGGAGGATTTGCCAAAGTTCAAAAAGGAGTTCAACAAAAAGCAGAAAACACTCGGATCAGGACAAAATGGGGGACTTCCTGGGTATCAACTGGCCCAAAAGGTTGTGGTCTCTGTAGAGGGCATATTAAAATAAAGTGTTTTAGGATGGAAAATCATCATTTGAAGGTGGACTGGAAAATATCAGGATAAGAAGACCAATTTCTTCCCTAGAAATCAGTCACACAAAAAAGTGAAAGTGATGATCCTCGACTTTTCACCCACACACACCGTGCAGCAGCAGGCAGCTATTGGAAGTGCCCGGGGAGCAGTGATGGGGACGGTACTTTACTCAAGGGTACCTCAGGGCAACATGCTGGAGCAGAATTCCAACCCAAGACTATCTGATCCTGGGTCCTAGTCCATAAACACTAGGCCAGAAGCTAATCTCAGTGTCGTGGCCAAAATGTGACTTCGGCTCTGGGTATCAGGGAGAGCTCACATGTATCTGATACATCATTCTAGCCAGTATCAGCTTCGTTCATGAAGACAGAACTACTTTAATGGTTAAGAACAAGCAGTTCTTGCCAGTGCGCAGTAAATGCATCGCAGACAAAACAGATGGCAGTTAGAAGATAATCACAGACTATAAAAACCGCTTTACCGGTTCTTTTAATCCATAGCCACTGTCCTTATTCTTTAACGTTTGAGGGACACAGGAAGAAAAAGAGGGTGTTTAGACAGTCATTGAGCGTATCTGAGCTGTGGTGCCCTCCATCTGCGTCACGTTGGTATAAATAGGCAATTAAGAGGCAGTTGCGGCTCCGGATCGAAGCGTCTTTATTTTCTCTGCTTACTCATACATGGAAACGTAAACAGCTTTCTCTCCGCACACACCAAACTCCACCGCCCTGCAAAATCTGCACATACAAAATGGGCTTAACAGTTGAGGTCTTAGCAGAAGCCCGGCCAGAGTTTATGAAAAAGCCCCAAACATCGTGGAACACATTTTTGAGAGAATGGCTTTGAAGTTCACAGCTGAATTAAGATCACTCACTTAAGAGCTTGTGGGTAAATGGTTGTATATTCCTTCCAAATGATTTTTCACTACTCTTGCTCTCAGCCAGGCTTGTGGGTTATATGTTCTTTTCCTCCAACCAGTGGTTATGAATGTACACATTATATGAAGAAAGTGTATTCTGTGGCAGCTACTGTTTTCCTTCCCAGATGAAGGCATGTTTAAAGATGGTAATCTGCACAGAATCGATGCTGGAGGAGGCTGTGAGCCATGAAACAGAGCAGGCCAGGGGATTCTCAAAATATGTGGGTGTAAAAAGGCCGGCCTGGGGGTTGTTTTCCGAGGCTGAGATCGGTGCAGATAGAAGAACAGATGCTGATCCCACAGCAACAATGGTACCTTAGCGAGCCTCTCTGAGCATTGGGCCGTATCTTCACATGCTCTGTGTTTGTTACACGTACTGCAGTCGCGCCAACGTCAAGAGAGAGGAAAAGCCCTGGGGTTTTGGGATCGGAGCTGAGAGAGTTAGAGACATTGTTTCTGAAGTCAGTGGCCAAAGTGGCTCTTAGAGTTGAACCCAGGCAGAAGTGAACTGACCTGGAGTCAAGCAAGGAGCAGAACCGAGTCCAAGCAACATAACTTGGCAGTGGGAAACAATATCCTGTCTCCGTTTTGACATTTTACAAGATTACATTACATATCTTTTATGGTGATTATTCTCAACTGAGTTCTCGCTACTCCCTTTTAAAAGCTCTGGCAACAAAAAGCCCTTCTCAGAGCCAAAAAATAACCAAGCTAGAGCAGTTTCTCAAACTAGAGGCAAAGCCCTTGAAAAAAAACTGTAATAATATTTTGAGAATGGTCAGATTTCTATAGTATGGAATAATATGTCTTTAATAATCACATCAAATAGTCCATAATGTAGCAGCAGGAGATTGTAAAGCAGCCTACAGTACTTAGTACTAAGTTTACTAGTACTACTAGTTTACTACTAGTACTACTTAGTAGTACTAAACTGAGAATAAACTTAGGATGGACTGGAAACATCCATATTATGGCATCATTCAGAAAGAAATTCTGACCTCAAATCATTAGACGATTGCTTTCAAATAAGGAAATGTTTTACATAAAAACATCAGAGCAGCATGGTCGATCAGTGTTCGTCTCTCAGTATCCATTCCCAGGATTCTCCTCATATATGTGTGGGTTTCTTGTGGGCGCTCCGGTTTCTTCCCAAAGTCTAAAGACATGCACATCAGGTAGACTGGTGATGCTAAACTGCCCACCAAGAGTGCCAGGATAGGCTAACTGCAACGCTAGGTATTAGAAGGTCCTCAGATAATCATTGATGTATGTTGGCAGGTGGTCCTTGTGGTTGTGATGCTTAAAGAAATAACTATTTTGGACATTAGACGAGCAACATTAGGGCTCTATGTGCATATCATTCACAACAGGTGTGGAGAACAGCATTTTTTAATAGATTCCACATAGTGTTTATGAAAGGACTGTGAGGAGATTGGTTTGGGGTGGGAGAAACCTGATCTGCCCCTGCAGACCACTATTCAAGGAGGTCTTGGCTATAGCATCATCCGAATTTACTAGGCACGCAACAATACAGCAATAATACACTGTGGGATACTGGCACTGAGGGCTCTGCGGGAAAAGGGACGAGGCCAAAGGCAAAACTCCAGACTGATTTGGATGAAGCAAAAATTAAGCAAAAGAATGGCAGTAATCATGTTGTGGCATAATCTGCTTATGAGACTGGGAGGCAGGGGGGAACGAGTCGCATGGCATGAATGCGCTGATTTCCATTGGCCGTCTGCAGACGTCAGCGTTCAGATAACGAGGTTGCATCAGACGTCTTGATTAGTAGGATGTGAATTCTCCACCACATATTATGACATCACAATCCTTTGATCAACAAACTTCACAATGCATCACACATAGTTCTGAGTGATTCTCACGTTATATGAACATAACTGTAGACTGCCTTAATCGTCTGTGCCCTAGCAACAGTAACTAACCAATAAAAGACATAACAGCCCTAACAGACACAAGCAGGGGATGACAAAACCAAAACACTCCCACTGTAATCATCCAAGACCTCTTTACCAGGTGCGAGCTCTCTTAAAACTAGTCAAAATTGGAAGAGAAATTTGTCCAAGAGGTGGAGAAAACTGATGAGGTTCGGTTTCAGTTTGTGTTTTTAATCCACTGTCTGTTAAAAGTGTAAAATATGTTGCTAATTCCCTCAAGCTTTACATATTAATAGCTTTACATATCTCTATGCAAGTGGCCTACACAGTTGCATTTAAATTTGTGAACTGGTGTCTTCGCACACGGCGCTTGACTCCAGTTTGGAGCCGCTACAGCCTGTTGGTTACCACCTGACACTGCAACATAAGTGGTGATTGTAAGCAACCCAAACCTCAGACCTCTATACTTAACGAAAAGTGAAAATTCTTGTCATTGTGAGGTCACAGCACACCACAATGAAATTGGACCTGTGAAAGCACCCAGTACCTTGCTCAAGGGTATCTAAGGGCAACCTACTGGTAAGGGGCTTGAACCCACAATCTTCCGATCCTGTGGCCGAATCCCTAACCACTAGGCCACCGCTGCCCCAACACCCCAGCTACAGCACAACTAACAGTTGTAATTGCTTTTTCTGCACTATTTATTGGGCTTGTATGCAAATAAGGACATTGTTTGAGAGTTAAGTTTAAAAGCATACTGGTCATACTCTGACGCAAGATAAACGGCTGCTGGCAATGATGGACCAAATTGTCAAATTTACATTCTGTCATGTTTCCAATGTCAGTAATAATTTATAATAACTGAGATTGTGCTTCTCTGTAAATAATGACACCAGGGGTTTATGACCAGTTGCTTTGGTGTATTAACATGTCAATTGGATTCAATAAAATAAAAGCAATTAAAAGAATAGTAGTAAGTACTGTACGTACGTAGAAGTGTAGTTGTACTGATTCTTCATTCAGTACAAGAAAAGCAGAGTATTCAGAGTATAGGACTTAAAAATCTGGCTACAATCTAATATTTGAATTATTGGACTGATTCTTTTCCTGTCTTTGACTGATCTGGATGCCAAGTGTTTGATATGCCAGTCAGCTCTATATTTACTGAGGCCATGATCTAGAGATCAGTGGAAATCAGGGCAAGCGAAAAGAAAAGGAAGGTTTCCGTTCATCCAGTCTCTTTACTCTGTTCTGTTATGGCTTTTATATCATTTGCTTTTTTCATATTCTGTGTGATCAATCAGCCTTCCTGTTGGGAATATGACACAAATGAGTGTTAAATATTTTATATATGCATTTAAAAAACATGTGTAATCAAAAAAAAAAAACAAAAAAAAACTAAAATGTGCAGAAGGTAGAGATTTGTGTTAAAATGTAGAGTAAACTTAAAAGTGGTCAGGAAAAGAAATGCCCATATTGCAGATGCCTAAAAATTCTACTTAAGTAAACAAGTATTTGTATCTCATTACTTCACATATCTGATAAATCCATATGCAAAATCCATTTCCATTTGTCACATAAAATGACAAATCCCTGTACTATTATAAACTTTTCCCGTTCAGGACATTCACCACCTGAAGTGGTGAAGGGAACTGGTCGGGACTGATGTTATCACTGGGCTGAAGACCCCACGGAAGTTCTAAAGTCTAAAGGAAGAATGAGGCTAAAGAGCCCTCCTGTCCCCATGAAATGACCCTTAGGGCCTCCCTGTAGAACCCGAGTGTTGCCTTACACCTCTAACAGATTCCTTCAGGTTTTCCTCACCAGTTTCTTCAGTGAGTCATTTCTAGTTACTCAAGAGTCTGCTCAGGTCATACTGTCCAACAGCACCACATGGTGTCAGGTTTTAGAACCAAGTCAGGAGTGGAAAGGTCCAACAGTGAGTGAATCAGTGATGGTGAAAGCTGTTCAGGTTTTTAAAGGGGCTATTAAATAATCCGTGTATACACACTTAATAAAAAATGGGAAATCCTCCACTGCTTTCTGTAACACATCCATGGTGCTGGTATTCCTGCAGGAGATTGAGAAGTATATTTCTCCACTATTTAACCACAATTACACATTAACCTCTCAGGAGACTAACGTAGCCTTTACTGCTGGGGTACGGACAGTAAATATACTGGCTCTTCATGTTAGGAACATCAGCTCATGGTTCCATTCACCCCCACTGTAAAGAAATAGTTCAGGCTTCTACGCAGCACATTCATTAAAACACGGTTTACAATCGTCGAAATGATTGAATTAGTGAAACGTGAAGTGAAAGTGACTATTCTCGTCATTGTGAAATGTAGCACAGCACGACAACAAAATTCAACCTCTGCATTTCACCCACACACACATGCAGCAGAGAGCAGCTAATGAAAGCGCCCAGGGAGCAGTGATGGGGACCATATCTTGCCAAGTGGTTAGGAAGTTGGCCCCAGGACCGGAGAGCAGTGATGGGGACCGTATCTTGCCAAGAGGTTAGGAAGTTGGCCCCAGGACCGGAGAGCAGTGATGGGGACCGTATCTTGCCAAGAGGTTAGGAAGTTGGCCCCAGGACCGAATCCCAGACCAGTAGGTTACCCTTGAGCAAGGTACCATCCCCGTCACTGCTCCCCGGGCACTTTCAATAGCTTCCCGCGCGTGAGCGTATGGGTTAAAGAGGTCTAATCTCGTTGTGAGTCTTGTTTCACAATGACAAGACTGATCACTTCAACTTCACTTTCACTTAAATAACAGCTGGTGCACCACTACCCTTCGAGACTGCACCAGTACTTTCCTTACTGGTTACTGTGGTTGTTTAAAAACCAAAGCCCTACTTTATAAGCTGAAATGTACGACAGCAGCGACATACTGAGAAGTTCATCTACAACATCCTTTACCGTAAACACAAATGTTTAGCGAGATGATTGTTGGAATCTCAGCTTTATTGGTGCACATTTCAAAGCTCTCTGACTACAGAACTCACACGAAGAAACATCAGGACTAAAGTGTTCCAGTCTTCAGTATTGCAGCGTAGCATTAATATATCAATATTACACATACTGGATTTCTTTATCCTCTCTACTTTAACACAAAATTAATATGCTTATGACCATATAACCTTTGACAACCAATTACTTAGTGCAGCATGTTAGCAAAAAGCAACAAAACAACACCTTACAGTACGTGTCAGAGGGCCAATGAAAGGAGATTAACACAACGGCAAACGAGGATCGATAGGTGTTTATCTGCACTCGCTTTATAGTTACGGTTCTGTACAGAGAAGCAGGGACTCGGCCTGGGACATTTTTCAGGTAGTGAGTGGGAGTTTGTGACAGCATGCAGGCAAATACTTCACTGGAGAGAGTTCTGGGCACCCGAGTGTGTAGTGTGTGGAAAATTGGCCAACGGCCGGGAAAACTGAGGAAAATTAGCACTTCAAATTCAGTGCTTTCCATCCTTCCTCTACTCCTGTGTGTGCATGATGTCCCCACTTCTCATATTCTTGCCACTAACCGCCCCGAGGTGAGCTGCATTCTTGCATTTATGTGTGGCTGAATGCATGTGTCCAGCCTCAGGCTCCGTATGTGTATGAGTGTGTGAGTGTGTGTGTGTGTGTGTGTGTGCGCGTGTGTATGAGTTGGGGAGGGGCTTCAAAACCCTGAGACTAAACTGAAAAGCTGTAACTTTTCTTTTTCACTTAAACCTGGGATTAAAGTTTCACAAGTAGAAAATGTTAAAACAATGAAAAGTCAAAGACCGATTAAATAAGGAAGTATTCCAAATTCTGCACAATTTCTAAGTCACTAATCAAATTTAAGCAAATTTGTGGTACGTGTCAAATCCTTTGTACAGAAAGGTTTTTGCTCCAGAACTAGATGGAATCGATCTACTCAATCCATCATTTGTAATAAAAGCACCTTCAGTAGTCTCAGACTTTTGGAAGCCACTGTCGACAGGTCTAGCAGTGGAACAGACCTAATCTGTATGCGGAAGTGTGTGTCCAGGATCAAAGCTGAACTGTGTCACTGTGTGTGAACTTGGTCAGGACATTAGCAAATTGTGTGACTCAACGTGTGAATTCAGGTAAAGCTCTCTGTGTGTGTCGCTTCAGGTTTACAGTAAACCCAAGCATTCAGGGAACCAGTGGCCCCAGGCTCAGGAGTGTGTGTGTGTGTTCATGGTACAAGTGGATTCAGGCTGAGCTGTGTGTGTGTGCGCGCGTGTGTGTGTGTGTGTGTTCAGGCCACAAGCGGCCCCAGGCTGAGCTCCACATGATGTGTGAGCCAGATGACCTCGCTGGGCGTGTCTCCATCCTCACTGGGCCGGATGGGGGCGGCCAGGTTGCGGAAGTCGTGACGCATTTTTAAGGCCACGGTGACGTCGCCCTCCTCCAGCTGAGGGATCACTTTGATGAAAAAGCCAATCTTATTGGACTTCCTGAAGGCCACCACGCTTCAGGGGAGAAGAGGAGACACGAATTACAGGCCAGGTATTTGGAAGAAGGCTAACTTTAAGAGCGCAATATAAAACACTGCTTCAGATCACTGGTGCATATTCTTTTACACATTTTAAGACAAGTTTTCACAATAATAATGTATTAGCTTGGTACAACAGGCACTAGATAAGCCAAATGTGGCAGGCTTGTTTGATACACATCGATCACAAAGACTGAAGAATGCATTATCTCAGTGGAATGCTGCCTGATTTCTCAACAGTCTCCCTTACTCATCTTCTTCTACATTGCTTCCACTGCGCACTCCAAATTCCTGGTCAGTCTATGTGGCTTCGACAACAATCCACACCTAGTGGTGAGCAACATGCATTGCAAGTCCACACAGAACCATCATTTAAGGCCTGGGACACACCAAGCTGACTGCCAGCCACTGAACAACATTGTCAGCCAATGTCAGCGAAACCTCCCCTCTTTAACGGACACCAGTGTATCTAATCATTGAATAATGGATCTGAAAGCCATCTTTCTTGGGTGCTACTTCCTGCGGCTAACAATTAACCTTTGAATTATTATTCAGTAGTAAGACTAATCAAGCTATGGGCTGGTGTAGGATATCTCCTCCTGTAGTGTACTGCGAAATGTTGGAATGGCTGAGTATTATTTAGCATTTTTGTAAATCAAAACTTGTTAACAATGAAGTCCTTTGTGTGTTAATTTCCTGATAATCAGGGATCTTACTCTGGGTCATCCTGAAAGTCCTGTGGTTCAGCCAGCTCGTCATATTCTGCTGCTGCATCCTTCCCTGCCAGAATCAGCTCCTTCGCTGGCACCATCACCTGCAGAAATAAAGGTTTTATAATGACACTCTGGCCTGAGAATTAGGATCTGCATGTATTAGTGCTTTTAGAAAACACACACAGAAAGCCAGCTGCTTCTCTCAAATTACTCCCTTGGGTCTAATTACTATCAATATATTAAACAAATGTATTTAGCCTGCATTTTGGGAAGAAAGAAAGAGGAAATCATATTAAATCAAACAGTTATCAAAACCCTGCTCCAATACCCAGCAATGTACAATGACATTAGGGGCGCCCATTTTTCCCAGCTTACCTTAGCTGTGCTGTTGATGTCGTCAGGGTCTCCCTCCTCACAGGTGAACAGACTGACGTGGGTGATGCTCTCCACTGGGTTGGTAAGTGTCAGCAGCACTTGAGACTCCTGTCAGGAAAACCATTCACACCTTCACTGCTCACTTGTAATAAAAAACACTTGGTTTATAACCCTGCTGTTCTCGCTCGGCTCTCAGCTGCGTGAGCTTCAGTAAGGCTGATAAGCTTTTGAGTTAAAGAAGTTGATTTTGATGAACAGAATAAAGCATAGTACTTCACTTACTGAATTTCTGAATTTCCAACCTAACCTAGCTGAAGTTTTAGTACGTTACAGATCACTCTTCGAGTTTAGAGCATGAAATCAAGGCCAGAACAGCACTGGTTCATCAAGGGCAGGATGAGCACTTGCCTTCATGTGACGCAGGTTAGGAATGGACATGATTCTCACATCAGGGATGTAGCTCCTGCACACGAAAATCCTCGTTGTTAGCCGTTCAATAACAGATTCACAAACTGTATTTTTGTTTTTATGTTTAATAAGATGAGCACTACATGAAGAGGAGGTTAAACTCACACAGCCACCAGTTGAATTTTGAATTTGATTGAGGTTGGATTGAACTCTGGCTTGCTCAGATTGTGCTCACATTTCTGGCCAAAAGAAAGTAAACATATGGGGTAACATATGGTATTGTGTGTAAGCATGCTGGTGTACACAAATGAGTGTATTCACATATTCATAAGCATTTGTGCTATTGTGTGTGTGTGTGTGTGCGTGCGTGTACACACCTTGCAGCGCAGTGAGCGTTTCATCAGCAGATGCTTGTGTTTGGGATGCAGCTGAGAGGCTCCTGCAGGCTGGAAATCAGGTTGTAGGAGCCTCTGACGAAGAGTTGTCACTGAAGCACACACCCGCATTGGCATGAATATATTTTTGAAGATGTTCCATTGAATCGTGTAATACTACACCAACATTTAACCCTAAGTCTAAGCCCAACCTTAACCTCAGTAACCAAAAAGCCACCTTTTAAATTAAACATTAAATTAAACTTTACGTGAAAAGGTTCATTTATGGTAAAAGCAGCAGAGTCCCAACTCCAACTTTTATATTTTTCAACGTTATGAGAACATTCGGTCCAGCAAAAAGACATCAATACAGATCTAACCTGATCCACACACACAGAAAATGGCAAATATTCCAGTTTTCACTTTTTCAGTCAAAATGACAAAATTACTAGTGAACATTTACATTTGCGACTTGTCCAGAGCGACTTCCATGTCCTAATTACAGGGACAGTCCCCCTGGAGACACTCAGGGTTAAGGGTCTTGCTCAGGGACCCAGTGGTGGTAGTGCCAGAGGTGGGATTCGAACCTGGGACCTCTTGATCCATAGGTCTATAGGCAAGTACCCACCACTAGACCACCGCCACCCTGAACATGATCAGCAGCACCACGGCCAGGTGCCAATTAACTCTTCATTATTTGCTTCATCAGCGTCTCGGGAACCAAAAGCTGTGCTAGAACCACAAACAAGTGTCCAACACAGGCTGCACGTGGATGAGACCAACCTTCAGGCAGGTTAATGGGCCGGGTGTAGCAGTCTTCAGGCAGGGGCTCCACCTCATCCAGAGCCTGAGCAGGTTCAATACTGACCTCCTTCTGCTCCTCACCCTCTTTAAGACTGTAACACACAGAACATCACACTCGAGTTACTAAACTACTCCATCCTGACAGTCAGAGCAGAAGCCCGCGGTGCTGAATAACTTGATTTTTGTACAGTGCAACACAGAACAGAACAAAAGCATATTCGTTTTGAGATCTGATCCTTATACATCCTAATTAATTTTAAATATTTTTTTTTTCTATTGTCTTTGGTACTTTGTATTTTCTCCTTTGGTAAGTACTCTGAATGACCACATTGTATAAAATGTGCTTTTAAAAAATAAATAAATAAATAAAAATTCCTTGCACCAGAGTCAAACGATTTATCAATTTCACACTGAAATCTACATTTATAAGACTGCAATTTTTAAAACACAAGGGCTGTAATTTTATTAATCCCCAAAATTATCCAACTAAATTCTAATTAGGGGATTTTAACGAAAATGTCATTTTAAAAATGCCTAGCTTTAACATAACATTTAGCCTCGTTAAAAAAGATACATTTTAAGGAAATAATAGCATTTAAATGGCAATCAAAATTTAGAAATTGCAAATCGTTCAGCCCTACTTACTCCCCTAGGAATGCTGATGATCCAAGCCATTTTCTCTTTGAAACTGATACATGGAATTAATTCTGTGCTAAACAAACGTTCTGAAATTTGTCTGATATGAAGACCCTACATCTAACGTTCATCCTTCAGGAGATCATCCATCCGGTGTGACCGGTCCTCTAGATCTGAAGCTCGGTCCCCCTGGTTTGGATGATCTTCTGAAGGATGGACGTTAGATATACAGTACTGTGCAAAAGTTTTAGGCAGGTGTGAAAAAATGCTATAAACAAAGAATGCTTTCAGAAATAGAAATAATGATTTTTAATTTTTATCAATTTACAAAATGCAAAGTGAGCGAACAAAAGAAAAATCTACATCAGATCAATATTTGGTGTTTCTACCTTTTGCCTTCAAACCAGCATCAATTCTTCTAGGCACACTTGCACAAAGTCAGGGATTCTGTAGGATTATAGTCGGTGTCTGATCAACCAGTTTTACCAAACAGGTGCTGATGATCATCAATGTCACACGGAGGCTGAAACACAGTCATGTTTGGAACAACCGACCAGCCGAGTTCCTTCAAAAACTGTGTGCAAGTGTACCTAGAAGAACTGATGCTGTTTTGAAGGCAAAGGGTGGTCACACCAAATATTGATCTGATTTAGATTCTCTTTTGTTCATTCACTGCATTTTGTTGATTGATGAAAATAAATGATGAACACTTCCATTTCTGAAAGCTTTCTTTGTTTACAGCATTTTTTCACACCTGCCTAAAACTTTTGCGCAGTACTGCAGGTCCAGCACAGTCCGGGGATGTCCCTTCTCCGCACCAAAACGTGCTGGACACCTGCAGTCCAGGACTGGTGTTTTACACCACGGCTCTAAAGGATCGAGCCAAAACAAAAATACTTCCACACACTTGCTAACACAGCAGCTCTGAATGTTAATATGTGAATAATTTCTTAACAACACTCAAACATTTCTGTCTAAAGCAGGGTGGCAGTTTCTGAAAACGGCATTCATTTTTCAGTTGAGGCAGTTCATGAATGTTTTCGAATACTCACGAGAGGCCGTAGAGGGCGCTGATTGGAGCTCCAGATCTCTGCCTCTGCAGTCGGGTACCAAGCCCGTACTTCTCCTTTTACATAGAAAAACATGGCATGTGCATGTTGACCGTTTGCAGTACAATATTTCTATGTTGCACAGTGAGAGTTGCAGTATTGATTTTGGTAAAAAAAAAAAAAATAGTTTTGTTTTTTTTGTTTTGTTTTTTTTTTTACAGTCGGAACATCTGAACAAGTGTTGGACAACACTTTAGATTTCTTCTTGCATTTTCATCGTATTACCCAACAGTTTAATCAAACATCATTTATACTACACAGAACATTCAGCCTTCGTTGCACTAGGGTACGTTAGCATGTCTGGCCACAATACTTGTTGCGAAACAATCTTACAGGAGGTCAAAGGAAATTCAACAAAAACTGAACTAGATGTGTTGTTAGTGTTGCTAAAGGTCATTCGATTAAGCGTATCTTGATGAACAAAGAGTCCCTTTAACTTCCTCCCGCTAAACACCCCGTAAAAACAAACGACCCAATTATTCAGCGGGTCCCTATCGCCGGTAGGAAAGGTCAGCTGACCTGAAGATCATGCACAGTGCACTGAAGAGAGACGTAGGAAGTCAGAAAGTATTACTGTTGTGAAAAAGTACCACTCACCACCACGTGAATAGTGTGTTGCTGGGGGAGGGAAGAGGTGCAAACCAATATATCAGCGTGCACAAGCAAAGAAAATGAGAGAAAGAGAAAGAACCAGGTGAAACTTCAGCATCCAAGCAGACAGTTAAAAACAAAACAAAAAAACAGCAACATAAGAGGTGCTCCAGTAATTAACACAAGCTGTGGTTAAAGTGTAGCCAGTTAAAAAAAAAAAAAAAAGAACAGGTCATTACAGGGTTAGAAATTAACCTGACAAGAGTATTAGATACAAATATGAACTGATGTTTGTTAATTTCAGACCCTGCTACAATAATAATAATAATAATAATAATAATAATAATAATAATAATAATGAAGAAGAAAAAAGCAACAATAACAATCATTGTTAGTTCTGAACTGTGCTTTAACATGCAAAGTCTTACTTTATTTTAAATTTAAAAAAGTACAAGAAGTGAGTAGAGGTAGCAACCAAACTGGATTAACCTTTTTTGGAGAATCAAACCCAAATGTGAAGATGGTTTTAGGGTGTTTTCACACTAGTCCTTTTTTTTTTTTGAACTGCTCACACAGTTTGGGTTTTAGCCAACACTGTTAACAAGCCTGATAGTAGTCCAGAATGAAGACACTGGTCCTGGGTGAGCTTTAGGTGAAGCCTAGTGCAGGCGGCTCCCAGTGCTTTGTGTCTACCAGTGTCACTTGCTCTTTCACCTTCTGAGAGACACAGAGAGCTTGAGGAAGGCTCAATCAGAGGCAGCGTCCCAGCCGAGCTCACCCAAAGAGTCACTGCGGGACTCAGAATTTATGATCCTGCTCATGGGCAAATGAAACATAGTGGGCCAACCGTTTGGAAGAATGTGCTTCCTGTGTGAAAACAAACTTGCGGCAATGACCTGCTTCCAAAAATGAGCCCTGAATTGGTTCTGGCTCAGCTTAGCTATTCAAGGCAAGTGTGAAAAACATCCTCTCGAGTTAGAAACTGCTTTTTATTAAGAAACGCATTCACAAGAAGTCTGTGTTTGTGTATATTTGGGTATGTGTGTACCGAGAAAGCTTGGGGCATGAAAGGACGTCTCCGGGCCAGTTTTTTCCTGTCTCTTTCCAGCTTCTCTCTCTGGGCCAGGTGTTGATAATATTCGATCAGCTTATTGATCTGAGGAGCCAACAAACAGTGAAAGAGACGCCACACACACACACACTTTTCTGCAAAATATCCCTGAATAATTCAGTTTTTCTCAAATATACTGGACAAAAACATTCATTTAACTCAACCTGAACTATAATTCATTTATTATTATTTGTTATTTAATAATAATAAACACAAATACAGGTCAACGCCGAGAATTAAGGGTTTCAGACTTCTTGGCAAGGTACAAACAATAAAAGAGTAATGGTATTTGTGTGAATCTATCAATGAAGTATTAAATATATAAATATTTTAAATCGATTTGACATCGATAACAACAAATAACAAATTGTGCACATGTGGAGATGGGATGAACGTTGCCACTTTTGCCAAGGCTGGCAGCAGGGTACTCTACTCCAGGGTCAATACTGATTTCAGTCTTTCAGCGCAATCAAGCACAATAAGAGGAAAAAGCTTATTCGGGATCATCTTTAGTTAAAAGGAAATTTTATACACTATTTTCAACTCAGCAAATGGAAGATTTTCAGCATTGCTGCATCCTTTTACTCACCCTCTGAGAGTGCGGATTCTCCGGCTCCTGCCATCCTCCACTGGCTACAGTAAAGGACATCAAAATTATTTTCCCAGTTTTAAAACAGAATTTATGTAATAAAGTCTTACCATCCCAAGTAGAAACCTTTCAGAATTACAAACATCAAAATATACTGACTGCACACCATGTAATTTTTTCCGAACCCCAGTGTATACATTTTTCTCTAACACATCTGCCTCAATTCAGAAAGGTCTAGCCACTTAGCTACCGATGTGTTCAAGTAGGGAGACCACTGGACCTACCGACAGACTTGTCGGCCATGCCTACGTCCCGTGAAGTCCAGCGGCAGAAGCCACAGGCCAGGTAATAGGCCTTCTTCATGGTGGTCTTGGTCGGGTCATCTGGCAGGGGGGCAGGGATGTTGGTGGCGCGTGTGGACAGGGTGTGCATGCAGCATGGGCAGTCAAAGCAGTTGGCACACCTACAGACATGGGCATGACACAGCTGTGAGCAGATACACCCTCCAGAAGCATCCATCCCCATCTCCTTACACCCTCCAGAAGCATCCATCCCCATCTCCATCACTGCATGGATGTATCCAGTGAAAGTATTTTGACTGCACAGTGGTACCTTGGGTTACGAGTAATCCAGCTCATGAGCATCATGTGATGCTTCCGCAGTGCGGACAGCACTTTTACTTCAACTGAAACGATGGTTGTTTTCTCTCACCTCGTTAACAATGAGACGTGAGCTCGCATCTACACTACACTCTCCTATTCGCTTGAAAGTCCATCGGTGAGGAAACATCCTACAGGTGTTTACAGACTGAACATGTGTTCTTCCTTCCTTTTGTGATCGCGTGTGTGTGTTCATAAAGCAATTTTGTGTTTTGCTTCAAGTGCAGTGACTAGTCTTGTATCATGACAATGGACTTGATGTTAGTTATAATAATTTGTAGAATTTTATACGTGGATTTATGGGGGTTTGGAACGCATCATGCAAATTTCCTTTCCATTATTTCCCATAATGGGGTGGTGGCGGTCTAGTGGCAGGGTGCTTACCTATGGACCTCTGGCTCAAGAGGGCCCAGGTTCGAATCCCACCTCTGGCACTACCATCACTGGGCAATCCTGAGCAAGACCCTAAACCCTGAGTGTCTCCAGGGGGACTGTCCCTGTAATTAGGACGTGGAAGTCGCTCTGGATAAGAGCGTCTGCTAAATGCCGCAAATGTAAATGTAAAGGGAAAAACTGATTTGGGTTACGAGTATTTTGGGTCGCAAGCACGGTCCTGGAACGAATTATGCGTAACTCAAACTACCCCTGTATTTGGTTGAGGTGCGTTCATGATGACAAAAGTGTCACTTTCACTTCACCTGTTCTTTTTGAGCTTTGCCTCAGCTGAAGGCATGTTTTCCAGACAGCTGGGACAGTAGTGGGAATCAACCTGAGGAACAACACAACAGGCCTCAGTAAGAACACGTCCAGTCAGCACATAACACTGAGATACATTATATCTCATATACTATGTAGATATATTGATGTAAATATGCAAAAAAAAATTAATATAGCTGAAATATGCCATTATTAAAATGTAATTATACAACTATAAATAAATGACTATATTTGTGTGAGAGTCTACATGTTATTTATATATAAATGTATATAATAATTGTATGAAAACATGTTAAGTGTACACACACACACACACACACACACACAGAGTCTGTGAACTGGGTGCGGTGATGACTGTCCACCTCACTAACACTAATATACTCACTGAAATGCAGAATAAAAGATGTTTACACGCGTTTTTTACCATTTAAAACTCGTAATATGACACGTGTTGTCTAAGACTTAACAAAAACTGCATTTTGACTCATTTATTTAAAAAAAAAAACAATCGTTCACTGAAGTCTGAGATGCTAGCCAGCCCAACACACCGGAACTAGCCACTTAGCCAGTGAGATCAACCAATCACATCGCACGGCCAGTACAAAGCGTAATGATTGACACGTACAGCAACCAATGGAATGCCAGCAAACCAACAGTGGGCGGGCACAGCGGGCCTATGCCGCTAGGCCGGCTCAACAGAAAAACTGACTAAAGAAAGACGCGCTTAAGCCAGACTAAAACAAATAAACCAGCACTCACTTCATGTGACACACATTCCAGGGAGCGCAGCTCACTGCAGTAGCGACAGAAATATAGCTGAGAGAGCGGAGCGCGGATCTGTTTTTCTCCGCGCACCAGATACTGCACCCGGTCGGGCTGCAGGAGGGACGCCATCTCTGAAGCCACGCCCCCGATACGCGCGGATCAGAGTTTGTTGTTCGTGTTCCAAAAAGCGCTCGCTCACTTCGTAGGGTACTACTGGCTAGGGAACGGACGTTAAGTTCATGAAGAGCAATGGGGACGCTTCCCAAATCGACCCTGGAACCTTATGTAGGGAATTACTCTACAGGACGTGATTCTGTCCCTACCCTAACAACAAATATGTCCTTCATAATAGGTCCCCTCGTTCCCTTTGTAGTGCTAGATTGCAGAAATGAAAGACACTGGGGGCGTTCCAGTTCAAGCTCTTTGTTTTGGATGTAGCGCACTAGCTGGGGTTTGTACTTTTTAAGGGTACATTTTAAGCATTCAATGTTAAATCTTTTTAAAGGATAGTCTAAAGTTTAACTGTTTAAATCATGCAAACCATGGGTCTTCTACCCTCCTCCAATGAAAATTATGTCATAGTGAGGTTCAGTACCTAGAAATATCTGTTGAGCCCAAAATTAATAGTTGTGCAATTCATTCATTCATTCATTCATTCATATTAATTTTAATGCAGCAATCTTTTCTGTGCACAAACCTCGCGCGCGCACGCTGACTCATTTTCTTAGCTGCTTGTCCTGGTTAGGGTCACAGGCAGTGCTGGAGCCTATCCCAGCTCTCACACTTGGAACCGGATATAATATTTTGTGTTTAGTACGCAATAATACACACTATCTATCTATCTATCTATCTATCAATCAATCAATCAATCAATCAATCAATCAATCAATCAGTCTGTCTGTCTGTCTGTTTATCTATCTGTCCATCTGTCTTTCTATCTATCTATACATCAATTCATCCATGTACCTGAACCCATCCATCTATCTATCTATCAATCAATCTATCTGTCTGTCTGTCTGTCTTTCAGTCTATTTATCTATCTGTCTGTCTGTCTGTCTGTCTATCTATCTATTTGTATGTCTATCCATCTATCTGTCTGACTGTATGTGTATGTCTGTCTATCTATGTATCTATCCATCTGTCTGTCTGTCTGTATGGTGTAGTACACACTGAACGTCTCTGTATAACTATAGTGTAATATAGTACAGCAGGGTTCTATTCACTGGGGAAGACAACGTGTCACCCTAAGAAAGTCCATTCAGACTCAGATTGCCCAGCAAAAGCCACCAACATGATACAGTGTGTGTGTGTGTGTGTGTTTGTGTGTGTGTGTGTGTGTGTGTGTCTGTGTGCGCAAGAACATCTTGTTTTCTAGTAATTTTTACAGAACAGACTGAACTCACATCCTGCTGCTGACAGACAGGAGACGAACCGGCGGCCTGGTTTTCTTTCAAGCAGCAGCACAAACCTTTAAAGTGCTTTATTACAGCTGTTAGTTTAGTGGGCTTTAATTAAACCCCCCCCCCTCTCTCTCCTCTCCAGCCTGTCTCTCTCTCTCTCCTCTCCAGCCTGTCTCTCTCTCTCCCCTCTCTCCAGCCTGTCTCTCTCTCTCCCCTCTCTCCAGCCTGTCTCTCTCTCTCTCTCTCTCTCCTCTCCAGCCTGTCTCTCTCTCTCTCCTCTCCAGCCTGTCTCTCTCTCTCCCCTCTCTCCAGCCTGTCTCTCTCTCTCCCCCTCTCTCTCTCTCCCCTCTCCCCCCTCTCGCTCTCTCCTCTCTCACGCTCTCTCCCCTCCTCTCTCCTCTCCCCCTCTCTCCTCTCTCTCTCTCTCCCCTTCTCTCACTCTCTCTCCCCTCTCACTCTCTCCCCCCTCTCTCTCAGCCTGTCTCTCTCTCTCTCTCTCCCCTCTCAGCCTGTCTCTCTCAATCTCTCTCTCTCTCTCTCTCCCCTCTCTCAGCCTGTCTCTCTCTCTCTCTCTCCCCTCTCTCAGCCTGTCTCTCTCTCTCCCCCCTCTCTCCAGCCTGTCTCTCTCTCTCTCTCTCTCTCTCTCCAGCCTGTCTCTCTCTCTCTCTCCAGCCCTGTCTCTCTCTCTCCCCCTCTCTCAGCCTGTCTCCTCTCTCTCTCTCTCTCCCCCCTCTCTGGCCTGTCTCTCTCTCTCTCTCTCTCTCTCCCCTCTCTCCAGCCTGTCTCTCTCTCTCTCGCCAGCCTGTCTCTCTCTCTCTCTCGCCAGCCTGTCTCTCTCTCTCTCGCCAGCCTGTCTCTCTCTCTCTCTCCAGCCTGTCTCTCTCTCTCTCTCCCCCTCTCTCCAGCCTGTCTCTCTCTCTCTCTCTCCCCTCTCTCCCTCTCCAGCCTGTCTCTCTCTCAAGGCTGTTGCTGATGTGGCAGTGTGGAGTCGACAACAACATAGTGTTCCTAAAAACATTTACATCTGAATGTTTTCTGCTGAAGCTGATACACAGTATCATCACCATCATAGTGTTAACATCGTCATGGTCAGAGCCCCAGTCACTCAAGTACTGATTTACACCTGATTTACACCTGATTTACACCTGAGACCTTCGTACTATTATTAACATATTCACAGAAAAGACATTCAGCAACACAAGCATTTCTGAATGGCTGCAATTATTATAAATGACAACAACGACAAGAAGAAGAACAACAATAATAAAACTGTTCAAATACTTTCTCTCCTCACACACACACACACACACGCGCGCGCGCACACACACACACACACACACACTGAAATCTCATTGGTTGCAGAGAAACCACCGTCACAATGTTTTGAGAGAGAGAGAGAGAGAGAGAGAGAGAGAGAGAGTTTGAAAAGGGGAAAGAGAGGACAGGAGAGAAAGAGAAGAGACAGAAGAGAAAGAAGAGAGGAGAGCAGAGCTCCTCCTGATGGAGTCGTGCAGAAGGTTGTGTGTCCCTTTGCTGCTGCTGCTGCTGCCCTACACATACACCTGTTCACCCGCCAACGCCAAGGTAACACACGCACGCGCACACGCGCGCACACGTGTCTTTGCCGTTAATTTAACTGCGCAACAGGACGCGCGCCCTGCTCAGAATGCAGTTTTTATTTTTCATTATATTTAAACAGAATTTGTGTGATTAGATCGCCATTTATTGTTGTGGGAATTAATTGTACGCGCTTTTTATTGCATTAATTGATGGTTTAATTGCTCGTTTCCATGAGAACCAGACTGGTCCCGTTGCCACGGCAACGGCATAAAAGGAACAGCAGGCTCCTCGGAGTTAAAGCTAAAGCACAGGTTTATTCACGTTAGGCCAGATTTAGATGCTCTTTTAGACCAAATAGGCTTTGAAAGGGTTAAAGCAGGCGTGTTTAGTGACCTGTGCACTTAAAGGCTTCAGCAGCAGCGGGTTGTTCACCTGTGGAGCAGCTAACCTGGCTAACCTCTTTAGCTTCTCTTTCTCTAAAGGCTTTGGTCACTTTACACCTGGAGTTTAATTCACTGCCACAAAAATGGAAAGTTTAAGCAGGCTCGATACTTTATTTAAGTGTAAATATTCAAATTTCAGAAATGAGAATTAAAAAAGTACAAGTACTTAAGTAATGTACTTGAGTACAGTTTTACAGCTTTACTTGAGTTTTTTTATCCTATTTCTTACTTTTATACTCAGTACATTTCAGACTCTGTACTTTTACACTCTGAGTACATTTCAGAGTCTGTACTTTTCCTTTTATACTTGAGTACATTTCAGAGTCTGTACTTTTATACTTGAGTACATTTCAGACTCTGTACTTCTACTTTTATACTTGAGTACATTTCAGAGTCTGTACTTTTACTTTTATACTCTGAGTACATTTCAGACTCTACTTTTATACTTGAGTACATTTCAGAGTCTGTACTTCTACTTTTATACTCTGAGTACATTTCAGAGTCTGTACTTTTCCTTTAATACTCTCAGTACATTTCAGACTCTGTACTTTTACTTTTAATTACTAAAGTCCTGAATTGTCCCTTATACTTATTTTTTTTCCAAAAGTATCTCTACGTCTGTCTGATTGAATAATTGGTTTATTTTTCCCACCTCTGGTATTTTTAAAGCAGAAATGTACCCGCATCAAAATCTGTTCTGCTATTTCCTCTTCGGGAACACAAATATTTGCTTTCCTGGATGTTTTTGCAGTGTCAATAGCAAAGCATCTTTTTAGTCCAGTTTTAAGATTAATCTGAGTCCTGGAAATTGCCTGGAAAAAACATCTCACAAGTGAATCCAGTTGCTCACACACTGCTTGTATAATATCAGTAGAAAAGCAGTGATCAATACAGATGGGACACTCTGGAGCAGGTCACCCCGCTCAGTACCAGGTGTTTGCTAGAGGGGTATAAAGTCCTCTGTAGAGCAGCAAAACTGTTTTCTGGAGTGAAAGCAGCTCCACCTAATATCTTTAGAGAATGGCATTTGGGTCCAGAACTAATTATCCAACCTCACTAATGCTCTCGTGGCTCCAATCAGATCCTCACAGCAATGATTCAGCCTCTGGTTCTTTCCCAGAACGGGACAATCTCTGATAAGATATGCTTCATTTCAAAAGAAATTTTGGATGATCTTAAAGCTCTGGTGCCAAACCTCCTCCAGGAGGACACGACTTGCATCGTTTGGGCAGAGGGTGCTGTTTGATTGGCCCAAACCTTCCTGTGTTTATGGATTTATTTATTCGTTCATTTCACTATAGCTTCACGTACCAGACATTGCTCAACTCACTCTTTGGAAAATATTGACAGAAGGTTAGCCCCATCTGATGTTTAAATAGTCTATTTGTGTTTATTTTGGTGTGTTTATTTTGGTTGGTTATTGACTAGTTAAAAAAAACTTGTTTATAAGTGAATGAACTTGGTTTTGAAACATGTACGAAGCAACGAATGACTAAAGAAATGCTGGAAGATGGAACTAATGATGGTACTGAGCGAAGCATTGAAATGAACTGATGTGAACTTTAACGGCTCATATCATGGAAAGATCTCCTCAGATTTTATGAACTAAAATAATTTGTGGTAGAATGTTAACATGTTTAACGTTAGAAAATGTTCATTATACATTCCATATTGTCCTTGCAAAAGTATTCACCCCCCATTGACATTTTTCATGTTTTGTTGCCTCACAAACTGGAATTAAAATGGATTGAGAGTTTGCACCATTTCATTTACAGAAGATGCCTGCAATTTTGAAGATAAAAATAAGAAATAACAGAACACTTCAGCGTGCATAACTATTCACCCCTAAAGTCAGTACTTTGTAGAGCCACCTTTTGTGGCAATTATAGCTGCAAGTCACTTTGGAGAGGTCTCTATGAGTCACATCTTGCCACTGGGATTTTTGCCCATTCCTGAAGGCAAAACTGCTCCAGTTCCTTCATAGTGTATGGTTTTCACTTGTGAACAGCAATCTTCAAGTCTGACCACAGATTCTCAATTGGATTGAGGTCTGGACTTTGACTAGGCCATTCCAGCACATTTAAATGTTTCCCCTTAAACCACTGGAGTGTTGCTTTAGTAGTGTGCTTCGGGTCATTGTCCTGCTGGAAGGTGAACCTCCATCCTGGGCTCAAATCACAGGCAGACTGACAGGTTTTGCTCAAGAATATCGCTGTATTTAGCACCATCCATCTTTCCCTTGAGTTGGACCGGTTTCCCAGTCCCTTCAATTTTAGTCTCATCTGACCAGAGCACCTTGCTCCATACATTTGGGGAGTCGCCCACATGCCTTTTGGCAAACTCTAAACATGCCTTATTATTTTTAACAATAAGTAATGGCCACTCTTCCATAAAGCCCAGCTCTATGGAGTGTACGGTGACTTGCTCTATTGTCACAACAATGTGAAAATTCTTCACTATCCTGGGGTCAGTTCTCCTGTTTGGAAACGTCATCAGCCCCATGCAGTGGCTCTGAACTATCCTCGTCTTTTTGGGTCTGGGGTTGGATGCTAAGTTGGGAAAAGCTCCCAAGAAGACGACACAGTAAAGCACAACGAGAATCTATGAGTGTGTCTGAACCCACACCTTTAATGGTGCACACTTGGACAGCAAACTTAAGAAACATCTATATCTGTGTTTCCACTGCTACCTTCAGTGGGTAACCTTCAAGACATTTCTTTTATAGTTATTGTTATTTAATGGGCACTATTAAACTACTAAACTACTAGGGTGGCGGTGGTCCAGTGGTGGGTACTTTCCTATGGACCTCTGGATCAAGAGGTCCCAGGTTCAAATCCCACCTCTGGCACTACCACCACTGGGTCCCTGAGCAAGACCCTTAACCCTGAGTGTCTCCAGGGGGACTGTCCCTGTAATTAGGACATGGAAGTCGCTCTGGATAAGAGCGTCTGCTAAATGCCGTAAATGTAAATGTAAATGTGTATGGCTTATTGTGGTCCTATGGACAGATACTCCAGTCTGCTGTGGAACTCTGCAACTCCTTCAGGGTTACCTTCGGTCTCTGTGCCGCCTCTGTGATTAATGCCCTCCTTGCCCTGTCTGTGAGTTTTGGTGGGCGGCCCTCTCTTGGCAGGTTTGTTGTGGTACCATGTTCTTTCCATTTGAAGATGATGGATTTGTTGGTGCTCCGGGGGATTTGGATATTATTTTATAACCCAACCCTGACTTGTACTTAACAACTTTGTCCCTGACTTGTCTGGAGCTCCTTGGTCTTCATGGTGTGCCGCCTCTTGCTTAGTGGTGTTGCAGCCTCTGGGGCCTTTCAGACAAGGTGTGTTTAAACTGACAGAGCATGTGACACTTAAATTGCACACAGGTGGACTTCATTTCACTAGTTCTGTGACTTTTAATTGGGTAATTGGTTGCACCAAGACCTTTTAGGGGCTTTATGGCAATTTTAATTTTTTAATTTTTATTTTTTACGTACCAAATGTAACAAAACGTAACAAAACAGGTATAAAGCCAGATCACAAAATAAAGGTTTTATTTGAAGTCTGGTTTAAATGGGATGAGCACGGCTGATATTCCTTCAACTTCTGAGCACTGAAGATGAACAGTATCTCCAAATAAATCAAGTACTTATTCTTAACTGTTTATTCCAACTAGGGAAAGAAAACAGATCGGAATCTATTTGCTCATAATGTTCATTTTGGCCCCCAGCCCTCTATCCAGAAAAAAAAAAAATTTTCCATTATAAATAGATTTATTATATATAATAAAAAGGTACAGACTCTATTAGAGTTTACCTTTGAAGATAATTCATGTTGCTGATTAAATAACCTTGGTTTTGTTACTATAGATATGTAACCGGAACGCAGAAGGCTCCATATACAACTATGGAGCGACTGCTTTAAACGAAAGCCAGTACATTCCTTTGAGTCAGTATGCTGGGAAGTACGTCCTCATTGTAAACGTGGCCACCTTCTGAGGGCTTACCTTCCAGTACGAGGGTGAGTGAAAACCGACACTGTAAATGTCAATATCTGATGTGTTCCTCATTTCTGGATCAATAAAATATTATACATCAGCACAACTGTTGCCAAGATTGAAACGATCTAGATGAAACAGACTGGAAAGGATGCACATGCTTGAAGTCAATGCAACCCGTTGGTCCTATTCTGTTCTTTTCTCATCCCACCCAGAACTGAATGCACTACATGACGAACTGAAGGATTATGGATTTATCATCCTTGGATTTCCTTGCAACCAATTCGGGAAACAAGAGCCTGGGGCCAATCATGAAATCTTTCCTGGCTTAAAGTGAGTAGCCTTAACGGTATAACCCTTGGCACAAAGAGATCTCAGAAGCAATCAGGTTCAGTTTTGGATGGCTAAGTCCTAGGCCGCCGCTGGAACGACTTCCAGCAGTTCGTCAGTCAGCGATTTTTAATCGGAAGAGGTTCCTCATGGGCAGGAAGATCAGTTTCTTGCTAAGTGAGCCCAAAGTGGCTGGTCTACTGACAGTCTATTGTTTCTAAGCCCAAAGCAGTAGTAGACACTCATCACTTTGTAATCACAGCGCATATTACATGTCAGGTTGTCTTTAGGCTAACACTGGCCTCAATTTAAAGTTTGCTAAAACAGCAAGTCTGCGTAACCATAATCTAGTCACTGCACCCGGAGCAGTAGCTGCCCTGAGGCGCCCTTGAGCAAGGTACCGTCCCCGTCACTGCTCCCTGGATGCTGGACTTGGCTACCCCCTGCTGTAAGTTGCGTGTGGGTTAAATACAGAGAATGCATTTTGTTGTTTCACTACGTGCTTTGTTCCACAGTGACACCATCACTTCCACTTTACTTTCACTTAATAAATAAAAGAAAGAGTTAAGAGTTGTCTGACATTACATTTGGGTTCAAGGGATTGTTTTGTTCATCTCATTTTTTGCTAAACATCCTTTAAAGTGTTTGAAAAATATTTGGTCTGGTTTCGCTGGCCAGGTTAACACCCTGAATGATTTATTCAACTGGGTTCGGCCTAATTTGTTTGCATGCGAGACACACCTCTGAATCTTTTATCAGGGCGTTTTCTTCTGCAGGTACATCCGTCCAGGCAAAGGGTTTGTTCCAAATTTCCAGCTGTTCGAAAGGATCGAAGTAAACGGAGAGAATGAGCACAAACTTTTCACCTTCCTAAAGGTAAAAACATTTGAAAGCTAGTTTAAATGCTATTATTTTACACTATCATTGAGTTCTTGAGCAAGACCTTTAAACCCAAGTTGCTCCATCTTATTTACCTTCCCTGTAAATAGGATATAAAGGTGCTCTTGATAAGAGCGCCTGGTAAAAGCCATAAATGTTTTTTTTTCTTATTTCCCTGACTTTTGAGAAATCTTTAATTAAAACCCAGTGAGATACATTCACTGCATGGCTGTACAATGAATTCTCAGATTCTCTGATTATGCTGCTCTTTCAAATTTTTATTAAATTGTTATAAATACTTCAAAATGATGTAAAAATAATTCAGTTACCACTAGAAAACCTTGGTGTTAACAATAAAAAGCTTCAACTGTGGGCCAAACAACACAAACACTGGAGTGCTCAGGATTGGGAGCAGGACGGAGGAATTAAAATGAATTGATTTGGTGGAACCGAATGGTTTATATTTCAGGCAGCAAGGTACCGTCCCCATCACTGCTCTCTGGGCACTGGATATAGCTGCCCACTGCAGTACAGTGTGTATGGGTGAAATGCAGAAGCTGCGTTTCATTGTGGTTCACCATGTTTGTCACTTTCACTTCACTTGTTTTACATGTTTATATTATTTTCCTATAATAAAAATGTAAAAAGCAGTATTGTAGGTGTGTGTGTGTGTGTGTGTGTGTGTGTGTATTTTTAAATATGTGAAAAACCATGTGAAAAAATGTAGGACACCCCATTACATATTCAGTATTTATTTCTGGAAAAGAAAGTGATTTAATTGCAGGTAAATGACAGAAATGAATCTTGATTTATTCATTAAACAAAAGGTATCAACAAAAATGTGTATTCTAACTGAGGAAAAAAGTTAGGACACTCTACCGCCTAAGCTAGTGTTTCCCCCCTTTGGCTGAAATAACCGCAGTGAGAAGCTTCTTGTAGCATCTACCAGTCTCTGACATCGTTCTGAGGAAAGTGTGATCCACTCCTCAAAGCAGAATTCTTTAAGCTGTGAGATGTTTGAGGGGCTTCTTCATGTACAGCCTGTTTCAAGTCCCCCCACAGCATCTCAATGGGATTAAGATCTGGGCTTTGACTCGGCCACTCCAGGACTCTCCATTTCTAAGTTTTCAGCCGGTCCTTGGTGGATTTACTGGTATGTTCTGGATCATTGTCTTGTTGCTACTTCCGTTTCACCTTTAAAGTTTTTACAGATGGTCTCACATGTTCCTCAAGCACCCTCTGATACACCATAGAATTCATGGTGGGTTCTATGATGGTGAGCAGGCCAGGACCTGCTGCAGCAAAGCATCTCCAAACCATGACACTTCCACCTCCATCCTTCACAGTTGGTATGAGGTTCTTTCCCTGGAATGCTGTTTTTGGATTACAGACATGTCCTCTGTTCCGGTGTCCAAATAATTACATTTTAGACTCGTCTGTCCAAGAACTTTATTCCATTATTCTAAGTCCTGGTCTTTGTCTATGTTCTCTCTGGCAAACTTCAGTCTGGCCTTGATGTTTCTCTAAGAGAGCAAAGGTTTCCTCCTTGCACACCAACTATGAAGTGAAAGTTGTTCAGTCTCTTTCTGATTGTAGAGACACTTTCACATCAACAGGAGTAAGAGCCTGCTGTAGGTCCCGTGATGACATTTTAGGGTTTTTGGAGACTTCTTTTAGCATCTTGCGGTCTGCTCTCGGGGTGAACTTGCTTGGACAGCCAGACCTGGGCATGTTGGGAGCTGTTTTGGAAGTCCTCCACTTGTAGACTATTTTCCAGACAGTGGAATGGCTGATAGATCTTTTTAAATCCCTCACTTGATGTATAAGCTGCTACAATCTTCTTTCTGAAGGCCTCAGACAGCTCTTTTGATCTCACCACGGTGTTCACACTCACCTCAACAGTCAGGAGCACCAAATTAAATGTCTGAAGTTTAAATCGGAGATACCTCCTTCAAAATACTGAGTAAAGATGTTCTAATCATGTGCATCTGCTGTGCCACACCTGTGTGTGATTTGAGCCTTTTTAATTGGGAATAAATATGAATAGGAGATGAAATATTCAAAAATGTTACAAAAACACACAGGCTTTCATGGCGTGTACACAATTTTTCACATGACTATATATATATATATATATATATATATATATTTATTGCCACGTATCTTTTCTTTTAACCTTCTTCCATTTCAAGAGCTCTGCATGGCTATGAACATCTACTCAAACAGCAACAGGCACCAGACTAAATTGCATTTAATCCTTAATCAACACCATCTTGAAATCTAGACGCCTCGGAACCACGATTCTACTGCTACCAAAGCTCACAGAGACAGGCTGAGTGGGATTAAAATTAAGGTGGGATTAATGTAATCCTCTCTCTCTTCTCCTTTCCCTAAAGAACGCCTGCCCTCCTGTGGGCGACAGCTTCGGAAATCCCACCAACCGGCTGTTCTGGGAGCCGCTGAGGGTCAACGACATTAAGTGGAACTTTGAGAAGTTTCTAGTGGGACCAGACGGGAAACCAATGAGGAGGTGGTATCCGAGGGTGAACGTCTCCGAAGTCCGAGCTGAAATCCTCCATCTCTTAGGTCACCGGTTTACCCAGTATGCCCAGCACTAATCTAAAAAAGATACAAACCCTGTTCTGTCTATTTAACATGCTAGAACATATCCTACAACGCAAGAAAAAAAAAACCAAGTGTATATTAGAGAATGTTAAATAAAACCACATTTTTGGTTCAATGTTCTTCACTTCCAGTCCTGATGGGAGTGAGAACTGAACAGCATGAGATCATCCCCAAGCTGAGCAACCTGATTCAGTTCAGAAGGTTTGATGAGAATCAGGTGTGGTCAGTTGAGGAAATCTCCAAGCTGTCCAGTCCCATCACCTTCTGGGACTGGCCATGAAGAACATGGCTTTGCACTGGACTAGTAATGTGAGTAAGCTCGCCCTGGCGTGGCTGGCGGGTGGTGGATCCGGAGACGGGGCGTGTTGATGAAGGTCAGGTTTAAAAGCAGGAATTCTGCAAAGCCTGATCTGAGGCTATGGGCCAGAGCAGTCCTTCAGTGCATTCAGGCTGCTCTGCTGCTTCCATTCAGCCACATCCTCTCTCCTGGCCAGCACTTCTCCAGCCTGTGTGGACATCTTATCAATAAAATTTTCAGTGCAAGACATCCAGTGCTTCCTCTTTCTTATCTTCTCTAAAGATTAGAAATCACACGATGGGCGTTAAGATGGTGGCTCAGCGAGTAGTGCTGTCGCCTCAGAGAGAAGTTCCTGGGTTCCATTCCCAGGCAGGATGGTCTGGGTCCTTTCTGCAAGGAGCATGTTCTCCGTGTCTGTGCGTGTTTCCTCTGAGAGCTCTGGTTTTCCCCCACCATCCAAAGACCTGCATGTCAGGTGGCTTGGTGATGCTACACATTGATTGGTTTAGTCCATGTTTTCAAAAGATTAAGTTCTTTGGTTAAGAATTAAGATCTCTGATAGCACTGACCCCCACATCTTATGTTTTTCCTTCATTTTTTTTTTTGTGTTAAGGTTCTGAAGAACCATTTTCCAACTTTGCAAAGTCCCAAAGAAGTAAACCAGCTGTTTTTGTCCCTGTATCTTTTAAGATGGGACCTCTGTTCTGATTGGTTGCCCTGTACTGTGTCAAAATTCTGGGCTGAAAGACTCTTTTTGAGTTGGGCTAATGGTGCTTTTAAAAACTCTCCTTTAATAGAAAATAAGTAAGAAAATCCACCAAAAACACTGCTAATAACAGAGCCAACAGTTTCATGATGCAAGCAAGACTTTCTATACGTTCCCCTCTGGTTTTTATTTATTCTTAGACACAATGAAGTGTGTGTGGGTGTGAAGCATCTAACAAACCGATTCCACATTACATGTGACATCAAGGCATCGCGTCGTCATGAACTTCCCCAGAGAATCGCAGAGCTTATAAACACATCATGGAGGGTGGGACATTTAGAATATATTTATTATGCTAATCAAATATAAAATATCTCACATGAGATGTGCTTTCGCCAAAACCCAGAGGGCAAGAAAGTTCTCTCCAAAAAGCACAAAACTACCAACCAGTAAAATTACAGTGACCGATAAATAATAGCAAAACATCCCAAAGTGCCGTTCAGCTCACAGAACATTGCAGCTCTTACAAACTGATGAGTAATCAGTCAAGCACAGGTTCAATAAAAAGGTCCAACGTCACTCGTATTTACACATGATAAATGTTGCATCACGTTTTCAGCAAACAGTTAAAGAACGTAAGTTTCTATTTGGGCCAATGACTTTAAGCACAATCATTTTGACACTACAGTTAGTAAAAGTACAAAAAAAAAAAAAAACAAAACAAAAAACAAAAAATCCACCCACCCAAAACACTCATAAAAGTCAACGGGCACTTGTTTCCGCATCTGCCCACTGACTTCAGTTACAAAAGTGTTTCGGTTCTTCTCACTGAAATTATTAGTCATGGTACTCAAGTGTATAATACAGAAGAGGACTGATGGAGCTGAAAAAGGCCGGAGTATTCCTTTAATCTGTAAGGACGCCTATCAAGAGTTTGGGACTGTCCAGTCTTTGGATCCACTCCTTTTCTTAATATTACAGCACTAGTTCTACTCTGGTGTGCCCTAATTGCAGGAAAAAGGGTGCTTGGACAGACAGCTGGACAGGTAAGCTGCTTTCATGTGGAATCAGGAACGTTTGCTCTTTTTTTTTTTTTTTTGGCCCACTTTAAATCTTTCTCAGCACAACAGCCAAAACAGTCACACCACCAGTCTTCAAACAGCTACAATATAAGGGAGACATAAACAGCATACGAAGAACAGCATTACTAAGACCATGAGCCACACGCCATCATCACTGCAAATGTCAGAAACAAAACAGAAAAGAAAAAAAAAAGAAAAAAAAAAGAAATTAGGTAAATGTTGCAAATGAGTGCGAAACCAATAAACACTTCAGAACCAGGGACTGTTAAGCTAAAGTAGAATTTTGCCAGCAATCAACTATCTCCCAATTTGAAAGAGGAATTTCACCCCAGTTTCTGCAGAAATAAAAGTCTTTCGGGTGTGGTTTGGTGTGAAACGCTCTCGGGAACTGGTCACAGTGGGGGTGAATGGAACCAAGCGTCTCTCTAAAGCTTCTTCGCAGGATGCGGTGCCTGAGACGATGCTTTACAACAGCTCTGTTGCACATGTTGAACTTTGTTTAATCATCATTTGATGTACTCACAAATAGCGTGTAGGTTTACTGGTGGGTGAGGATAATAAATAAGGAGGCTTCATTCATGTAGATGTGCTCCATTCAGCCCCACGGTGAACGAATCAGAGTCCAAGTTCTCTGCAACGGGCCATTTAACATCAAACCAACCCTGAACGGACTCTACATCTCAGCCACTGAAGTAGTCGAAGCTCCTCTAAAGATTAAGATGACATTAAGAATTCGGACCACTGTTCTCCAAGTCCCGAAATGGAAAAGGCTGAGAAGTGCTTTATGGCTTCTGAAGATGAGGAGTAGATAGAGATCAAGTCATTTCTTGGTGACTGGCGTGTGGACAGGCAAAATAAGGAGTGGCCATCACGACAGCTCCGGCCATCGAATAAATAGAGATACATTCTACTGTGAAACATTTGTGAGACAATTTACCTACAGAGTTGCAGGACGGCTGGACTGCACGGTCTTCCTTTTGCACACAATCCCACTTTTCCAAAGAAAGGAAAACGTCTCAGTGCCAGAAAGCATTTCTTCAGAATAAACATGCCGCTTAAATGTCGAAATAAAGTGGTCACATTCCTGCTTTTCAGTGTGTTAATAAAATGCTCCTTCGAACGTTTTTGAGCTTCATAAGTACTTTCACCACAGCTAGCTTTTTTTTGTGTCTGGTCCTCGTCCAACTCTGCAGGTATATTGTCAAATTGTTTTTGACCCTTTCATCCATTAAATAACTTCAATTCCTGCATAGAATTACCATATATAAAGCAGAATTTAACTTTTAATATTAAAAAGGTAGGACACACACACACACACTAATATATATATATATATATATATATATATATATATATAAATAATACACACATACACTGTGTGCACAGTTACTAGGCAAGTATTTTGACCAGATCATCATTTTATGCATATATTCCAACTCCAAGCTGTATAAATTTGAGTGCTGATTGGATTTAAGCAGATCAGGTGATGTGTTTGTGTCATGACGGAGGGGGTGGCCTAATGAGGTGTGCATAATTATTATGGCATAATTATCATACCTTAATGGCCTCCAGGAGCCCATTAAGGTAAGGGAGGCTGAAACCCGACCACCACTGAACGAGATCCACGCTTGTGATGGAGTATCGTTCCTGCATGGAAGTTCTCCACTGCATGACCAGTGAAGACCTTAAGGATGAAAGAATAATGACATGGTCCCCTTCCTCACCTGAACCTAAACCCTGCTGAGAACTTGTGGACCTTCTGAAGTGGGAGATTTACAGGGAAGGAAAACGGTCCACCTCTCTGAACAGAGTCTGGGAGGCTGCGGTTGCTGCTGCACAAAAAGATGATCAACAGATCAAGAAGCTGACTGACTCGATGAATGGAAGGTTACGACTGTTATTGATAAGAAGGGTGGCTACTGGTCACTGATTTTTGGCAGAACGTCAGAAACGTTTATTTGTAAATTTGTTATTGTTTGTTTGTTATTCGCACTTGAACAGACGAAAAATGTAAATGTTCCCATCTCATTTGTTCATTTTCATTTAGTTGTGTAATAATTCTGCACTAATAGCTGCCTAATAATTGTGCACACATGTGTATCCCCTGAAAACGTTCATCCTCACATGTCCTTTGTGAAACAAATCAGGGTTAAAAACATTTAGGATTAACTGATAGCATTGTATTCTCCTCAAAATACTCACTCGCCTAATAATCGTGCACACAGTGCGTGTATATTATATATACACACACATATACATATATATATATTTTGCCAGAACAGTGTTTCACAAATAGGCTTATAAAACTTAAGTATATAAACAACATTTCATTATTTCATTGGAGATTTAATATATATATATATATATATATATATATATATATATATATATATATATATATATTTATTAATTACACACACACACACACACACCCACATATACACACACCCGGGGGGGTGGGGGGGAGGGGGGGTAGTTCACACCATGCCAACCAAAAGATAAACGGCATCATGCTGCTAGCCAGTGGAGAGGGGTTGAAGCGGTTAGTGCTTTCCAGGGTCTGCATTCTGGCGCTCACGCTTTCCAAAGCCTGCCGCTCCTGCTTCTGCCCAAAACAGCAAAACAGAACACGACAGATCGATTAAAAATGGCAAAACACAACGATGTGAAGTTCAGCTTTAACAAACTGTTTAAAAACAGAAAGGTAACGCTCCTGGACACTGGTCCAACTGGCCTGTTCCCAAAAGTTACTCAGAAGTTGATTGTCAGCTTTCACAGTCCTGTTTTCACATTGAGCACAGTGTCAACTGGCTGTATGTTCATCCAAATGTTTTAGATGAAAAATATGAATAAAAGAAAACAGAAAAAACTTTGATAAATACTTTGGGGGGAAGGGGGGATTCAAGGGTCAAAAGAACAGCCCTAACTTCTGATTGGTACCTTTAGAGGGCGGCAGTGCGTAAGGCTGCATGTTCAGCTTGAGCTACTAGGTAGCAAGGGTTCAATTCATTCATTTAGTTGTTTCACAGATTCTTAAAAAAAATGTCATTAATTTCTGGCAACCATCAGCTAAATGCATGTGACTGTTACTGTAATCCTGGATCCAAATCCACAAGAATCCTTCTTACTACTGCTGGTGTGTGTGTGTGTGTGTGTGTGTACCTGCGTTTTCTGGAGGGGCTCTTGCAGGGTCTGCCTGTCCTCTGGAACCTCGTGGCTGAGGGAATGATGACTGCCATGGAAATGCCTTCACACAAAGAATTAGAAAGATTTTCAGATGGCGTGTAAAACATCAGCACCCATCACACACACAGTGGAGGCACCGCTCTGTAGACAAACGGGGAATTAAGGTACTGCAGCGAGATCAGTACTACAGTAACTCTCGCAGGGAGAAACCAGCACTCACCGGGTTGACGGGTTGAAAGTCCCTGCCAGGCGCCGGGTTCAGGGTGGGCATCCTGGGTGGAAAATGAATGGGCCAGCCCTCGAGGCCCTGGTGACCCACCTGTACAAACGGGCCACAGTACGGCGGGCTCAACGGACCGTTGGCTGTGCCTGAGGTGGGGTCAGAGGTCCTTCTCTCCGGTTGCCCCTCCAAAACACACAGACCATAAATAAATAAATACACAAAAGTCAACAGCACAGAGAGTTTAGGTCACAGGAGTTTGAGGAACCTGGATTTACACTGCACAACACTTAAAAGAGTTTTGGAAATCTATATTTAAAAAAACACCTAATTCCACAATATGTGCTTAGAAGTTATATAGGTTTGAGCAAGAAGTGCTTACTGCCCAATAAAAGATTTGTAATCTATTTTTCTCAGGCTCAGGTGCCTTAAACAAAACGTATCTATACAATTTTAAATAATGGGAATTTCTAGTGATGTGTGCGCCAGGAGGAATTTCATGTATATGCTCTTTCTAGAGAAAAATCAGCGTGACTCGTTTTTATTCGGATTGCGATTTCTCTGCAATATTAATCTTAACCTCCAGAGGGCACAGAAGGGTGTAGATGGCCTACCTGTTTATTGTGCTGCATCTGCAGCCTTTCCAGTTTACATCTTTCTGCCCTCTCTCTCTGACACTCGTTCTGTGCCTGATGCAGCTGCGGAGGAAAATCACAAACAAGTGTGTAAAGCTGACAAGCTTTTACTGGTTTTCTCTTGACTCTCGCCCAAAAAGCAGCGAGCCGCTGTTTGAGAACTAGATTTGTTTGGCGATTTCACAAGTTGACCCTGAACTTTAACAAACTGTGTCCATGAATCGAACAGCTCGCCAATCATTTACTGTATCTTGTAAACAAGCGGTGCGTCAAAGCTCTACACACAAAACACACAACGCTGGTTTTCGCTAGAGGCGCGATTTCACTGCACGATCGAAAGTAAGAACTGACCCAGAAAGGAACCAAAGGAAGTCATTTCCCTCCCGCTTTACATAACTGGAACCATAAAGCAACTAAAATGCTATCCTGCTGACCACTTCCCATAATTTACTGGTTGATATTTTGCCATTCTGGGCTGCGACACTCCAACAGGCTCATGTAGAGGAAAGCAAGGCTTCCGCTGATGTTCTCCACACTGAGCGGGCACATTCTTTGGCCTTTTGTACCTTGTAACAATCTGTGTTGACGAGAAATAGTACAGCGCACTTTTCTAATCCTGAATCACTCGGCCTAGACACTGCTTTTGTAAAACAACCCCCCTCCGTTCTAGTTACCTTTCAGGGGACGTGGTTTTTGATGTAATATCACTTCGTGACTTCCCCAACTACAACCGTGAATGATCTGCGAAACGGTCATTAGGCTCAGTTTCAGATGTTTCTAAAGACCATTGTGCAGCGTTAGATCATGTTGGTTTTGGTCTGAAGACTTCGGACCCTTCGGTGAGGGGCAGATGACCAAAGGAATAAGTGCAGCTCAAGTTTTCTGACAGCAAAAGGTTCCCTGGCTGGCAGCTTTGATGACAGATCAACTAAAATTGATACTGACTGACCCCATCATCAAAAACTGAATCGGTCGTTACTGATGGGAAGTGGTGGTCTAGTGGTAGGGTACTTGCCTATGAACCTCTGGCTCAAGAGGTTCCCACCTCAGGTGCTACCACCACTGGGTCCCTGAGCAAGACCCTTAACCCTGAGTGTCTCCAGGGGGACTGTCCCTGTAATTAGGACATGGAAGTCGCTCTGGATAAGAGCGTCTGCTAAATGCTGTAAATGTAAATGATCAGGTGTGTAAACACACAATGAATTTGACTCCGGTTTTAGTGCAGTGGAAAAATCTTTAGGGACTATCCCACATGTTAAATAGTTGTTCAAGCCTAACGTTCTCACAGTTTCTCTGCTGCAGCTCAAAGTGTTTAGATGTTACAAATCAATGGACCAATGGAACCAACTACTTGAACATAACTGGAGACAAATTACTTGGCTGAGTCTATTTCCTGGACCAAGTTACAGATCCAACTCTAACAGAACTTTTATAAGGCATAAACATTAACTGGAACAAAAATTCATTAAAAAAATAAATAAATAATAAAGTCATGAGTGTTCTCCATCGCGTAAGTTGTTCCGACCTGATTTGTCAGATTCGTCATCTGACCCTGTAACCTTTCCACCTGCCGCCTCAGGTCTTCTTTCTCCTCGTTCATTCGCTCCCTGTCACTGCGCTCCTTCCGGAAATCCTCCTCAAAGATTTTCACCTGAAAGAGATACACACACACTTAGCACTGGCTCTTGTCTCTTCTCTAGTAGAGTAGAGTAGAGTAATCTTTTATTTTCCCACGAATGGGAAATTTGGGCGTTACAGGGCTCTTATAAAGGTGACAGATGTACAGAAAAAAAGAAAAATATAAAGAATGAGGAACAAGTACAGGAGAAAGTACAGGAGCTATAAATAACTAATTTTATATATATATATATATATATATACATACATACACACACACACACACACACACATTTCCAAGGAGAATTAGATGACCATATATACAGTACACAGTAATAATACACGGTAATAAATAACTTTTAAATAAATATGAAGTGGGGTGAGTCTACATGCGGAATGAAATCCCTCCAAATTCAGATCAGAAACTTCACGTACGAACATACATCCAGCACTGAAGTATTAACTGGAGTACAATCATCCTTTCCAAAGGCTTTCTCTAGAAAAGGCGCACAGCACTAAAACACATGTGCTGAAGAGGGACTAGACTAGTCATGACTGTGAAACATAAACTGACAATTAGCTGGGGTAAAACAACTGCCCTCGACAACGAACCTGTTTTTTTGGTTTTGTTTTGTTTTTTTTAACTGCACGCGGCTATTACAGTAAAAGTGTTGAGCAGACGTGCTGGCAAGTTAGCTATGAATGTTTAGTAACTCCCAACAGACGACAGACACGGTGTGCACTCAAATATGCAAACACTACACTCTTACTGTAAATTACTATAAACATGAGATAAGGTCACCCAGCGCTGTCCTCTGAACTTATTACAGCACCGGTGCAAAGTCTGAATTCTGACCCCGAGGAAAGGTGTTCCTTTGAAACTGAGCGTAACTTCGTTTGAATGCACCGAGACGAACAGAAACCAAACTCCCATCCTGTTGTTTTGCCACATAAACACATGATTGTAAAGCTAACGACTGTGGAAAATAATATTCCTGGTCCAATATAGCTAATCTATGCCAATAAAAGCATAAAAAATCTGTGTACAAGAGGCTCCAAACCTCTATCGAGTCTCAGAGTGTGTCTAACTGCAGCTATCAGTGGATCTCGTTTTTGCGTTGAGCTTTTTTTTGGGAGAAGTAAGCTGACGATGGTGCACCAGGAAAGGTTATTATCTATAATTAATCTAAAAGTGTGAACACACAACATCAAAGACTGAAACGGAAACCTTAGATCAACAGGTAACAACTGTCATACTTCCACACACACACACACACACACACCTACCTGTTCTTTCAGCACAGCAATCTGTGTGTGAAGTTCTTGCTGGCGCAGATTCAGGACTCCCTCTCCTAGATTCATCCCAGACTGAGACGAGGGAGAGTGTAGATTCAGGGCTTCCTCCAAAGCCTGGAACACGAACGAACACACACACAGTTATATACTTGACGTTTGACCTTATTAATAAATATTCTCTTTTCTAAAGGGTTCATTGTGTATGTTTGAAAGAAAACGAGGCCAAAGAAAAGAAGGAAAGTGGTCCTGTGTGTGTGTGTGTGTGTGTTTGTATCCAATGCTTGCCCGGTTTAGACGCTGGATCTCCTTCTCCTGGTATTCTCTCTGTTTAGTGAGAGGAACCAGCTGATCCTGCAGGTACCGAACCTTCTGCTTCAATTCACACGTCTCGGAGGTCAAACACTCCTTTTCACCCTGGGACAAAAAAAATAATAATTTTTCTTTTCTTTTCCACAAATGTAGCTGATCATCCAGGACGGGTTTAGCGCATCAAGCTTGGCTCTTTGTTGTGGCGCCGGAGCTACAAAGCTAAAGAGCGAAGGAAGCTTACAACAGCGCTCAATATATTGTACTTTGCTTACTTAAAGCTGCAACCGTCCCACTTCTCGCCAAACAGCCGAGCATTAGCATTAAGCATTCGATTTTTGGTTGATTCCATGCTTTCGGGTGGTGAACTGAGCGGTAGCACTTTTGATTGGAAACGGAGGAAGAAGAGGAAAAACTGATCCGTTTGGAGCTGCAACCCAGCATCGTTCTGCAGTGCCAGACAAAATAAATAATCCCAATTATCAGAAAAAAGTCTATGTTGCTGCACTAGTTTTACCGTAATCCGTATGTCATCTTATTTCTGCACGATAATATGCAAATTATTCCATTTCTGAGCATCCCTGGCAGTAATTAAATACCCAGTTCCAAGTTAAAGGTCCTGACTTCCTCAGTACACTGAGTGAAGGAAAGTGTGGGGGAAACCTTTTTAGTTGGGTACGTTTCAGTCCTTCGCTTATTTTTTGTTCAATTTCATTCTGTTTTATTGATGACGCTTCTGTACGGCAGTGATGGCTTTTTGGGCCACTTAAAAAAAAAAAATTAAAAAAACCCAACAACACACACAGCCTAAGCCTGAGCTCACACCAGTCAAAATTGGGCATCATCTACGCTGAAGATCCTGACATTTGGACCAGACCTTTATGACAAAAAAAAAAAAACAACAATATGTAGGGTGTTCTAGATTTTTTGCTACTGTGGTACTTGAAGTTGTTCTTGGGAAACGCTGCATGCGTGCGCTGAGTCATCGTTTCACCCGGGTACCACTACCTCCCTCCCAGTGATCTGCATGCAGCCGGCCAGCTCTACAGCGAGCTCCAGTTTGACCGAGTCACTCACTGCTTTAGTTCACACTACAGGAGGCTCTCGTTCTGACTTACAACATTCAATTCCATCATCATTCACCCAGATGACTCAGCACTGAGCTCACTGCAGAAAACAGAGGTGTGAGAACCATGGGAACATAAGTATGAAATATACATTTATATATGTATTGCTTATAAAGCAAAAGTGACTAGTTTTGTCATTGTAAAACATGGCACAGCACACAGTGAGACACAGCAGGGGGCAGCTATTGAAAGCACCTGGGGAGCAGCGATGGGGACGGTACCTTGCTCAAGGGTACCTCAAGGCAACCTACTGGTCTGGGATTCAAACCCCATGAACTTCTGACCCTGGGGCCAACTCCCGAACCACTAGACCACCGCTGCCCCAAAATATTATATATGGTTTCTTGACCTGCTTATGAAACTCCTTCCTAAAGTGCATTTAAAGTGCTGACACAAGTGTTTAATTGTGCAAACTTCAGCATGAATTCCCTCCATAGAAAGCAATGCTCTGAAGGAACCCCCTTGCCCAGAGCCAGGCGTAGGATCGAAGGCAAAAGTCTATGGAGTGGTGGAACCGTGTTCTCTAGAGCGAACCGCTCCATCCAGTACTCAAGCGTTATTAAACCAGAGTGTTTTCTGTGATCCAGAACTCATCATCCAACACCAGTACCTGACCTCACTAATCTGTGATACAACCTATGCGACTATTATAAAACTTTGCCAAATGTGTTGATGTATCTCTTAGCGATTTTACATATTTTATGCATTTCACCATCTTTCAATCCCCGCATGATCTGCACCTGTTCAAAACCTGGTTTGGTTAAATTCGGCGCTGCTGATGGAAGCGTGCGGTTTACTGACGGGTCAGAGCATTAAGGAGGAGTCTGTATGCTTAAAATCAGCCCTAATTAAAAGAAAAGATATTCTTATGACTTTTTAACTGAATATGTTTTTATTAGAACTCATTCCGATGATTTATTAGGTTACTGGAATAAGAAAAAAACCCATCTTTGGCCAAGGCAAACAGTGTGCCTTAGAGCCAAGAGCCTAAAATGTGCAAAAAACACTCTACAAAGAAATTAAACCAGATGAAATTAAACTAAAACAGGTGGAGGAAGTCAATGCTTTCCAGCAAAGGGGAAACATGTTTCATTTTTCGAAGGAACCCAAAGGCAAAGAGAGCGCGTCAAGGAAAACTACTAAACGACACGATTGGGGGGAAACAGGCAGAGGAATTAGTGATCTACATGCAGAAACGCACTATAATAAGTGATGTTCCAAGGAAACAGCAGTTCTAGCTGTAGATCCCCTTGAATGTAGTGACCAAAATGTTAAAAGAACAGTTTTAACCTCCTATTTCGGTGCCATGAGTCATTAGAGGGGGCTGTGGGTGAAGTACACACACACAGCAAGGTTTTATAACACTTCCAGGGCAGAACAGGAACGGTGTGAACAAGTTTACCACAATGATGCAGCATCACTAGATACTCCTTCATCTCAAGTGCTTCTTACATCAGACATGATCTGCATTCGTTTTCTATTCTTACTCGACTGCTTGTAGAAATGATAAGAGGCTGTGTTGGACTTGAATACATGTCTGTATTTCAATACCATTTCCAATCATCCGTCCTATTCGTTGATCTCGAAGTAAACTCTCTGAAAATTCGTTTTCCTAGATACTGCCAAATTCATCCCAAATATTTAGGTACGATGTGCTAGACCACAGATAAACGCTGTATTAATGTGACATTCTGGACGATTACAAGTTGCAATTGGCCTTTTTTTTTTTTCGCTCTCTTTTTAAGGACAATTTAATAGTGTTAACAGTGTTTAAAATTGGTTTATGATCCATTCTGACTGACCTCCTTAATGCTTTTTCCTACCAATTAGTTTATAATTATGCACTAAAATTAGCCACTTCACTAAAATAAATGACGCACACACAGATTTTTTTGGACAACTGACAACGTCCCAAAGCTAAACTTTTATTTTTAAAAAGAAGCTCCGTTTCCTTATTAAAGGATCAGGGTTGGGATCTACGCCCACCGTGAATAGTTCACGCACGGTCAAAAGGAAAACTTCTTTCGGTATGTTTTCAGAGCGTGACTTTTACTTTCTCTTCGGCTGTACTCGTGGAGAGGTTATCAGTTGGAACTCAGTTTAGTCCTTTACAGCTCAGCTCATGACTCTTTGGTAGAATAAAAACCAAAAATGTGGGCTACACAAAAACGAAAGTGTTTTATGACAAGGACGAGGTCTGACAGCCTCAATGAGAGGAGGGAGAAAAAGACAACTCAGTTCCTGTAAGCCTGAGGCAGCCGGTTTTGCTGCAGGAGTTCCTCAAGCATGCAGGTCTTGTGCCAGCACAACACAAAGTGGGGCAATTTCGCAAACTTTTTTTTAAAACCCTTCCCTTTTCTGCGGCTTTAGATCAACACTGACTGCTTTTAGGTGCACAAAGGCTCGTGTGTTTATCTGGCAGAATGTGCATTCTTTTATTTTTGTAGTCCCTGTCCTGCAACAGCAGCACAACAAGACGAGAAAGCATAATTGAACACCGTCTGAACGACCGCATCATTAGCTAGGCTGGCACTAGAGTAGGGCAGAAATTAGGAATGAAAACCAAAGTTTAAAAAACTGAAAAAGAAAAAACACCTTTCAGACACTCCAGAATCTTAGGCTTTTTTTTTTTTTTTTTTTTGAGTTTGGTAAAAGGAAAGAAACAAAAAACACTAGCTACTCTTTAAAATGTTAGGGTTGTCTTTACAAAAGATCAATTAGATTGATTTTCTGCTATTACTAGACTATTCATAATAATATTAGGCTAGTATTAGACTATTAATAAGCTATTATTAGACTAAGGCGCCCAAAATTCTACAGAAACCACTGCCTGCTGATGCTGAAACATCCTTGGTTAAAAAAATCCTGGTAGCCGGTCTTGCATGACGGATCAGTGTAGTATGTTATGTGCAATAGTGTTAAAAATATAAACTAAAATAAAGAAAACGCACAGTTTTGTATCTAACCCTCATACTTTTCGGCAGGAGAATACATGTATAATCAATTGTAAATTTTATGTATTAGTCCAAAATAAAATCTGTCCACTGCAAATGTATTTATATATTTTTTTGTAATTATATCTGGCGATGCGGATATGATACCAATATCACGCATCGCTGGTAGAAATAGCAGACAGCTGGGGGGGGGGGGGGATAAATAAATAAAAAAATAAAAATGCTGTCTAACCGGCCATGACAACTATTTGTTCCCTAACGTAAAGCGACCATACCTGCACCCGACTTTACACTTTCCAAAAACATCACTCTAATTTGACTTACCATAATTTGTTTCTCTCTGATGTTATCTGGTCTAAGAGGTGGATTAAAGAGGTTTTTGCTGCAGAGGAAGGTTTCATCAAAGGCCTGTAGGAGGGATAAATGTAGCAGAGGAGTTACCTGCACATTGTCGATTTTGGATTTGGCCAGAAGCAGTTTCTTGTCGTAGTCTCTCTGTCTCTGCTCCCTTTCCGCCTCGAGCTCCAAAACAGCCTTCTGGGAGTCTGCCAGCCGCTGCCGCAGATCTGTGATCTTTAACGAAACACAAGGACGCAGAGAGTTACTGACACATGCTGTGAGGATCAGGAGCGTCAATGTAGAAGCACAGGAGCTGGAATAGCCATCTTTAATAAACATCCTTCAATCCATTCTCTGACCAGGCTTGCGGATGAGTCTCAGAACCTTCTCACACACACACACGCACACACACACACACACACATCTTGAACGGTAAACCAGTGCTGAGATTTGGGGCTGATCTAATGGAAGGAAAGCAGGGAAACAAGCGGTTATCGGCTAATTCCTACATCTCAGATTGAGTAGGTGAAAATAATGGAACAACTTTACGGTCCTGACACTATAGGTACCAGCTTTAAAAACACAAAAATAAAGACGAACAAACATTTACAGGAGATTCAACTGGAACCTTCCTGTAAATCAGAAGGAAAATGACATGACAGAAGCAGACCACATCTTAGCCCACATCAACAATTACAAACACAGTTTAAGTGTCTTGTAAGTGGGTTGTTGATGTTGCAAAAATAAACTAAAAGATGGTATCACGGACTTCACAGTATTTAAAAAAAAACAAACTATCAACCTCTCAAAGAATAAATTCATTTTTAATGCTTCAGTGAATGAGCACTGATGATCCACAATCTGGAAAATGATGTTGCAATAGAAACGTTGCTCTACTTTAATGGATTGACCAATTTTTCTGGCTGCTGATGTGATTCTTAAACTTCCTTTCTTATTACTAGCGTCTTTCTGTCTGGTGAATGTTTTCGTATTAGTTAGAGGACCGTATTTACTGAACGGTATTTAATGAACAACACAATGACAGACAGATTGAATGACAATAATAGGTCATGTTTTTGTTCCATTGCTACGCAGCATGCTCGGTGACGACAGAGGATGTGGGGGGGGGGGGGGGGGACAGAGAGAGAGAGAGGGAGTGTGTGAGTGTGTGTGTGTGTGTGTGTGTGTGTGTGTGTGTCGGGGCTGCAGAAGGAAGCCTCACTGAGGGGAATTCTGCGGTGTGTGTGACGGAGGGGCGCTGTGGTCTGCGAACGGTGCTCTGAAACGCTGCGATCTGCTTTTCCATTTGCGTTTCCACTGCTGAACAAGCGCATGCATGCAGGCCTGAAGCCATCAGCCAGCGAAGCCCTGCACAAAAGAGGCTCATTGCACTCAGCCAGCCACACGTCACCATGTCCAACCTCCGCTGACGCAGGCAGGCCACAACCCTGACGCCTTATTGAGCAAGGTTGTGTTTCACAGTAAAAATGAATCACTGTATAAATGTCACAGTAAGCATAGCTGAACCTGACCCACAAAAGAAGGTTAAGAGATTAAACGGAATTTTAACGGTTATTTATAGGCCCTTCGCGTAGACCCGCGCCAATACCTTCTGCTCGAACTGTGCCTTCATGGAGTTCCACTGAATGTCCCACTGCTTGTTCACCTCCAGCACCTGGAAAACAGGCGAATCAAACAGTCATACACCCGGCGGGGAGGGGGAAGAAAAAAAGAAGAAGAAGAAAAAAAGCGCCACTGAATGGGATGAGAGAACTCCAGAAAGCCTCCTTACGTCTCTCCTCTGCTTCTCCAGCAGCCTGATCTTCTTTTCGTAGACCTCTGGGTCCAGGGTCTTAGACGGAGTTCTCTCCACAGCTTTGCCAGACTGGACACAGACACAAAAGTAAAGCTTCATTGAATATATATTCACCAGAAGCTGGGAAGTGTGGGGGGAAAATAAACCAAAAAACAAAAAAACAAAGTATTACAGGAATAAATGCCACACAAGTGAACAAGTTAAAAAATTCCCTAGTGAGTTCCTCTGCTCAGGTGATGTCACCTGACTGAAGGTATATGTGGTGTATGTGAACCTGTTGAGTCATGGCCATCTCCAGCTTTGCTTTCACAGCTTCCTCTTTGGCCGCCTCATCTTTGGACTCCGATGACTCACTCTGGACCGTCTCGGTTCTCCCGTTCACCTGCTCCTTCAGTTTCAGATTCTCCTGCCTGTTTGACACGGAGGGTTAGTTAGATTGCAAAATTTTGGCCAGTCATAACGATGGCACCAGTCACATGAAGAAAAAAAAAACAAAAAAAAAAAAAAACAACGTCACAGAAGAAAAGGGTTTTTATATTGGAAACACTTAAACACTTGTTTAAAGAACCTTCACCACATAAACCAACTTCAAGATTCTTGCTGTAACAAAGTGGCCGCGTTAGACACAGGTTCTTTACACACATGCAGGTTTTAGACTTTCAAACCACTGAAGGGTTTTTCAGAGGAATCAAAAGTGGTTCTTTGATGACATTGTCTAAAGAGGATTCTGTAATCACATGACCTACTTTAATTCTATTTACTGTATGTTGCACTGCAAGCAATTCTGTGACATGAATTCCACTCCTTCTTGATCGAGACTCTTAGGCCAACACGCATTCTGCACATCATATAAAAAGTCCTTATTTCTGTTAAATAACCAAAAGGTTCCAATGGAAATGGCTGCTTCCAGTATAATCCAGAACTACAGAATAAATTGTGTAGCCCTGTGGAGGACTTTACCCCACATCTCACAAAGAAGCCTTTCTGGGATGTGTCCGCAGAAGAAACGGGACTAAAACGTATATTAGACTTCTGTGGATTCTGCACTGCTTTAAAGTTTACTTCCAGGGTATTTGACTTCCGTCTAGCTTGGTGATTTCTCCACTCGAGCACACCTCCAAATGCTGGCGAATCAACGCAAGAGGGAAATTACCCAACTGTCCTGCGTCGTCACCCTTCAAGAGCAGAACTGAACGTCCCTTGGAAACATGAATGATATGCACGCCAAGATCGGACTTCTCTGAGACTCGATCCAGAGTTGATTCGTTCAGTTCAGGGCACAACAGGAACTGGGGATTAGCTGGAAAGACCCTGCACTTCCACTACTGACGGAAACATGTCCAGCCTCTTCCCACAAGAGGAAAAAAAACGAAACAAAAAAACCTACCATGGCGCCTGCTCGCACGTTCACGTGCAGGGGAAACCAAAAAGAAGAAAAAAAATCCTCACGTTACATGCTGGTTACACTACCTCATGCTGTACCGCCAACCCTCACGTTTCTTCCTGGAATATCGTCAGTTCCGTGCACTTTTAAACTACGTCTAATCAAAAGTTCTCAAATTTACATCCTACTAAACACTTCTGGTCTCTTTGTAAACCTTTATCCACGTCTTTTCACTGGTTCACATCAAAACAGACTAAAAAGAGTGCTGACGTGACGTGTGGAGTCTTGGAAATTTAATGTACGAGTGCTTTATTATGTAACAAAGTTAAATGCACGTGACAGACAATTACAGAATTACATCTGAGCAGTATAGTGGACTGACGGACAGAAATGATCCTGGACGGTTTTGGGTTAAAGGGAAACTCCACTGTTTTTATTTTCTGCATAATGAAATCATTAGGATGCAAACACAGTTGTTGTTGAGTGGTTTCATGTAAAATGTCCCCCTTTTCTGAGAAACTTACCCAGAATTGTTGTGAGAACTGCTCACAGTAGTGATGAGAAGGGCTTGATGCCTCTATAAATGATCTCATTTATAGAGAAGGCCTAAAAACTATTATTATTTCATTATGTTATCATTATTTGACTTTTTTTTTTTTTTTTTAATGTAATCATTGTGGTCCAGGCAGGGCATTCAGTGTGGGCTGTACAGGAACTCAATCGCCATTTTTCCAACTCAAGATAATATTGAAAAAAATCCCGGCACGTTTAGGTGCACTGTTGGCCTTGTGAACTAATTCCAATGTACTCAGACGTCATGGCTTCTCTCAAAACGGAAATGAATTTTATGTAGCTCTAATATAAACCATTTCAAATGAAATGCTACGTTTGCTTAATTTCATCGGCACAGATTGAGAGAATGTTATTAGAGAACCCAGCAGGAGCCCAAATTCAGGACTTACCTCAGCTGCTCCAAGTCACGATTTCGATACTGGAGGTCCTCCTCCATTTTTTTCCGAAGTTCATTATTTTCCTGCCTCAGCTGCTCACAGAGTGTCTAAAGAAAAGGTGAAGCAAAAGAAAGTGAGCCGCCGCACCTTTCAGGCAAATTCTGTGTACGCTGGAACCGGGACGTCCTGTGACGTCGTTTGGATTTACAGTATTTTATTCAGTTCTGATTTGCATCGATGATGCAAAATGCATATTTCTGCTACGCGGCCTGTTTGGCCATTTCCACAGTCGGCCTTCCGTTTCAAGATTGCTCACAAAATTAAACACCATTGTTATTATTTCTGAGGGAGCTTCAGGTTCAGCTAATTATAGAAGCCCTTTCACTCCGCAGTTATTCCTGCTAGATTGTAAAAACACACACGGCAGATTGAAACTGGATTAAAATCACTCCCCGTTGCAATTGTCAGAATGTAAAAACACTAATGCAGAATCACCGGAGAATAAAACCCCTCGACAGTTATAACAGTCGAAAAAAAAAACATTTTAAATCTTACAGTAGACCGATTAGATTTGGATACAGAACCTCCTAAATTTAGATACGGGACCACCTCTAAACAGACGATGAAAACCCTTCGCACTTTCGGAATAATTCTGAAATTCTTTCAGTGACGTAACCTTGACCATCAAGAACAGAAGTGTCATACAGAGGGTGACTCACCCCTCGTTTCTTTCTATCTCGCGAGGGAATTACCTCGTTGTTGTTAAAATACCATGGTCTCATCTTCGGCACAATGAGTCGATTAAACGTGAGAAATTGTAACAGAGGTTTTAGTTCTCCAGGCCGCAAAGTGTCTAAAGATACACAGTTCTAGATGAAGGTGTTCTAACCACTCAGCATCAGCAGTAAACGAATCACCGGATGATCTGGAATCATCTGCACCTGTTTCTTCACTGCTTCATGTCTCAAGTTAGATGCTTTGCTTTGCTTGAAGGTTCAGACGTAGATCACTGCGTGGATTAACCAACACAAATCTATCAAGCTGCTCGAGAGACAAAAGCAAGATCTGGAGAACTGTTCCTCGCTATATTAAAAACGAACAGTTCCATCCCCGCTGGGGCCGAACGAGTGCAACGCGAGCCCGGTTTACCTGCAGAAGTGATGTTCTCTGCTCATTCTTCTGCACTTTGGAGGACAGGTGGTGGAACTCCACAGCCATGCGGCCCAAGTGTGCCAGAAGCTGGTTGGGGTTGGACTCCTCTGCAAACACACTGAAGGAGCTCTCCAGCCGCTGCAACTGACTGGCCAGCTCTGTATTCTCCTGCGTTAAGGGTGAGACTCCAGCCTGCATACCAACACACACACACACACACACACACAACGCTCAAACCAACCAGTTCCACCACATTTCACATTTCATAAACATTTAAATAAGAGGTTATTTCAAGACATCAATGCTACTACACTGGTTTAAATGTCACATTCAGAAATTCAGTCAGTTTGATCAGAGACACATTCTTGTTGCCAACAATTTGTTAAGGCCCTTAAACAATAAAGTGGCCATTTTGTGTTATTAAATTAGTTCATTTACGTAAAAATATTACTTCTTAGACTTAGATAGATAATAAACTATCTGCTAATCACAAACAAAAGTATTGTTTCAACTTTCACTTATTTTATTTATTTATTTATTTTAAAGAATCATTGCATTAATCAACAGTTGCTTTTGGAGACATTACAGGCGACCCATTTAACAGACAGAAACTCAAGTAGTAACACATCCTTGTGCTAGCTATAAATGACCCAAGCCATGAAGAAGTTGGAACAATAAATACAAATGAACCAGTCTGCTCCATTTTTCAGCGTGTGAACAATGAACGTCTCCAAAACTGTACAATTGCGAGAATTGGCTTTCTGCCTTAAATGCCTCCAAACGAGAAATTCCTGAGATTGCAAATGTCTTCCTGCCTTAAGTAAATCCTGGAGTTTCCCCCCTGAGTCACAGCTGACTCTGCCCCCATACAAACCCACTGAGTCACAACAGCTGAGAAGTAGTACACAGGGAAAAGCTTCGGGACGGCCACAGAGACGCAGAGCCGGGAAGCTAACCGGTCTTTTCCTCGTGCTCAGCGGGACGCAAGCGAACTCGCAACATCCCTTTTTAAAGCCATTAACCACCCAGACTTTCCACACATCCCCAAAATCTTACCGTCTGAGTTTCTGTGATGGTCTTCTCCTCCATGTTCACCAATTCAAACTGTGAAGAGGGCTCCTTCAACACACGAGAATGCACAGGATTATGACACCACACCCCTGGGGTCACACATATCTGCTGTCTTGGTACAGCAACTGCCAAAAAGCTCACATGATGTGTGAACCCACACTTACATAGGACAAGAGACGAATGACAGACATGGTAACTGCTCATGGATTCATACTCACAGTGGCTTCTGGCTGAACGTTTTTTCCTGTCAAACACTCACGAGGGTCAGCTCTGACGGATGTGGGATGACTGAGAAGCTTCCCATGACCTGAGAGACCAGAGGAGCCATAAGTTCAGCTCACCAACACACTTTCTTGCCAGCTTAAAATGCTAAGAAGCACCATGGACACGAGTAAGGAAGGTAGACAGGCAGATAGATAGATAGATAGCGCTAAAATCAGCTTGGCGGAAAAAAGCTGGCCATTTAAGCACCGACATTCACGAAACTTACTTTGCGTGTCCGTCTGAACGGCCGCTCCCATACACACGTTGGAGGCGAAACTGGAAGTGGAGGATTTCAGGGCTTCGTTATCCCTGACAAGCTCCTCCACGCGCTTCCTAAGCTTAGACGCCTCCGTCTGCGACTCCTCCAACAGGTCTCCTATTAGCCACAAAAAAAAAAAAAAACAGAAAAAAAAAAAAACACGATTTGCTGGATGGCAATGACATGAGCAAGTATCTCACAAGCAGCTCGTGTGCTGGCAAAACTATGATGCTGCATTCGCTTTACATCGGTGAGTCAGGCCAGGAAGAGGCCAATCAGGAAAAGCTGCATTCTGACCCGAGAACAAAATCCAATCACATGTTTCAAGAACATGCTCCGCCGGATGTTGGCTCTTTATACACAAGCAGCTGAGGTCATTCAAAACACTGAAGTGAAAGCTTGATCCTGTATGGGCGTCTGTGGGACAGGGTTGTTATGATTTCTCTCGGGGCAGAGTCTACACTTTCAGCTCAGTTTCAGTGAAGCGATACTACAGCTTATTAAAGGAATGGTGCTTTTTAACCCCTTCTCCGCATCCACGCCATGCCTGTCTAAAAGAACAGCACCTGCTCAAAGGCTCCCACTGCCATTTCGGTTTGAATCGACCAGCTTCTGGAAAAGTCATCCAATCCTTTGTGTGTGTGAGATCCCAGACTGCAGTTTTGGTACAGAGATTCAAAAGAAATTCAGCATCCCTTGATTCGCTTGGTTAAGGGATGAACAGTTGAATCAAGTGCACCAAAACAAAGAAAAACCTTAACTTGGCAGCGCTGCGGCCCTCCGGGTTCGGAAGCTGACACGGCTGTTCTACACGGACGCGAAAAATGACCGCAGATATGACACTCACCCAGGCTCTTCAGGCCTTTCATACGTTCCCTCAGGACACTGTTCTCCTCCAGGAGCTGCCGATAGCTGCCGCCGTCCTCTTTGGCCTGACTCTCGCTCCCACCGGGGTCATAGATGCGATACGGCCCCTTTCCATCCATGTCCGCCTATCCACTTACCATGCCTCCCTGACATGGGGACACACGAGACAGGGTGAATCAGATCAGCCTTTTATTTTGGAGGTTTGTTTTGTTTTCCTTTTCAGCCATCAGGACTCGTGGCATGTGAAGCTTGCCATTTACAATTCAAACCAGAACCATTTGAATAATCCTGTAATGGGGATTTCTGTGTGGCTATTTTAGTCCAGGCTCATTTGAATATTCGCCTCTTGACACAAAAAAGAAGTTTCTGAAGCTGGCATTGGGGCAAACCAGAGCTTATGGCTGTGTGCCCAGGTGAGAGCAGGAGGAGCAGGAGGATGGACAGAACCAGCCCAGCGGAGGTCACAGGTGGACCTGGGAAGCAGATACACCCTCAGAGACGTAAACAGGGATTTAGTGCAGTGGATGACTAACATTAGTGCCTCTAAATCACATCCTCGACTACAGAAAGCACGCTGTCTGCCGGGATGACACCCTTTCCCTTTCCTGACACAGAGTTTAAGGAGAAGAACAGACAAAGAGCCAGACTGGGGAAATGAGAGACTGTTAACCTGCTGTTAAATCGCCCCGGAGAGACAGAAAACAGGCGAGGAAATAAAAACCATCAGTCTTTACGTCCAGCAGAAACCGAGCCAGCTCATTTTTGGACAGTAAATCCCATTAATAGCAGCTGATAAAGGGTTAGTCTCCTCGATTAGGCTCAGGCGTTTTCTGACCAGTAGAATAGCATTAGCATCAAGCTAACGGCAGGTGCTCTGTTTACGCCGAACGGTCTCAGCCGTTCTAAGTCGCTAATGCGCCCCGGCACAGCCTCATAGCCCAGTTTTGCCCCCCAAGCCCAGCGTAATATGTGAAGGAAGCCGTTTTTCTGCGCTAACCTGGTGCGGCGATGAGACTCCGCTCGGACCGTCTCAGTAGAAACGCGGCGTAACCGGGGAAATTCCACCTAACGACGCTGATGTAAACAGCTGGGATTGACAGGTCAACGCGCCAATAGAACACACGATGGACTGGGGCTCGACCAATGGCGAACGACGGTGGCTTTAATTGCCTGTTCAGCGGACCAACGGAAATACAAGATAGGCGGGGCCGGCGGTGCGCAAGATTTGAATGGCATCTCGGCTGACCAATGGGAAGACACAACGGGCCGAGCGAATGTATTTTATTTATTAATTTTTTTAAAGGGACAGCAAGCCAATCACTGAACTGAGTTCTTTGAAGTGCCGGAGCCAATGGCTTTAGAATGACCTGGGAATGATTAAGAACTAATCACCTGAACATCAGTAGTTTAACCTCACTAATGCTTTTGTGGATGAATGCAATTAAATCCTCACAACAATGTTCTTACGTTAGACATCCCAAGAGTAGAGAGGCCACAGCAATGTAGTAACAAACTCATTTTACTAAAAGCTGTATTTTCAGTATAATGGATGAGTACAATGAGTGTGGAATTATTTATATTTATATTTATATTTATATTTTTTTAGGAGTGAGAAGCTCCTTGGGCCATTTTTTTCTGATTACAAAATTGACTGATTACTAAATAAGGTCAGATTTTTTTTTTTAATCATTGAAATATGCTTAAAAGCTTTGTGTGCTTTAATAATCCTCTTGATAATTATATCTCTCTTTTTCACTGGCCTATTAAAACATCACAAATAAGAAATGACAAATTATTAAGATCCAGCTGAAAGTAAAAAAATCAAGTCGTGCAGATTTCTGTTGCAACGCAGAATACAAGATCTAACAGAGTTGAAGAGCTATATGTGAAAGTTGTGATAAAAAGGTTCATGGAGTGCAGGAACTACAAGTTATACAACAGAGGGTGCTATATATTTTAGATGCTACTAGACAGGACAACATCAGCAACTGAGAGGGATATAGAAATGGTTCATCACAGGTAGTGACGGGTGCACCACAAGGTGTATGAGTGGAGTGAGCTGAAGGCAGTTCAGTAAGCTAACATCTTGGTGTATGAAACTGTTGCCCAGTCTAGCTGCATTTGTTTGCATAATCTGGTACCTTATGCCTGATGTTGAGGTGTCATCTATAATGCTACCAGCCTTGTGGGTACAGTATTTGTTAAAGATCTCTTGGATGGAAGGCGAAGCTCCAAAGATCTTCTCAACAGTGCAGGATCTTGCAAATCTGTCACCTTGCAGTTACCTTACCAGACAGTGGTGAAGCTGCTCAAGAAGCCGTTCCATGGTGGCCCCATAGAAGGTTGTGAGGCAGAAAGAAGAGCTGCTGTTTTGTCATCTTGGTTACGGAGGAGATGTTGAGACAAATTGTTGGCTTGCACCAAGAAACAGTTACTCTTCCTCCATTCTGTAAGCTGATTTGTCACCTGTATACTGAGGCCCACTACTGTGGCATCATCGCCATTGCAGTCATGGGTTATGAAGGTTTTATCAAGAAGGGTTTATTGTCATTTCAACCATTTACACAGAACACAGTCCAACGAAACAACGTTGCACCAGGACCATGGTGCTACACATGAGACGACATTAGAGGGTTAGAAGTGTGAACAAAAGAGGACGGAGCTTGGAGCCCTGATGAGTCCTTGTTCTCAGTGTGATGGTCTCACCAAAGCAGTCTTGGATCTTCCAGAAACTCCCAAATCCAGAAGGTGCTGCAGGATGACTGTGTAAAATGCCGAGCTGAAGTTGATGAACAGGATCCTGACTTTTTTTTTTTTTTTTTTTTTTCCAGGTGTTAAAAGGAGAAGTGAAATTTTGTCATTGTGAACACAGAACAGCATGGATTACAACGAGATGCATCTCTGCATTCAGCCCACACAAACTGCAGCAGGTTGCAGCTATATCCAGCACCCAGGGAGCAGAACTGTGTATGGTGCTTTACTCAAGGATACCTCAGGGTAACCTCTGAGGGGGTGGGACTCAAAACCACAATCTTCCAACTATGGGGCTCAGTCACTCAGGGGAGTGAGACAGCGTCCTCTGTAGAGTGGTTTGGGGAGCTGACAAACTGCAAAGGGTTGTATGTGGTAGGGAGTCTCCATGTGCCCTTGGACTAGCTGCTCAAAACACTTCATGATGGTTGATCTGAGTGCTATAGGGTGATAGCTGTTAAGGTAGGACACAGCAATCTTCTTCAGTACTGGGACGAAGGTGGTAGCTTTGAAATAAGTAGGGACAGCTGCCTTGCTCAGAGACGTACTGAAGATATCTGTAAAGTTAGATGTTCTGCACAATCTCCAGAGCACATATCCACGAATGTCTTCAGGTCCAGCAGATTTACATGGGTTTACACTTGATAGAGTTCTCCGCACATCAGATGAGCACAGGCTTGTCATGTGTTGCTTATAACCATGCACAGAAGACGTTCAGCACTCCAGGCAGGGCGTTATCGCTGTCCCAAAACTGAGGTCAGCACTCGTAGTCTGTGATGGTGTAGATGCCCTGCTGTGTTTCGTGTTCTGGAAATGGCAGTGGGTTTTCTGTTTGTACACATGCTTCCCTTTATTGATTGCACGGGACAGCTCAGTTCTTGCTGCTCTCAGGGCTGCCTGGTCACGGGACATTAAAGTAGCATCTTGTTTAACAAATCATGTTGGGGTATGAGCTTCATTATTTCCTTGTGCCTTTTAGAGCAGATTTGTATTTGTTTACCATTAAACATTACCGATCCTTTAAGTATTTGTACTTTCATAGCACTATTTGATCTTCCAGATGAGTTTTACGGGGGATTTAAGCTATGCACCCCAACTATGAAATATATACAATACCATCACCAATGAGAGAAACTGAATCACTTTCCTGTTTTAAAAAGCTTTTAAAAATCCATCCACCCATCCATTATCTGCCGCTTCTCCCAAACGGGGTCGCGGGGTAGTGCTGGCGTCCAACCCAGCGCACACAGGGCGAGGATGGGGGACGCACCCTGGACAGGTCGCCAGCCCATCGCAGGCTTTTAAAAATGTACGTCTTTAATGTATTGATTTTAGGATTTGGAACTTTTATTTATTGTGTCCCTGTTTTTTCTCTTCTTCAATGAAAAGAAAATAGTTGCCCTAAATAGTAATCCTTTCTTTGTTTTCCATTTCTTTTATACCATTTCTATATTCTTATCCATTTTGTCCACAATCCAATGACATCAGGTGGATTGGCAATGTTAAACTTTCCCCGAGGTGTGGCTGTGTGTGTGTGTCTGCCCTGGGATGGACTGTTGACCTGTCCAGGACGTTCCTCTCCCTGTGAACACTCAGACATGCTCCAGCGATACCCATCCCGGAATGTACTAAATCTTTAAGGAAACAGCAGAGATGAAGTAATGACCGCGGAGCTGTGAACATTGGCCAATATTAGAATCTTCGCTGCCTAGAAATTTCAGAAGTGATGTAAATATGTACTGACATGACAAAACTGTCTGAGTGAAGCTGCCAAGTAGCCAAGAAAAAAAACGAATAAATCAACTCACAGTCTGTTTTATAGGCCATCTAATTGTTGTGAAATGCAAATTCTAATTATAAGGACTTTCAAACAAGCTGTTCATGCATTGATGTAACGTAACACACTCTACAGTATCTTCTGGCTTTCGGTGTTAGACATACTGGTCACATGCCATGGTAGTCTATCAGCATTTAGAGCATGAGAAAATGCAGAGAGCCTCAGTTATTAATAAAACCTTTCTTGGTAAGCAGTCAGTTAAGTGGGTTGCTTCCTTTTTGCCTTCACAGGAAAAGAATAATATATCACTTAGGAGAAGTGGTAGTGATTTAGTCCTGAAAATGATGTGCCCTCACAGGTGACATCCCTTCTTAATAAAAACACCAAGGTGTGGGAAAGAGATTAATGAATGAAGAGTTAAACTGTGGCTGTAATGAGGCCACATGTGGGAACGAGATGCTTCAGTTGTGGCCACGACAAAAGTAAAGCATGGGAACAAGCTCTTTTAGTAAGTCAAAGAAACGAGAAGTCTCCACATCTTTCAAAACCATGGCCATGCAGGAGGATCTCATGTCTCAGTAAGTGGTGGCCAGGAACTGAATGTCATCAGCAGGACCCTTTTGCTTTTTAAGGGTAGTTGATTCATCTTCTTGCATGCATTTCATGGAAAGGACGTCCACGCCCAAGCAGTGCTGTAGATGTTAGATTAACTGAAATAAAATGCACTACTTGGATAACATGGTAGTGGTTTAGTGGGTAGGATGCTTGCCTACGGACCAAGAGGTTGCAGGTTCAAATCCCAGGTCCAGCACTACCGCAATTGGGTTCCTGAGCAAGACTATTAACCCTGACTCTCTCCGGAGAGACTGTCCCTGTAATTAGGAAATGGAAGAAGATAAGAAATGTAACTGAGTAGGCAGATTATGGAGATTTAAAGAAAAAGTGATCCACAAGAGACTTCAAGTGATGCACCATCACTCTGAACCAGACCGAAAAGATGAATCCAAAGAGTTGTTTAAGAAAAGGTCAAATATATACACTTTCACTTAACTGAACCACAGCATGTTAGATTTACAAATGAAAGTGAACTGAAAGGGACTATTTGTCATTACGAGCACAGCACACAGTAAACCACAACGAAATGTAACCCTACATTTGAGCCATTCACCAATTTTGTAACAGGATCTCATGAGTGATTCATATCATGTACCGCCCCGGGAGCAGTTCTGGGGATGGTACCTTGCTCAAGGGTAACCTGCGGGGTAAAAGAATTGACCGTCGCGTTATAAGGCCTAGTCCCAAACCACTAGGCCACCGCTGCTGTATTATTTGCACTAGGCCACTGTAGCTATCAAGTAAGATAAACATATGCACAGCAATAAGTATCTAACTAATTCAAAATCTAATTTGTCACATACTTTCATCGAACCAGATCTTTTGTTCAGGGATCTTTATTAGAATTGTTTATGCAGCTGCTGATCCTGAATGACACAAATGTCTATAAAAATGGACAAACGTGTGGTAGGATGACCAGACAACCACATTTTCTGTGGACAGTCCCCATTTTTGGTGGCCTGTCCCAGTTAGAGCTGTCCTCGGAAACAGAAAGTCAGCCCCCGTTTAAACTTGGGGGGCGGTGGTCTAGTGGTAGGGTACTTGCCTATGAACCTATGGATCAAGAGGTCCCAGGTTCAAATCCCACCTCTGGCACTACCACCACTGGGTCCCTGAGCAAGACCCTGAACCCTGAGTGTCTCCAGGGGGACTGTCCCTGTAATTCAGACATGGAAGTCGCTCTGAATAAGTCACATTTGCTAAATGCCAACTGTGAATAAAGAAAGAATCTGGAAAGAAAGAGCAGGTTCTCACCGGGGAGCAGAGCAGATTCCTTTTGTGCTTGTTTTGGCCAAGAGAGGAGGCTATCTGCTCACTAGAACAGCTATAATTCCCTCTTCTAGAGAAAAAATTGTTCTTCTCGAGAAAACCGCTGTAAAAACTGACCAGAAACTAATAATGTTGTTGTCTACAACAACACCACAGGCATCCTTTCAAGTCAGGTTACAATCAGCTGTTTGACCAGGTGAAAAAAAAAACCACAGACCTGCCCAATGACCAAATGTCTTGGTGGATCATATGCACTTGAACTGAAATGGAATTTAGTTTTCTTGTATTTCTTACGTATTATGTATTTTTTGGTGAATTGTGAAAGTGCCATATCAGGACATAAATGTGTGTTTTTTTGCGGTATAGGTGGGTAATGTGCTGTGTATCTCTCATTATTGTGAAAATAAGCTTTAGCTTTCCTTGCAGAAAAATAGCTGTTAGAAATGCTTCGTTCAAGGCCTAACTTTTACTTTTATACTCTGAGTACATTTCAGAGTCTGTACTTTTACTTTTATACTCTGAGTACATTTAAGACTCTGTACTTTTACTTTTATACCCTGAGTACATTTCAGAGTCTGTACTTTTTACTTAAATACTCTGAGTATATTTCAGACGCTGTACTTTTACATTTACATAAGAAAGGAAATTGAATCAATGCTTTTACTTGAGCTTAAAGATATTAAAGCATTGCAAGAAGTTAATTCTTAATTTTTTTACAGTGGATGTCCAGTTTAATTAAGAAGTCCTCACAGTAGACTTATGTGAGGGCATGAAGTTGCTGGTAGTTACTAGAAGTGGCAAAATTCAACTGCCTGTAACACCTGAACGCTAAAATGAGTTAAACAAGCCTTATGTGGTCATCATGTTAAGCCACAGTGCATTAAAAACATCAATGGCCAGGCTCTCTTGACAAACTCCCCTTTGAGAAATGAGAAAATAAATAGTGACATCTTGTGGAAATAAGAAAAGAGCTGCGCTGTCAAGATGTAAAATACAGGAAAAACCACATGGGCTAATATACAGATATGGGTAACATTCAAAAAGTGGTTTTCTGGCTCACAGACTGGAATGATGTTGTAATAAATACAGAGATAAACCAGAACATGCGTGTAGGTCAGTACGTGCTGACTTGGCTCTGTCTGATGGAAAGGAAATATCTGGCATAATTCATTAAGTTCACTTAAATATGCTCGGTTGCATCTGCTTAAGAGACATGAGTATCCTTTTACATTTTACATTTTAATAAAGAAAAAACGCAGTTCTCAGTTAATTATCACTGCATATCAGCATTTACTGGTTGGCTTATACTGCTCAAACGACTGCAAAAAAGCAAAAGATAAAAAAAGGGCTTAAATGCAGAAACACGCTTGGCAGCAAAGATCATTGATGCTTCGATCCCAAAATCAATCTAGCAATTAATACCTTGTGATAGACTGAATACAGATCATTAGACTGACAGCAGACTCCAATGCATTCAGGAAGTATATTTAAATACATCAAACACTTTGCAGACGTTCTGATCTAATGTAACTGGGTAGAAGATTTTGTGGACAGTGCAAAACAGCCGTATGCAGTTTTGCCCAAAGCTTTTCACACCATGTTGCCTTTAAAGCAGGAAAAATGACACATCAAACCCAAACAACAGCAACCAAAGGCAAGATCACATTGCATTTCTGCAAAAATGCATGTTGGTGAAAATTTTAAATACAAATATAGCATTTGCACACTCACCTACACATGAGGCTTGTGTCCGTGAGGCGTTTTTTAAGGAAACTGGTGGCACTGGGGGAAGCGTTAGCTGTGTTTTTAACACAAAGGGGAATTCCCACATAGTGAAAGGCCCTGATATTTTTTTTAGCTCTAAAGGGGGGACCTGGTATGTGTCCAAGAGTCGGCCTACTTAAGTGTTACCACACTACAGAACACTTTAACACAGTCTGGACTGGTGTGCAGTTCAGTTTGACTGATTAAAGGCTCGATTTCACTCATTTTACATGCATCAAGTGGGTTCTGCAAGGGTTAAACTTTGCAGTTTTTTTTTTGCTCACAGCAAAAAGTGTGTGTGTGTGTGTGTGCTCCACTGCAAGAATGAAGAATGAAGTAGAGAAATGCATTGAAATATGCAACACTAAATGAGAAAATAAAGGAAAACCTTGAAAATATCTCAGATTGTCGTTCTTTCATTCCACCGATGGTCATTAAAAGAGCGTTTTTTTTTTCTTACTGCTAAAATGACATGCTTTACGGGGGAGGTTTCATGACATATTCCACCCACAAGTGAGTTTTTCAGTAAAAGTCACACTTTTACTGAATTTCCCAGGACAGTGAACCTATCACATGCCTAATGACTCGTCACCTGTCAAAAATGGAAGCCCGACCTGCATATGTTTAAAGGCCTGTGTGCTCAATCAGCAACATGGCCTTCAACTCACATTTACATTCACGACAGGCGCTCTTATCCACAGCAGCATACATACGTGGCTGGATGTCGTGTCGAAAGAAAGTCTCAAAACATGAATTTCACTCCCCGAATATGGAAACTGAGATGCAAAATGCAGCTTGTTTCGTATTCATTGTTTCTGTGATGTCACAAATCCATTACATTTTTAAATCTCCACCTAATCAGCCTATAGCATCACAGCCCCGCCCATTCACCGAGAAGTTGTTTGGAGTGTTTCAGTCTGGACTGAATGAGGCACAACACACAGCAGCCAATCGGAATGGTGGTCATTTACATATGTCATTGTTAAAGGCACAGTAGCAAAAACTATTTCGAAGGCACATAGAAATGAATGGCAACAAAAGAAATAAAATGCAAGAAAATGTAGGACATGGGCTCTTTAATGGCTAATTATTCAGTTTTATAATTATTCAGTTTTATAATTAAACAGCACACTCTGTTCTTTGCTGTAAAACATGAAGTGGATTTCCAAGGCCTGCTTTTTTCGTGCCCTAATTTTGAACAGTCGTTATCTGTGCCAGCGTGCGAGAGAAGGCGGCCTGCTTTTGCACTTGTGTGTTTGCACGTTTTTTTTTTTTGTTTTGTTTTTTTTTCTCTCTACGTGTTTGTGTTCGCAGGCGTTGAGGTCAAGCTGCAAAGCTCGATCCTGATCATTTATTTGGATGTTTTTCTCTGGGCTCAGCGCTGTTGTTGCTGCTGCTGCATAATCAATGTAGTCTGGGATGTTGGCCTGATGCAGGGGATTTCCTACCCTCGCAAGCCTTTTTTTTTTCTTCTTCTTTCCTCTTTTAACTCAAAGATGGCCTGACAACAGCTGCATACACACATGCACGCATGCACGCACACACCAAATAACACACTAGCATGCATACACACTTGGACGTATACGAAAAAGATATGAAGTGAAGTGTGAAGGGCTCTTTTCATAGCAACTGGCTCACAAAAGTCACCAGTGGGGCGGCTAAACAAAGCTTAATGTGCAGACACGGTACACATAGAACAGATTCCACTCTTAAAAAACAGGTCAGAGGATGACAACTCAGAGAAGTGCCAACACATACTTACATGGTTCTTTTGAGAACCTTTTAAATGCTTTTATCGACTGTGTTCTCAGTAATCTATATATTGTATATAAGCATACATGAAATGCTTCCATGTTTTATTCTATATTCTATATAAGTGTATTTAAAAAGCTTTTTATTCTGGATGTTCTGTATACAGTAAATACTATATGCTGAAATCCTTATTAAAAATAAAACCACTTCAGCTCTTTTCTAAGAGACCACAGCTCAGTTTAGAGGACAGAGGACATTTCTTTCTCCATTTGAAAGCGAGAAAGCCTCTATATGAGCACATATCAAATGATTTGAAATTCTATCTATACACATATATAATGCTTTAAAAAAAAAAAGCCAGCGGTGGCCTAGTGGTTAGGGACGAGGCCGCAGGATCGGAAGGTCGTGGGATCAGATTCCAGACCGGTAGGTTACTCTGTGGTACCCTTGAGCAAGGTACCGCCCCCGTCACTGCTCCCTGGGTGCTCTAAATATTTACAGAAGCTGCATTTCATTGTGTTTCGATTGTGTGCTATGCTGACAGTTAGTCATTAGTTCTACTTTTATCATAGAACCTTTGTTGTTGTTTAATGAGCTGTGTTTGCGTTTTATGCTGGAAATAACTTTCAGTGTGTTGCTTAAAAGTTGTGTGCATGTGGAGAACTACAGCACTGTGAACAAAGAATGAAACAAAGAACGCTTTCAGAAATGGAAGTGTTCATCATTTCTTTTCATCAATCAACAAAATGCAGTGAATGAACAAAAGAGAATCTAAATCAGATCAATATTTGGTGTGACCACCCTTTGCCTTCAAAACAGCATCAGTTCTTCTAGGTACACTTGCACACGGTTTTTGAAGGAACTCGGCTGGTAGGTCGTTCCAAACATCTTGGAGAACTGAGCACAGATCTTCTGTGGATGTAGCTTCCTCACATCCTTCTGTCTCCTCATGTAATCCAGACACACTGGATGATGTTGAGATCAGGGCTCTGTGGGGGCCAGAAGAACTGATGCTGGTTTGAAGGCAAAGGGTGGTCACACCAAATATTGATCTGATTTCGATTTTTCTTTTGTTCGCTCACTTTGCATTTTGTAAATTGATAAAAATACTCATTCATTATTTATATTTCTGAAAGCATTCTTTCTTTACAGCATTTTTTCCACACCTGCCTAAAACTTTTGCACAGTACTGTGTGGTTTTTTTTGCTTTAAAATCGAACACCAAGTTCATTTTCAGCACCCAACGATTTTTAAGGTTTCACACTGGCGTTGTTTTAGCCAAATAACAGGAGCCCATATCCCACAAGCGACATCATGTTTAACTAGACCAAATTGTCACACACTCACTTCAAATAATTCTGAGTCGCTCAGTAAATTGAATTGGTAAACACTGCAAGGCCAACTTCGCAACTGGAGAAAAGAGCGTCCATGAATGTAGCATGCTCTCCGAATGTCCCTGGAGTGCACTTTCTTAGGCGTTTTAAACAAGCATCATTGTTGCGTAATTAATCAACAGAACAGAGAGGGTGTGTGTTTTAACGAGTAACATCATGTCTGCGATTCCCAGCATCTCTGAGTGCAAGCTGATATTATTTGAGGTAAAGCACAACATTGCTCTTAACTCTTAAAACGAAGCAGAAGCTCCAAACTGATTCGTCTTTCTGTCCATGTGTGCAGTTCAGCTCAGTGTTTTCAGCTTTCACCAGATTCATCTGAATCTGGTTTTGTCTGCAAAGCATTTCACACTCGTTGATTTTGTTGTTCTGGTTGTTTCTGGTGAACTTGAACATCAAGTCTCTCAGCCACAGCTTCCCACTGAATTATTTACTGAGAATGACAGGCTGGGATGTTGATGCAGGCTGGTGGTCACACTTTTCTCTGTAATCTGACTAAGCGGTCTGCAGTGTGAAATGTAATAAAGTAATGTAGGGTTTCTCTTTGTGTGCTGATGTAGAAGACTGCTGACAGGTCTGCAGGGTAAGGTGACTGGTCTGTAACTGGTGCTGCACTAAGTGTGAACAGTTCAAACTATGTAAGTGTTATCAGGGGTTTTTTTAACTACTATTGCAGGCAAAAACAGCAAACTATCCCACAAAAACCCATTTTTATTAGAGATATTCTTGAAAATGGAAATATGAGCATACTAACCTAATTACTGATATTTAAAGCTGAATGGGTTGAAAGTTAGAATGTAAAATGAAATAAAAATGGAATGATCTTACAGAACTACTTCTCTTACTGCTGTATTGACCAATTCCTCGCACCCTCGACCCAGGACTAAAGAGACCTGGGCCAAAACAATAAGCGAAAGCCTTCGGGTCCACTTATAGTGGTCTTTGGAAGTGTTCCAGTGATGGAAACCTGAAAGTAGCTAAGAAACAAATCCGAAATGGCTCGAAACAACAACAGACGCATAATTATAATTTAATGAGTGCTGAAGTGCCCTGTGGTGAGCAGGGTGCGTCCCACCTTTCGCTCTGTGAGAGCTGGGATAAACTCCAGCACCACCCAAGACCCTAATCAGGACAAGCGGCTAAGAAAACGAGTGAATGAGTACGAATGAAGCACCCCTTGCCTTCATCACAGCAGCACAGTTCACAACATCCTTTCCAGCAATATTTGGAAGTAACTTGTATCCAAAACACCCCTGGACACTTGTCCCAGCATACAGTTCTGTCTTTTCACCCTCATTTTGAACTGGTCGGTCCAGCTCATCACTTGCAGCTCAATAAGAGAGAAAGGCCGATACACAATTCTCAAAACGTTTTTCCTTTTCGGTTTTTGGATGCAGCCGTTTTGGCACAAATTCTGAAGGATGTCTGGGATCATGATCCAGTTAAAGAATGAAATTGAACTGTTTGATGAGTGCCAGTTTTCTTTTCTCATGATCTCTTAAATTTGGACTAAGTCCTCAGTCCTTCCTCCCCAAAGACACACCCAGATGTTCACTGCAGGAACAAAACGTTCTGTGCTGCCTGCTCTCCCGTCTGCACATAAACCCTTCTTTTACGTCCAAATGTGTCCAGTGTTTGTGGTGTTTGTGCCGCAGTCGTCTCTTTTTATTGTTTAAATGCTTTCTGGCAGCAACCGGACATTATTGAAGAGAAATTCCAACACAAATTGAATGTCAGTCACATAAGACAGACATGTTACACCTTCTTCAAAGCCACATTTTTATTTGTTTTAAGTATTTCTAACACTTCCTTGTAAAGATTAGTGTGTGAATGATGATTTAGGCTGGGGTATCACGTTCTTAGACTAGCTAGCAACCACTTGTGATGGATCTGCTGCATTTGCAGTAGACAAACTGTGCACATTTCTTTCTTTCTTTCTTTCTTTCTTTCTTTTGGATTATTTACACTTTCACTTTAACACTAATATGATGACGGTGAAAAAAGTGGCAACTTGCAACAAGCTGTAAGATCTAATCCAGGAGGCAATGTTTTGCTTTTTGCACACAAATTGAAAATGAAAACCTTTCTTTCTCTAATAATAGCACAAACAAACCCTCATGTGGTACAAAAACAAAAAACATATCCTGCATAAACTAGGCTTCCTGGCCAACACTGCATACAATATAATCCTTCTGTTTAATCTTAATCTTGGTTTTGCTCCTTGTTATCTCCCAATCGATGTTTCAAGTTTGCTGGCTGTCTTGAAATTCATGCCAATCATTTTGGGCCTGTAGGCTGTAGCCCCTGAGCTGTGAAACTCTCTTCTTCAAATAATGCCTGAAATTGTCTCATTGCTGCAGATGAGACTGGATATAAACGTAGAGTCGGGGGGTCACGTATGAACATAAACTTCCAGGACTCAGTGCTCTCAAAAGACCACCACAACAACACACAGGACAATAACTGAAAGCTCTGCCCTGTTAAAATTTTAAATTACAGCATTTATCAGACGCTCTTATCCAGAGCGACTTCCAGTTCCTGATTACAGGGACAGTTCGCCTGGAGCAACGAGGGGTTAAGGGTTTTGCTTAGAAACCCAATGGTGGAAGTGCTAGAAGTGGGATTTGATCCTGCAACCTTTTGGGTCATGGGTGAGTATCCTACCACTGGACCACCAACACTGGAACCAGGATGAAGCTCAAACCTGGTGTGCCAATCATGGCAGAGCAGAAAGAACTCCTTTCCCTATTAACACTCAACTTCTCTGGCCCATCTTCTCCTGCCCTCCTCTCTAAAGCCAGAAACGTCAAAAGTACACCTCCTTTACTTTTGAACCATGCAGAAGTATCAATTTAAATACTTCACAATGTAAAAGTGAAGACTAAAGAGGCAGAAATGTCCTCAGACTGCAGAAGTCAAAAGTACAGAATCTGATAAGTGCTCAGATTATAGAGGTAAAACTATTCATCTCTTATTTGTTTTGAAAGCTTTAAAGCACTCGTGTACGTTGTCCTTGGTAAGAGCGCCTGTCAAATGCTGTAAACATAAAATGTACATTCCTTACTAAGAAAGGACGTTTCTATCATCTGTTTCTGTGCAACGTGAGCTGAATCGCACAAATCTGCCAAAAAAATAATGAACACTGACTTCACTGCTTCACTTTCATCCATAATCTCAGACATCAAACTCAGTATCAAACTTTCGTTCTGTAATATGTTGTTTTAATCTCGCTAAACCTGTTGCACGATCTGCCCTGATGAATTCCCCAAGGCGTCATCTTTTCTGTACGTTTTTGCCGATTTAGGCTGAAATGGGTAAATAATGTAGGAGAGAAATATTGAGATTCCCCTCAAATGCATCAGACTAGTCTGTTCTGAAACATAAGGAGTAGAAAGTGCAGATATTTGAGTTAAAACGTCGAGAGTTACAGTAAAAGGTCTCCAGGATTAAGACAAAAGAACATGAACTGGGAAACGAAGTGCAGTAACTAGGTATTTGTTCTCCGTAATTTCCTTGGGTTGTGAAAGGAGCGACATCAATCAAACTTCTTCTTTTAGATAATGTTCACTCTTAACACTTCACGGAAACAAAAGAAAAGAACAAGGGCCTTTCACGCCAACCTGTCCAATTTACTGCACATTACCTTCATAGTCTGCAGCTCCAACAAGCCTGACTCTGGAGGCCCCAGTGCTCGACTCCAACAGAGGTAATCAACAGTGAGCCAGGAGGAACCGTCTTCACTGTTTAAACCTCATACATGAGGTTTTTCTTTTACATTTAGAAAAAAGCGATGAATTACAACAGGGAATTTCCTCAGCAGCTCGTTCTGCTTCCTCTTTGTCAGACATTAATGTAAATGAAGGTAAACAGAGGTCGTGATTGACGAATAAACATGAATGTTCTGCTTCTGCGGCACCGTGAGCAAAAGAATCATTGGAAGCTAGTGTGTGGGAATGTATACAAAACACACACACAAACGCACGTATACACACACGCGGTCAAATCTAACTTCAAGCTTAATGCAGCTATTGCTAGATTTTCATCATCAGTGATTTTCCCATAAAGGACACTTAAAATATTTTAAGTTTTTAGGAGCATGAATTTGATTTCCAGTTATAAAGATGAGGTATTAAAGAAAAGTGAAGCACAATAGGCTTTTGCATTGTGTTTCTCATTAAGTAGGAATTTATTTTTGCAAAAGTTTTGTCCCATCAATAATTCCATGTGGTTTTGGATGTGAAAAGGACTAAACATCTTTAATGAAGACACATATTAACGCACTCTGGATTTGCTGGATTTATTCTGTCCATATTTGAGAAAACAAGGAAAAAATATGCAAATATGATGGCACTATTAATGTTGTTTCCTTTCTAATGATCATCGAACTTGCACTACTATCAGATTAGAACTTATTTTCTTGTTGAAAATCAACCAAACATCTGATCTGACCGGGGGCGTTCGACCTTTGGCAGACAGCCGTGGGCGGTAAACCTCCTTTCACTACATTAGTTTTTCGCGGAGAGCGGCCAGCTTTGCCAGCGATGGAAAATGATGAAACCCAAGACATGCATCATTTACAGGACCTGTACTTTTATTTGAAGGCAGTCAAAACTCATTTCAGTCCCACACTGTCCTTTAGAGCTCATCTGAGCAACAGTGTAGGATCTCAGGAACTTTAGACCAAAGCTAAGCAGTCTTGCAGATTAACATTAAATCACGAACTGTAACAGTAAAAAATAAAAATCAGGTCTTTGATGAGACACAGTGACTTTGGCTGTGCACGTCCAGGGAGCACGCAGGTGGAAGATCATCAGCTTTGGCATGGTGAGGCAGGAGCAGCAGCAGTGACACAGGGCGAACGCAGGTGACCTCCGAGGGCAGGGTCGCGGCCGGGCTGAGGATCAATTTATCCAAAACAACTCACACCTCTAATCCTCCCCACCGCACAGGATGAACAGAGTTTTACGGTAGTCCCCTGATGTGTCTCCCTGGAAACAGAACACAGACACATCAAGCAGCTCCCAGCAAGATCAAAAATATTTCACTGCAAGAAATATTAGGTGTATTACAGATTCTTAAATTTGCAAAGACGAATAACCATGATATTTAACGCTGACATCTTTATATCCTTAGCTGAAGAAGTTAGGCGCAGACTAATAAAGAAATGAAAGCAAACACATTGCAAGTCTTTCATTATATTGTGTCTCTTCTGACATTTGAGAAGCCTAAATGTCCCCCCACATGCTTCACACAATTTGTATTTGGTGCTTAATACCTAAACCTGACCACCAGCCAGCCACAGACATTTATATATAAATGTGTACGCGTGTGTGTGTGTGTGTGTGTGTAGACTTGCACTACTGAGAGGTTTTTTTTAGTTTGCTGTAAAAAACAATATTAGGATATACATATATACACACCCCCCCACACACATATATATAAGTACATAAAAAAAAAAAAAAAAAATTATATATATATATATATATAACACACACACACACACACACACACACACACATACATACATATATATATATACATACATACATATACATATACATATATATATATATATATATATATATATGTGTGTGTGTATATATACAAAGTTATTTATACCTTATATTAAAGAAAGGTAGAGTCACAGTAGTACAGGTAGATGTTTCATTCAATTCTTTAAGCCTAAATAAGAATGTAGTGAATAATAATTATCTTATCTTATCAGTTTCTGAAACATGAGGCATTCTGGAATGGACCTGTTCATCATTAAATCATTCGTTTCACATTTTATCACACGTATCAATGGAAACCTGCGAAGCTGCACAGGAATTGTGCATCATTTTCTCTGTACTGACGCTGATCTCTACAACCAGGAGAGTGGTGCGCATCAATTATATCTCCATGAAAGTGAGTGAGCGTGGTGTGACTTTTAAAGCTCGTTATCCACGTACAGACCTATTTACTAAAATAACACCTTTATCACTGTGGGATCTTTGCAGCAGCCATGCACAAAGCGATCTTGCACCTGCCACTTTAAGTGCGATTTACTCAACAGTGACGGTTCTGCGTGGACTTTTACGCAGTCCTGCAAGTAAGCCTTGCGAAACTGTCGAGCGATGGTTCGTGCGCAAGCCGTTTCACACTATTGTACCACAGCAAAACCATGAAAAAAAACATTCAGCATAGATTGTGTGAAAGTTATTATTTATCTTCAAAGGGGGTTTTGACGGTAGAGCCAGTATAGACCTGTTATAAAGCACTTCCTGTCACAATGCTCCAAACCAATCAAACCCAATGCAGAGAGAGAGGAAGTCAAGTGCACTGGGGAAATTCCTGAACAGCTGAGCTGAACTTATACACCGCAGAAACCTGCCAAGCTCTCCGTTCCCCTCCACCCCAACCAAAAAGAGGATGTGTGATGCTCAAAGAGAGACACCACAAGGTACAGGACGTTCACGCACACACACAAGCACACACACATACACATGCACATACGCACACAGCCACTTCATTCATACATCAACGGCATGGGCCATCGCCCGTGACAACGAGAGACGATAAGGGGAACACTTACGACTAGAGTCTCTACCTGGATGAATTCATGAAGAGAGGCATCGTGGGTCTCCTTGAATTCCTTGCGGATGTTGAAGAGGTCGATCTCGCTGCGGGATACCATGATGCGAATCAGAGCTCTGTCATCAGTGCCCAGACCCTAGAGAGAAAGAACAGGACCAAACACATTGCCCATTCATCACTCATTAAAGTAAGCTTGTCAACACGAATCCAAGGAGCCCTTAACGCAACACAATGTACATCCTCCCCTATTTTTTTGTGCCACTGCAACAACATCCTGTCCATTATGGTACAATGAGCAATTAGCACACAGGGTCCCCAGGATACCCTGGAAACCCCCTCTGCAGCCCAGACAAAAATGAAAACAACTTAAGTATTAGCATTATAGTTTAATATTAGGACTAAAGAGTGCTGTGGTGATTACTGCTAGACCTAATGTTTAAAATTAGGGTTAAGCCTGGTGATAAAGTTAGTACTTAAAGGTACTATGAATTAATGCTAATATAAAAATGAAAAGTTAGTGCTGAGGTACTAACATTTGTACAAAAGGTTGGAAATAAAGTAATAATTCTAAAGTGAGAAGTAGAACTAAGCGATAATGACTGATTGTCATTGTGAAACACAACCTCTGCTTTTCACCGATACAAACTGTGCAGCAGGGCGCAGCTATTTAAAGCGCCCGGGGAGCAGTGATGGGAACGGTACTTTGCTCAAAGGCACCTCAGGGCAACTTGCTGGACTGAGATTCAAACCCATGTCCTTCCCATCCTTGGGCCTAGTCCCTAACCACATGGCCACCACTGCCCTGGTGAAACTTTTCACCACCATAACTACCTAAAATGAGTAATAATACTAAAGTAAAATACTAAAATGTTATGGTTATTACTTTCAATTTGTAATAAAAAAAATAGTAGTATTAATCCTATGTACTAACTCAATTATTTATCAGTTCTTCTTTTACTAAGAAATAATAGCAACGTTAATACTAATATTAAAGTACTAAACTTAGAACTTAAGATTACTATTTTTTGAGTATTAATCCTAAGGTTTAACTTTTAGCACTTTAGGACTAGCACTAACTCTTCTTTTAACCCTAAAGACAGAACTGACATTACAGTGTAGTGGACAAGTTCTAGGCAATAAAACTGAAAGTGAAATTAGTACAAATCGTTAAACTTAGTTCTTTGCATTAGTATTAAAAACACAGTAAAGTTAGTACTAATACTAAACTGGTAAATTTGCTGCTTAGGAAAAATATTAAATATGTAGGAAAAAATAAATAATGTGCGAATAGTTAGGACATAAAGGTAATAACAAAATTTTAAATGTAATACTAATTACAATATTGCGATTGATAATGCGATACAGTGAAGTTATTTTTTAACACTTCTGTGCTTGAGTTAGTACATGGATTAGTACTAACAAAAGTAAAGTTAGTACTAATAGTGAGCAATAATAGTATAGTTATACTATAATAGTATTGTATAGTATAGTATAGTTTATCATAAAGTACTTAAATTAGTAGAGCGGACAACAACTAAGCTATAGGAGTAAATTTAGTAGTAACAGTAAAGAGTTAGTTAGTACATAGAATTAGTAAGACAAATAAAAGTAAAATTAGTAAAAGGGGTCCAATTAGTGCCAGGCATTAATACACAATCAGTGTTTAAAATGAGCAATGAAGCACTAAAATTAGTGTTAAGGTACAATAGTGCCAAAGTTACTATTCAGGGCTGGTTTTACTTTAAAAAATCACTATCAAGAAAAACTAATACAGCTGTGGCCAAAATATTCATTTTCCCAAAGTTTGCTGCCTCAGTTTTTATGATAATTTGTATAAACTCCAGAATTTTATGAAGATTGATGCAGCTATTTGCAAAGTCCCTCTTTGCCATGAAAATGATCCCAAAGAAACACATTTCCACTCCATTTCAGCCACAAAAGGACCTGCTGACATCATCTCAGTGATCCTCTCAATAACAGAGGTGAGAATGTTGAGCAGGACAAGGCTGGAGATCACCTGAATCCGTCCTGCTGATTGTTTTAGAACAACAGACTGGGTGTTTTAAAATGAGGGTGGTGCTCGAAATCATTGTTCTTCCCCTGTTAACCATGGTTACCTGCAAGGAAAGACATGCAGTCATCATTGCTCTACACAAAAAGGACTTCACAGGCAAGGATATTGCTGCTGGTAAATCAACCTAAATCAGCTGTTTTTCAGATCATCAAGAACTTCAGAAGAGAGGTTAAGTTGTTGTGAAGAGGCTTCAGGGCGCCCAAGAAAGTCCAGTAAGTGCTAGGATGCCTCCTGAAGATGATTCAGCTGCAGGATCAGGGCTCCACCAATGCAGAGCTTGATCTGCACCCACAATGAGGTGAAGACTTTTGGAGGATGGCCTGATGTCAAGAAGGGCAGCAAATAAGCCTCTTCTCTCCAAGGAAAAAAATCAGGGACAGACTGATCTTCTGCAAAAGGTACAGGAACAGGACTAATGAGGACCAGGGTAAAGTCATTTTCTCTGATGAACCCCCTTCTTGATTGTTTGGGGCATCTGGAAAAAATGCTGTCCAGAGAGGAACAGTTGAGCACTACCATCACTCCTGTGTCCTGCCAACAGTGAAGCATCCTGAGCACATTTGGGTCCATGGCCAGTAAGTTCCCCAGGCCTTAATCCCATTGAGAACTTATGGTGAGTCCTCAAGATGGCAGGTGAACAAACACCCACAAATACTGACAAACTCCAAGCTTTGGTTATGCAAGAATGGGAATCAGTCAGGACTTCGCCCAGAGGTTGATTGACAGCATGGCTGGGCAAATGCTGAGATCTTGAAAAAGTGTGGCCAACACTACAAATACTGACTCTTTACATAAACTTAATATAACTGTCAATAAAAGCCTTTGAAACTTAGGAAATGCTTGTAATTATACTTCAGTTAGCATAGATACATCTTCTTTCAGCTCTTCCTGTTAGGGGTCACCACAGCGGCTCATCTATCGCCATTTCTTCCTGTCTTCTGAATCTTCATCCTTCAAACCAGCAGCCTGCATGTCCTCTCTCACTACATCCAAAAGCCTCCTCTTTGGTCTTCCTCTTTTCCTAATTCCTTGCAGCTCCATCCTCAACATCCTTCTCCCAATATAATCCTTGTATCTCCTTTGGACATGTCCAAACCAATGCAACCTAGCTTTCTGACTTTTTCTCCAAAAGGTCTAACCTGAGTAGTCCCTCTAATATTAATTTCTAATCGTGTCCGTCCTCGTCACACCTATTGAAAATCTCACCACTAACTCTGACACCTCCAGCTCTGTCTTTTCATCAGTGGCACCATCTCCAACCTGTGTAGCTGGTCTCACTTCTGTCCTATAAACCTTCCCTTTCACTCTTGCTGGTACACCTATTCCAACCTGCTCTCTTCACCTCTCTTAAAATCCCTGTTACTCTGAACTAATGATGAACTATTTAAATCCTCCACATTTGTCACCTCTCCTCCCTCCATCCTAACCACTCCACTTTCCACCCTTTTGTTCACACTCATGTATTCTGTGTCTTTGTCCTACTCACTATTCCTCTCTAGAGCATATCTCCATCTCTCCAGGTTCTCCTCAAGCTGCTCCCTACTCTCATTGCAGATCACAATATCATCAGCAAATATAATCGTCCATGGAGAGTTCTGTCTAATCTCATCTGCCAATCTGCCCATTACTATTGCAAACAAGAATGGGCTCAGCACGGATCCTTGATGTAATCCAACCTCTACTTTAAATGCATCCGTCACTGTTACTGCAAACCTCACCACTATGTAAGTGCATCAATTAGTATTAGAGTTAGTATTAATAATTAATACCTAACCCAGCCACTAGAGATGCACAAACCAGTCTATTTGTGCGAAAACCACTTAAAAAAAAAAACTAAGCCCAGTTAAATGCAGAGGGTAACATCAGGAATGGCATCTGGCGTAAAATTTTTTGCCAAATCAATATGCAGAATCAATAAGTAACACTTAGCTCATGCTAATAATTAGAGCAAAGAATTAAAACTGAAGTATTACATTTATCAGTGGCTTGGAATGAAAGAGCTTAATTGTGTGGTAAGCTATAGTACAATTTATAATGAAAATATGCTAAATTTGATAATAAGAGATAAAAGATGGAGATATTAACAGAACCTCTTCATTACTGTTTTCATGGCTCTTAATCTAAAAATCTTAAAATGGCAATATTATAATATAATTGGGAGTATTGTTAAAACTGTTCACAATTACATTTTCATTTTTTCTTGATCATTTTCTTTTCCATTTTATATTTGCTGTTTTTAGTTGACAATTTACTTATTATGTAGTTGTCTTTTTGTACAAACTGCAACACCTACCTTCTTTCAGTGCTGAGTACTGAGTACTCCTTAGTACTATTACTTCTGAGTACTATTCCTAATTTCTAACTTCAGTACTAACATGGATGGTTTGCTGCATACACTTTGAAGCATTGTGTACCTTCATGGCTTTGTACAGACGGTCTGCAAAGTAAGAGGGCTGGTTCTTCACACTCCTCACTGAAAGAAAAATGTCATTGCTGTTAAAATAATGCCCTGGGCAAAAAAAAAAAACAAAAAAAAAGTGCATTTTTGGGTTTGTCATCATCACATTAGTGCTCTTACCAATAGCATACAATGCATTTTTGACATCCCCAGACATCTCCTTCTTGATGATCTGCTCAATGTCCTTATTGCTGCATCTGACAAACTCCTGGAACACTACAGGGAAAACACCGGGATGAAACACTAAGCATCTATCATGTGAAAATGAAAATCCTGACCTTTCAGCAAGCCTTTCAAAAGCGCTGTCTTAACAAAAAATGAAATCTGAACAAAAAAAACCCCACAAAACTAGCAAATCAAATGGAAACATTGTGCTTTCTAATTGGGGTTGGGAAGATTGAACAATAATCTCTTAATTTCCTGGATACTGTTTGACAGCATACATCATATCAGTCCCGGTATCACATTATTTACACACGCAGTGAGTTCTTCTTTGGGGCGTGGCTACAGAGGAAAAGCCAGCAGGAAACAGTCTTTAATTCTCTTTTTTAATGTTTAATGGTGCTAATAGACACTGTTTTTCAATCATTATTTTGGATGCAATTTCAAAACACTTTCGCGCTGCCTGGAGAAGAAACTGATGAATAATTGACATCAACAGAGTGATGTCACGGTATAAGCCTGTGCAGAATGATACATTTGGGGATCTGCTTCAGGTCTAAAAGTAGTTTAGTTATTCAAGAGCAAACTTGAAAAGTTTATATTTGAAGCCACTGATGTTTTGTGCCCTCCCTCTGGCAGATGGAAACTCTCCTAGATTCGCTGAATGCTACTGTTAAATACCCCGGCATTACAAGCTCAGGGCAGGAGGATCTGGGAACCGAGAATAAGCAGTAGGTGACGTGTTACCTCTCCTCAGGTGAGGGAAACTCCGTGTGCACAGAATACTCATGAACTTGTCCATCATCTCATCAGAGTCAGCATTACTTGCATCGGCCAGGGCCTGGAAAAGTGAAGAGACTGAGTCCAGACTTGAGTCATGACTCCTTTGTCTGAGGGGATTACTCTGTGACGTTCGGTCCATCTACCAGTGATCTCACTGCTTCTATTAAAAGGACTTCTTTAACGACCTCTACAATTGCTAATAATAAATGAATGGTATTACAGATACGCTGGCCTTTTGCAAATGACATCGTACGAACTGTGGCCATTTTTAAATTTTTTTTTTTCATTGAAAATGTGAGCTTTATGGGTGAAATACTTCTTGGAGGAAGCTTCAGATGAAATACCAAGTTCCTTTTTTCAGCTAAATTTAGAACTATGTAAACTTGCAGCCAAAATTAGGACACCCACAAATCAAGTTTCACAATATACACCAGCAGCAGCAGAAACAACACAGTCCAGCCAAACTGGACACTAACAAAACTAGTTGTCATGGAAGTTGTTTCAGCAATACCCACTTGTGCATCTTCCCCTGCTCTGTCCATATCTGCAGGGCCTTCTTCACGCGCTCCCTGGTGATTACAGATAGTATGAATTCAACGGCCTAATAAAAACAGGTTTCCAACATAATCCATCCAGTGTTAAGACTAAGAACATCCTACCTGAGCCAGGGCCACCAGGATTCGACAGAAGTGTCCTGAAGTGTCTGAGCAAATGGCATCCTCTAGGCTCTTCTTAAAAGCTGGAGAACAGAAGAACACATTTAAGGAGAGGTGAGGTGGAAGATTTAGTTAAACTAGAGCTCCACAATGAAAATAGAGTTTTCACGCTGTTAATATTATATATATATAACATTAATATATTACAATTTAATATAGTCACTTTTACTTTCACTTCAAAACACATCCGAAACAGTCAGTAAATACTAATCTACTACTGCTAATAATAACACAAATCAGTCTCGTGCATTTGTGCTGAAGCCCGAAGGAGAGTTTTGGCCCAGATTGCTTTCTGAATGAGGAACAAGTGGGGAGCCAAATCAGAACAGAGTTCATTTACACAGTTCACGTTCAAAGGTCCAGGAACAAAAGCAGCCTGTTTATCTATAAAGATAAAGACAGGTTGGGAAATGATGATGTAAAAATTAATGGTATGTTGGCGTTGGTCCAGTGGTAGGATACTTGCCTATGGACCTATGGCTCAAGAGGTCCCAGGTTCAAATCCCACCTCCAGCACTACCATCACCTGAGCAAGACCCTTAACCCTGAGTGTCTCCAGGGGGACTGTCCCTGTAATTAGGACATGGAAGTCGCTCTGGATAAGAGCGTCTGCTAAATGCCGTAAATGTAAATGATATCTGTGTATCCTTCATAAACAACAACAACAAAAAAAGTGCTTTAAGGTCTCCTTTACTCTGCAGTGCTGGAAAAAGGGCGGCGGTTAATTTCTATAAATGAGTAAAACTCCAGGTTTGTAAATAAATACTCCAATAATAAAAAGAGATATGATATTTATCTTTATTTACGTGGAACTGAGCTGGATCTGCGTTCAGATAAAGCTTCACAGTGAGCGATTTACTCTGCTGCCATCTGGAGTACATTGCTGGCATAATTGATGATTTCTCTCTAAAATAAATTGGCCCTGAAACATGAGCAAAACTGAAGACCTGATTCAACTCATTAGTCTAAAGCAAACATATCAAAGCTGTCTAACATTTAAGGTGAGAGCAGAAATCCTTTGTAAATCCTCCTTTTTTTTAACATTTAACACTGCACTAAGATGAGTTCATGTGGTTCTGATAAGTGTTTTAAAGCTGGGGACCAGGTTAAATGAGTGTGTTAGAGAAGAGAACCAGGTTAAATGAGTGTGTTAGAGCAGAGAACCAGGTTAAATGAGTGTGTTAGAGCAGGGAACCAGGTTAAATGAGTGTGTTAGAACAGGGAACCAGGTTAAATGAGTGTTAGAGCACGGAACCAGGTTAAATGAGTGGGTTAAAGCAGTGGTGGCCTAATGGTTAGGGCGTTGGCCACATGATCGGAGGATCAGGGGTTCGAACCCCTTCCCAATAGGTTGCCCTGAGGTACCCTTGAGCAAGGTGCCGTCCCCATCACTGCTCCCCGGGCGCTTTCAAGTGTTTGAGTGTGCATGGGTTAAATGCAGAGGTCCAATTTCGTTGTGGTTCACTGTCTGCTGTGCTTTGACCTCGCAATGACAAGGGTTGTCACTTTCACTTTAAATTAGTGTGTTAGAGGAGGGAACCAGGTTAAATTAGTGTGTTAGAGGAGGGAAGCAGGATAAGTTAGTGTGTTTTCACAGTGAACTAGGTTAAATTAGTGTGCTAGAGCAGGGAACTAGGTTAAATTAGTGTGTTAGAGGAGGGAGCCTGCTTGGATGTGTGTGTTAAAGTAGAGAACTAGGTTTAATAAGTGTGTTGGAGCAGTCAGAAGCAGGTTTAATAAGTTTGTTAGAGCAGGGAACCAGGTTTAATGTGTGTCTTAGAGCAGAGAACTCTAAGAAAAGAGAAATGCTATAGCAGAGAACTATTGAGAACTGTCTTTTAATATAGAGTGTAAAGACACTGACTAATGTTAGAACCAAAAGTCAGTCCAGACTTCACGTCTACCAGTATGACTCACCTTTCTGATAAGCAGCACACATGTCCTGGATCTCCTTGTTGCTCCTGGTTACCAAAATCTCAATTAAAGCATGTTCATCTGTCCCAGCTCCCTGCAGACACACGAGAGAGTTACACTGATGGATGGAAGCTCAAAACCAGGGGATACATTTTGGGCCGCTGGGATTTGGGATTCTGGGCACTGATTTGGACTGGAAGTTTACAGCTAAGTCTTGATGGAACCATCTGTTTCTGTTATGGTTCCCCCACCTTCCTGATTCATGTTTTAGTTAAATCAGTCCAGTAAAACAGGGATATTCCCTTTCGAGAGACACTTCTAAGCTTTTGTATGCTCAGTTCAGCTTTAACCTTATAAGGTCGGGTCGACCTTTTGGTTCTGAATGTCTGTTATCTGTAAACAGTCCCACCTGCTCTACTTCTGGCAAGCCACTGCCTCCTAGTCCACCAATCAGAGCAAAGATTAGGACAGCAGGTCCACCCAGTAGCCAGTGTTCTTCAGGGAAAGCAAACCAAAAACTCTACTTCACTCCACTCCAAGTTTATCTTCCCAAACAATTCATGAAGTGCATCTATAGATGCCTTTGTCTCTGACTGTAAATCCACCAATCAGGTGAAAGTGACTATTCTTGTCACAGCGAACCACAAACAAAATTGGACCTCTGCATTTAACCCATGCAAACACCATGCAGCAGTGGGCAGCTATGAAAGTGCCCGGGGAGCAGTGACGGGGACGGTACTTTACTCAAGGGTACCTCAGGGCAACCTACTGGGAAGGGGTTTGAACCCACAATCTTCCAATCCTGTGGCCGACTCCCTAAACACTAGGCCACCGCTGCCCAAGTCCTCAAAAATAAAAATCCATTATTACGTTAGTATATATTTTAGTATATATTTTTTTTCCCCAAGATGAAGAACCTGTAGTCTAAACTACAATACATTCAATCAGCATTGGCCTTGAAAAAGCCGTCTTCGTGTCCCCCCAATCACCTTTAAAATCAGAAATGACGGGACATTATTTCTTATCCCACAGTAAATCCTGTCACCACTGGCAACTCTAATTTTTTTGTTTCAGTTGCTCCCTCGCAGGGCAGGCACACAAACACTTGTACATGAGACACAAACATGCTCACACCTATGGGCAATTTTAGCATCTCCAATCCACTTGACAATGTCTTTGGATGGTGGGAAAGGATGGGCCCACAGAAAGGACCCAGACCGTCCCACCTGGGAATCAAAACCAGGACTTTCTCACTGTGAGGCACCAGCGCTACCCACTGCATCACCATATAAATAGGTTTATTCCCATGTTTGTGTTCATTTTACCCTTCTGGCAAACTGTTTTGTACATTGATGGTCGTTATATATTACATTTCATTTCACCGCTGGTTATACCTCTATAGCGAAAGTGAAGTGAAAGTGACTATTCTTGTCATTGTGAGTACGCGGCACAACACACAGACCCCGTGGTGGTAGTACCAGAGGTGGGATTCCTAGTGTGAACCTGGGACCTCTTAAGCCATAGGTCCATAGTCAAACCACTAGCTCACCGCCACCCTTATTATAGTATCTATCTGGAAAGACTGGACAGCACTTTGAGACAGCTCCTGTCGTTTTTTTTATATTTTAATATTGTATAAATAAAATGACATGATGTGACAGTGGCTGTTTAGGCATCAGCATCACCTCATCTCAAACTGCACCACTATTCATGCAGCTATTTAAGCAACATCCTACTCGTGGAGGCCCTTAAATTATCCACCAATTACGCATATATAAAACACGGGCCGAGACTATTAGTACTTTCAACTGCTGTAATTAAATAAGTGTTATTTTTAAGGGTGGATTTGGGAACGAGTATTTAAGAACTTTGGAAATACCAACATATATTTAAAGTTTCTAAAGTCCTATTCATCCCAGCCACAATTTGTGGCTGCTCTTATTTTTCAGTTATATTTACTTCTCGGGACACGTGATGTTTAATTGCTGGTTATGAATTAAGTGTAAGCTCAATATCTTCATTATCTCAGGCTTATTCACATACTAAGATCTTGTATCCAGTAAAAATAGGTTGGTTATTACTATTCGACAAAAGTATGCATATACCTGCCAGCAGATCTGGGCCATATAAAGGGTTATTCCATTGACATTTTATGGGAAGGCATATATATGAGGTCATTGGCTGCCACAATAACACTGTTTGTTTTTCAAGAGGGTGCTTTCCCTCATGAAAACCCCAAAGGCTGAAACGTCTCATAAATGCCCAAAATAAATATTAAGGGATCCTTGAAGCAAGCCAAGGTTCTTTGTACCTCCATGGCTTTTCTCATCATTTTGGCATCAAAGTCTGCCGGGGTCATCATCAAGCCCAGGATGAGGCGGCACAGGTTTTTGGAAAGCTCTGACTTCAGATCAGCCATCAGGTCCTGCAGAGCAGTTAAGAAACACAACAGTGCATTAGTCCTTAACAGTCAGGGAGAATATTTAAAATGGACACATACAAATGTTCAGAACCAGAAAAACATTAGTACGTCTGAGATTACACAGGGTTTGAGGCATTAATGCAGTTTGCACAATGCAATGGAGTAAAAGCTTGTGTTGCCTAATAAGTATATTAGCCTTGTAGCTCCAGGGAGTGGAACTGGAGGCGTCAGAGTTAAAGATGTTGAGAGTTTCGTTTGGTGTGAAGATGGACAAGATTAGAAATGAGGGACAGCTCAGGTCAGATGATTTGAAGTTAGAGAAGCAAGGTTGCATTGGTTTGAAGAGAGACGAGAAGTATATCAGGACAGGGATGTTGAGGGCCGAGCTGGCAGGAAAGAAGAGGAAGACCAAAGAGGAGGTTTATGGATGCGATGAGAGCGGAAGGACAGACCGAAACAGAGATGAATGATTCGTGGTGACCCCCATGTTGAAGCAGCCAAAAGAGAAAGAAGAAGAAGAAGAAGAAGAAGAAGAAGAAGAAGTATGGCATTAAGAAAGCCAGAGCTCTGCAGTGTGATAGCACTTACCCGACCCAGTAATGATTTGAAAGCCTGTCTGATCTCCTGCCTCTGGTCATTGCTCCTCCGCGCAATGATTTCAATAATCGTGTCTTCATCCGTACCTGCAGGCGTACAGAGACTTTAGTTGATCAGCTTGGACAAACTGTCCAGGCAAATGTAAGAAAAGCTCATTTTAGAATGATTCTCCTCACCAAAGCCTTTCATGGCTTTCCTCAGATCCTGAGCATCACTGGCGGGATCAAAGTCAGCAAAGGGACGAACTGTACCTCGTAACTGGTAACAGCAAGACAGAGAGAAATCAGAAGCAGCTCCAGAGCTCATTATTATACACACACATTTTAACTCTCTCCGAATACATGAACCCATACACTCATACCCTCACACACACACACATTGACCCCCTAATATGTATTTATTTTTTCAATAAATAGGGGTCAAATCAGTCTTTACATTCTCTCCACATATTTCTCAATATATTGGACACAGGAGTGTCATCCAAACTATTGAAATACAGGACTGTGCTAATTTTGGATCCACCCCACATTTCTTCATATTTTGATTCCAAGGAGCCAAACTTTCTTGCATTTTAATGTCTTGTTGAGGAACCGTTCTCCAGATCTTCCTGAAGGACAGTGTTGTTGTCTCTCATGTTCAGTCCAGTCTCTGTACCTGAGCAGTTCTCCAGATCTTCCTGAAGGACAGTGTTGTTGTCTCTCATTCTCAGTCCAGTCTCTGTACCTGAGCAGTTCTCCAGATCTTCCTGAAGGACAGTGTTGTTGTCTCTCATTTTCTCATTTTCAGTTTAAGATGGGAGAGGGCAGTGGGAGTATATATAAGTACTTGTTTTATGAATTATATACAGTGGATATGGAAAGTTTTCCAATTTTCTAAGTGAAAGTGACTACCCTTGTCATTGTGAAACGCAGCACAGCACAATGAATTTCAACCTCTGCGTTTCACCCATACACACACGTGCAGCAGGGGGCAGCTACTGAAAGCACCCAGGGAGCAGTGACGGGGACCTTCCTCAAGGGTACCTCAGGGCCAACTCCCTAACCACTAGGCCACTGTTGCCTCATTTGCGGCTGTCATTGTACTAAATGAAGGGACATGTCTTGCAGAGAGGACACACTTCCACACATTTGAATACACAGTTACTGTTACTCAGTGTAACACACTGATGTAACTAAGGTACTGTGATGCTGGGATGTTTTTAGAATCCCCAGCTATATATGCATGGGAGGAGGCTGATCGATGAGGGGTTAAAAGTTTCTGCCTCATGTTTAGTGGTGGCACTGGAAGAAGGACGGCAGTGTGTGAGTGGTGCTGATTTGTGATATGAACAGCATTCTGATGTTATCTGCACAATAACAAAAGCCCGACTGTATCTCCACAGAGCTTTACTTATCAGGACATAACAGCTAACCAGAGGTCACTGGGGAGGCATGTGTGTGTGTAATGTGGGTAATTTGACACACACCACAGCTCCACTGTGAGAAACCAAAGGACCAAACCTGGATCTTGCTCATGGCGCTCACTTCCCACATCTTGTATGCAATCTGTGCAGCTTCAGGGAAGAACTCTCCTGCGATACTGAAACATAACAGATTGAAACACAAACACAGATGAAATTCTTTTTCTGTATTTAACTATTACACACAGTCCAGCCATATTTGGCATCTGGGGAGCAGTGGTGGGGACGGTACCTTGATGAGGTACCCTTGAGCAAGTGGTAGTGGATATGGCTGCCCCCTGCTGCTCGATGTGTATAGGTTAAATGTAGAAGGAGCTTTATGTTGTAGTTCACTGTGCGCTGTGTGTTCGCAATGACACCTAGTCACTTTCACTTTCACCTTCAAAAGGATTTAGAATAAAATTTCAGTACATAAATAGTATTTTTTTTTTGCCAGATTTGTGATGACTCCTTGTCATTGTGAAACACGGCACACAGTCAAACACAACAAAACGCTTCCTCTGCATTTCAGTCATACACACGTGCAGCAGGGGGTAGCTATTTAAAGTGCCCAGGGAACAGTGATGGGGAGGGTACCTTGCTCAAGGGTATCTCAGTGCAACCTACTGGTCTGGGAAATGAAGCCATGACCTTCCGATCCTGGCTTTTTTAAATTATTTTTTTTATTTATTTATTTTTTCCACTGCAGCTTCGGCCACTGTCAGAACACAGCGTCCTACTGGGAACCCCAACCGCAACTTCCAGTGAGAACCACAGTGAAAGCCTTAAACCACACACTTACTCATCATCTCCACCACAAAGCTTCAGCAGAGTGCGCTTGTACTCCCCAGACGTGTCGTCCTGTTGGAGATTGAGAAGGTATACAGTATGTGTTAAGTACACTGCACATTATAAGCTCTTGCCACGGTCATATTCTTCTTGGCTGACCAATAGCATCAGCTAATACTGACACAGTGGTATCAGTTTTATTGAAATATCACCAGGGCCACACTATCGAATAGTGATTTTTGGATGGAACGGTTTTAATTTTTTAACTCTTGACAATCCTCCTGGGAATCCTAGCGTGAAGTGCTATTTTAACAATATTTAGTTTATTACATAAATATATCAGAGTACACATTAAACATATACCATTTCTCCAAATACTCCAAATACACTCACTACTCTCATGAAGCAAACAAAGCACATTTTCATACATAGCGGCCACCTTTTCAGCCTACCATAGTTTAGCCCCACCCATTCGTGTTATAAGGAGTGGTCAGGTCCATACAAATTATGAAATGAGCTTCAGCCAATTGGCCAAAAGAGAGTTCGTTACATATCTCAGGAAAAATACAAAGTGTTTCATTCTAAAGCTGAGGTTAAACAGGTTAAAAATAAATGATTCCTGTTTTTGGAGCATAAAACCACATAAACAACATAAGTGGACCTCAGGAAGGGCAATAATATACAGAGGAAATGTAGGATAAATTGAAGGCTGTGAGTCTGTGTTGTCTGTCGAGGCAAATGATGGCCGGCAGTCAGTTACTTTAGTGCAACTCTCTGATATATATATAAAATACAGTTCTTTATCAGATTAAATGCCACTTGGTTCAGCTGCTAGCTTTAGAAACCAAACTCTCTGCTTGTAAGATTTCATTCTTCATTATCTTATCAGTTTTATCCCCAGCTGAACTGCGGATAAGTCTCCTAATCCTCTCTGTTGAGTTTACTGCTGAGAATATTACCTGTTGTCCAGTGCAATGTGTCCGGCTGACGTGATTTTATTTTATTAAGTATTTGATCAATAGTGAGTTCAATAACAAGGGCTGGCAAAAAATGTAACTTTTGAAAAACAAAAAAGTTCCACCGTTCATCGCACACACTAAACACATCACATGAACAGTTCTTTAACCTGATGTTTTACCTCATTTTAATAAAATGTCTCTTAAAATCATACATAATAAATGCTAATAAAAGCTAAATAATTGCAATATAATAACACTACTACTAACCATAATTATTATTATTCTTATTATTATTAATATTAGTAGTAGCAGTAATAATAATAATAATAATAATAATAATAATAAAAAGAAGAAAACAGATCTTGGATCAGTGGTAGGGACAGTACCTGAATCATATTGTAAAGAGATTTTTCATAGCGCAGCCTGAAGCACTCCCTAATGTCCAACATATCAATCTCAGATCTGGAGATCATTATTCTGATCAGAGTGTTATCAGCTGTTCCCAGACCCTGAAAAGAGAGTGAGCAGTGAAAGGTCGTGATGTTAATCACAGAAAGAATGAGTTATTTTCCCAGTCAATACAGGAAGATTTATAAACGATTTATAAACAGAAAACAGACTGAATCGCAGTGTGCACCAGATGGCGCCCTTGAGTCTCCCAGCCAGCTATTATTTTTACACACACACAAATACACAGTACTGTGTAAAAGTTTTAGGCAGGTGTGGAAAAAATGCTGTAAATAAAGAACGCTTTCAGAAATAGAAATAATGATTGTTTATTTTTATCAATTTACAAAATGCAAAGTGAGCGAACAAAAGAAAAATCGAAATCAAATCAATATTTGGTGTTTCTACCTTTTGCCTTCAAACCAGCATCAGTTCTTCTGGCCCCACAGAGCCCTGATCTCAACATCATCCAGTGTGTCTGGATCACATGAAGAGACAGAAGGATGTGAGGAAGCTACATCCACAGAAGATCTGTGGTTAGTTCTCCAAGATGTTTGGAACAACCTACCAGCCGAGTTCCTTCAAAAACTGTGTGCAAGTGTACCTAGAAGAACTGATGCTGTTCTGAGGGCAAAGGGTGGTCACACCAATAATTGAATTGATTTAGATTCTCTTTTGTTCATTCACTGCATTTTCTTTGATTGATGAAAATAAATGATTAACACTTCCATTTCTGAAAGCGTTCTTTGTTCACAGCATTTTTTCACACCTGCCTAAAACTTTTGCACAGTACTGTATATATTACAATGTTTTGTCACACACCTAGCACACACACACACCTCAAAGGACACCTGCTTGTGCAGTTATTACCTTCATGGATTTGTAGAGGCGTTTGGCGAAGAACATGGCCCGACTCCTAATACACTGCACTGCGGGAAACAAACAAACACACACACACACACACAACTGATATCAACACGGCTGATAATACAGATAATAGTAATATATATGTGTGTGTGTGTGTAACAAAGACATACCAACAGCGAGCATCAGCCTCTCAAAATCCCCCGAGAGCTCACTCTTAATACTGTCCTCGATTGATTTCTCTGCAATCCTCTGATATTCATCAAAGACTGCACAGCAGTAGAGACAGAAAGTTGTAAGAAAGCTTTCATTTTGGGGTCTGAGTTAGTGTGGGTTATGATGTGTGTGTGTGTGTGTGTGTGTGTGTGTGTGTGTGTGTGTGTAATAAGTATAAATGTGTGCTTGTTGTCCTTGTACCCAATTGCAGGTGGGTGACACTCCGGTTGCCCAAGAGCATGATGAAGATCGCCTCATCCGTCCCCCACTGTTCTTCACCCGCAGCGTACAGGGCCTGCAAGCACGTGCACACACACACACACTTACACACACTTATGATCCTAACCCTCAGTCTAATCTTGGGCAGTGTCAATTTGAATGGAAATGAAATTTTAAACTTGTGTTTATGGATATTGTTCAGCAATGACAGTATAACTAATAACTAAGTTAATCACATGAATTATAGTCGATGAATCAATGTTTTTTTGAAAGAAGAGAGAGATTAACAAATTATTGGTTTAGTAAAACAACTCATTTGTAAAAATTAGCCAAGACATTTGCTGCCTGAAATTTTTACCATTAGCTTTTGCACTGAAGCTACGAAGCCAAAATAAAGAGTAACTGCTGTGTAAACCTCAACAGCTTCCACTGCTTACCTGGGCATCCTCCTCCACCAGATCCTCATGCACCACTCCATCCTCTTCTCTGGTCCCCTGAGTTCCAAAGACATGGTCATCAACACACACAATAGAATACGCTAAAATCTACACACCATTTGATGTCATATTAAACAGTTTACGCTCTAGGATGTATTAAACAGAACAATATACACTCTAAATTACTTTACACTTTAGTATATACTCCAGGTTCTGATAAAAGTTACAGTATACACCCTAGAATGTACTATACACTATAGCATATACCCCTGAGCTCACTATGCAGTAGTGTACATTTACATTTAGCTGATGCTCTTATCCAGAGCGACTTCCATTTCTTAACTACGGTTGCCCCCCTGGAGCAACTCAGGGTTAAGGGTCTTGCTCAGGAACCCAGTGGTGGTAGTGCTGGAAGTGGGATTCAAACCTGCGATCGCTCGGTCAGTAGGCGAGTGTCCTACCACTAGACCACCCCACACTCCAGAATCCGTTATAAGCTATAGTGTACAGCCCAGTGTTAATCATACACCACAGTGAAGACAACAAATTTTACTATACACTACAGATTATATGTAGTCTCATGACAACAAGAATGCACTGCACAGAACAGTCTCCAGAATTCTGAATACAACTCCAAAATCCAACTCATAATCTCAGAAATTAGAAATGAGGCAGCCAGAAAGGTTCCTTTGTGAGTTAAAAAAGACTAAAATAATATTGTAATTTATCATTTACAGCAAACAAATGACAGAACTTTATAGAAATGTGACTGCAGCACATCCTATTGGTGATAACTTGCGTTTAGAAGTGAAAGTAAAGTATACCAACCTGGAGCAAAACAACCAGCATCTTCTTAAAGTGTCCCGAGGTGTCGCCCACAACGTCCTGTTCAATGCCCCTACCGTACGCTGCGGACATATATGGGTGATGAGGAAACAGTATGAGATGTGTGTCTCTTGTCTTGTTTGGCTGAAACTGTTTTGGCTGATCTCACCATCTTTGTAAGCCTCCACTAGTGCGTGGACCTGTTCATTAGTCCTTGAGGCGAGAATTTCAATCAAGCATTTCTCATCTGTTCCTGCTCCCTGCAAACGAGATGAATAAATAAACGAGTCTATACTTACCATTACATTATGGAGATAAAGATCATTTTCTCATGTCTGACTGTATATTTCTACTGGTAATCTACAACAGTCCAGTCAAGGCATCGCATATCCAAATTAAAGGGCCCATATCATGGAAAAAATGAGGTTAAATGGTGTGATACGATACTTTAACATTGCTGTACAGGTCAAATAAAACAACTATGCTGCTAAACTTTTTTCTAATGTTTTTGCGATGTCACAAGTACCTGCACATTTCCAGAATAATAAGGGGGTTGTACATTTTTGAGGTTTTGTAAAATGTTTGGTACATAAAACCACACAGATGTCATAAGTGGAGGAAAAAAATGCAAGAAAAAAGCAGGATATGGGCCCTTAAAGGCTTTCAAGCTTGTTTAAAAGCATCACCTTTAGTGTTGCTGCCTTGCAAACATGCAATGCTACACACTTCAAACGCCACAGTAACACAGTACAATAGTGCGTGTATGCTAGAAGTGCAGAAAACCAGCTTTGAGTGAATATAAATACATTAGGCACATAGGAATTACAGCTCTTGTAAAACTTTGTCTCTCATTTCCTACCTAGCTGGTCCAAGACTGCATTAACATTTATGCGGAAAACAGCTTGAAAGAGATCTAGAGATGATTCCTAGCCTAGCTTTGACATTTTGAGTCTTTTACCATCGCCCGAGGGTGAAAGAAGTGTCCAGAGAAAGGAAAGCAACCCATTATTACACCGCTCATAATAGAGGTTGAAAAAAAATACATTCAAGCCAAAGAATAATGTGGACATTGGTAGTCTAGCTGACCAAACAAATCTTTGTGATGTCACAAAAGCAGTCCTAACGAGGCGTCAGGTGCGCCCAATCAGAGCAGAGCGCCGCCTCCAACTGTGATAGCGCTTTTACAAATATCCATTTATTCACTGCAGTTTAGCCACACCCATGTAAACTAAAGGTATAAGCAGCCCAAACTACATTTCTGCAAGCTGAATAATTCAGGGAAGCCAACTTAGAGCAGCAGCAAAAGAAATATGTCAGTCTTAAAACATCACAGCAAAAAAGCCGGCTTATTTTTAAGTGATAAACAGGACTTATATATCTCATATGAAAGGGCCGAGTCTTAGACTACAAAATAATGTGAATGTAGGTTCTCAGTTGAAATAAACATGTAGGACTGGCTTCAACTCCTGATCGATACTTTTACTCCAAAATGTCCCGCTTAACTGTTTAATTAACAGTAAGAGCACACTGGAATGAGGGGAATCTCTTGCTATCCTTCCAGTCACATATATTCTTATCTGAGTAGTGTCAATGACCACTGGGCCATTCCCCTTGTTGGTCATTGGGTCACATCTCCTTTTAAAGATAATAGATCAAATATCGGGTATAGCAACAGCAAATAAATCTGGAAGACCACCAGTGACCACAGTATCAAATGGTCTCTAAACATCTGAACAGAACTAGGACCCTTCGGACATGGATGGGTGAAAGAATGATGGAACATACAGAGAAGAAGTAGGGAATCAGACGGTTTAGTAAACCACTGTTCAACCTCAAGAACAGGTCAGGTTCTAAATTACTAGAAAAACATTCAATTTTCAACAGCTGACTGTGCTTTACTACACCACAGGTTAATGACCAACAGACTCAGTTATTATAGATCTTCTCAGCAACAAAAAGAGAACTACTGATATAGAGAAGAGAGGAGTCAGCTCTAAGGAAACTCTCGTATTATTTGCTGTCGTGTTAGTCACACTTCCAAAATAAAGCTGGAATTCTGCACTTTACACTCTCCAAAACCAAACCTGTCCCAGTCCAGGTTCTACTATTTGTCATTAAAGTCATCCTTAGTTCATCTGGATGTATACCAGGCTTGGAAAGATGTCTGTAATCAGTCTCTGCATTTGGAGTCGATGCAGCTGATTTCATGCAGTAGTCTTCACGCTTTCTTTTGTGGTGATCAGCTTCTTCAAAAGTTCTACATCAATACACCTCATCCTACTTTTACCTGGGATGCTTCACAGATACAGCGAATATGTGAAATGGCTGACGGTCCCTAAAATGGAAAACAAGAGCCTGGCCTGGCCACATTTCCGCACCTGATGAAGGAAATTCACTTACCGCACCCTAATGCCAGCATTAATGAAGCAGATACACAGAGAAACCAGTCAGTGAGAGAACACAGGTAACAGATCAAAAGAAACAGAAACGTGAATCCAAAGAACGTCTGACTGACCAACTGAAAACTGGTTACTGTCACTCATTTGCATTTTATGTTCAGGTCATAAAAGGCTGTAAGTGTCGATCCTACAATATCTGACTGGTGGGAAGTGTTAACAACACAAACTATACTTTTTCTATTTATTAATTTATTTATTTGTATATATCCTGCTAGAAAAGCAGGGGGAAATGGGCAGGAATTGATGCATAAGAAAAGCAATCATACTAGCAGAAACAGTAATAATATAATTTATAGTAATAATTTAAGGGTAAAAACTCTTAATCCTCTACCCAATCCCAAACCATAAAATCCAGGCAGTCATTAATCATTTTAAGCACATGAGCCAAGCGCTCACATGCACGCTGTGCAACAAGCGCTAAGCAGTCCAGTTTAAGAAGCCCCTGCAAAAACTATTTGATGCACTTTCAGTCTGTTTCCGTGCGTATGCTCGCTTACCTTGATTGCATCTTTGATTTCTTTGGCATCGTGATAAGCTGGAGGTCGCATTAAGCTGACAATGAGACGCTCAAACTTGCCCGTCAGCTCATACTTAAGATCATCAATCAGGTCCTAAACAGGAACAAGCCACAAGCCATAAATTAGTAATACTTAATAAATAACTTGTTAAATACATGAATTGATAGTAATTTAACAAATGCCAACAATCTCACAATGGTCACACTTCAGGCCACAGATGTTGAAGGCAGGTTTCAATAATATTTTGAGCTGCAACAACTAATACAGCATGTTTGATACCTCCTAGTTTGATTCAATTTCTAATTATGATAAGATGTTAAGATGGATGGATGGATGGATGGATGGATGGATGGATGGAAAGATGGATGGTTTTATGTCTATTTTGCTTCCAAACAACTGGCCTGAGTCTGACATGTGTCTCTTAAAACACTTCATTTTCTCTTTAATGAAGCATAATGTTTAGTAGTGCTGGAGATGTTCTGGTACCTTTCCGTAGAGTGACTTGTAGGCTGAACGGATCTCCTGTCTCTGAGCGTTGCTTCTAGAGGTAACCAGGTCCAAAATGGCCTCCTTGTCACTTCCTAAAACACCATACAGGACATAAAGGTCACATGTTCAGAAGAGTTCATTTTAAGCTTTGATTAGATCCAACTGAGGAAAAATGGCTTTGGTCTCCTGAAAAAAATAAATAAATGAAACAGCTCATTTATAGCTGATAATGCCTTAGGAAATGAACAACAGACAAAAGTCTGAGACACTTCTAAACGCTACCTTGACAACAAGTGAAAAGGTTCATGCTCTTTCACATCTAATTCCCTTTAAAAGGCATTTGAGGCAAATGATAAAGAGGAATAGTAAATGAGAACTTGAATACTGGAAGAAAAATTGATTTCTGGTTATTTTTCATGGGATGCGAATAAGATGGGTGAGAAAAGATCTGAACCCTTCCTTTCTTTCTGTGGTCCACTTATATTAGGATCATATTCTGAATTGGAAATGGTATTGGTTACTTTTTACATTTTCTAACGGCTTTTAAACAGGCTATTTATGTTCCAGCACCTTAAAGACTGATATATATTTAAAGGATCTCTTCTCTGATTCATTCTCTGTGCTGTCCATTTTCTCGAATGGGACCAATCCCCTTCTTACCAACTGTTTGCTGGTACGGCCGATAGGCAGTTACTTAAGTGAACAGTTGGTAAGTGGGGCAGTGGTGGCCTAGTGGCCTAGTGGCCTAGTGGTTTGGGAGTGGTGGCCTAGTGGTCTAGTGGTTAGGGAGTTGGCCCCGCATCGGAAGATTGTGGGTTCGGTTCCCTCACAAGTAGGTTGCCCTGAGGTACCCCTGAGCAAGGTACCGTCTCTGTCACTGCTCCCCGGGCGCTTTCAATAGCTGCCCACTGCTGCACGGTGTTTGTGTGCATGGGTTAAAAGCAGAGGTCCAATTTCGTTGTGGTTCATGGTGTGCAGTGCTGTGACCTCGCAATGACAAGGGTTGTCACTTTTCACTTTCAGTTTCTATACATTTACTAGAAATGATCACATTAAAAGTATAAATTCTGCTCAGACTGTTTTTGAGGGTTAGGGCTGATGGTTCAAGGATCCCATCATAGCTACTGCTTTGCTGAGGTCAGCATTTTGCAGCCTTTTCCCATTACATTTACATTTACGGCATTTAGCAGACGCTCTTATCCAGAGCGACTTACATGTCCTAATTACAGGGACAGTCCCCCTGGAGACACTCAGGGTTAAGGGTCTTGCTCAGGGACCCAGTGGTGGTAGTGCTAGAGGTGGGATTTGAACCTGGGACCTCTTGAGACATAGGCAAGTATCCTACCACTGGACCACCGCCACCCCTCAATTATAATTGAATCGCATCATCACATGGATTTCTTAAAAGCACTATTCAGTGAGGAGACTTTCTTCAAGCCAGTCTTGGAGAAAACCATGCAGCTACTTACCAAAGCCTTTCATGGCATTGTAGAGGCCTTCAGCATCGCTGTTAGCATCAAAATCAGGGTAATCTGCCACAGTGCCTCTGAATCCCTGCGAGAGAAACAGTGAAAACAGATGGGGGAGAATGGCCGTCATGAGAGGACAGCACTCAGACTGCATGCACTAAAGCAAATGTGAACATAAATGGCAGAAATCTAATGTGACAAATGAATTTTATTCATCTTACAGAGGAACAGTGTACTATAGAGGAACTTTTAGAGTCCTATCAGGAGGTGTGACTACATGGATTTTTATGCAGAATTCACTGTACAGCACTGCACTCTGTTGTACTAACCCTGCATTGTGACCTGACAATGGAACGAAACCTAAAACAGCTTTAGGGGCCCATTAATGAATTAAACATGCAGATGATCAATGGTTTGGAAGTGTTGATGACCTCCATAATATGCAATAAACTGTGTAGCTAATAACGCATCACTAACTAAAGACCTTCTGTTCTATCGCTTATATACTCTTCAAAATTAGGAAAGTCAAACAAAGATGCTCCAAAGATCAAGTGTGCTTCAACCTCACCTTCCCCCAAAAAAGGTTTCATGTTTTTGCGAAGTTTAAGTTATTATGTATAAAATGGTGCCTTTTTTTAATATTTTCCAGATGAACCTGAGAGTGATTTTATCTCTCAGCCCATCTTGTTTGCTGAGCTGTATTCTTTTCATTACTGGAACCTAGTTGCTTTGTTGTCACAGCTGATCATTTTTATGGTTTCTGAATTTGAATTAAGCCTGCTATCACACTCAGAATGGGACCAAATGGCCTGCAAGTAAAATATTATCCCATAAAAATGTATATCCCTTATTAATTTAGCATATATATTCATATATCATGTGTTTACTCATTATATCATGTACTCATTCATTTCTGTTTTTGATGTGCAAATGAGCAGTGAGCCGTTATTCAGCAAAGAGAACTATGGGGTTTTCAGAATGTGTTGTCTGAACTTCTTTTCTCATGAATAATGTCATGTTGACAACCCTAATCCCAGAGACAGATGCTCAGTAATGTAGATGTGGGTGGTAGCAGAGATCCAAACAGTTTCTTCTACTGAAACAATGGGACAGGATCATGTGACACCCAGCTCCAGCCCAGTGCAAAAAGAAAACATATTTTTCTTCCAACTGTCCCCATCACTGCTGCCCGGGCACCATATCTGGCTGCCCACTGCGTCAGTGCGTGTGGGTTAAATGTAGAGAAAACATGTGTTGTTTCACTGTGAAGTGCTGTGTTTCACAATGGCAAATAGTCACTTTCACTTGATATTATTTTAGTTCTAACAGTCTCATAGCTCAAAAGGAAAGATTAAAAATTATTTAAAAATTCTGTCAGTCTGTTTAGACTGACACAAGGAAAAAATAGCATGAATGGAAATAATCTGTGAGCTACATTGTTAGAGAGTGAAAAGTGAACGACTGCATTCACAAACAGCAGCTGCAAGGGACGTTTATTGAGATGCATGTCCATGAAAGCCTTCCAGACCATCCAAACCGTATCACTGCAGCTGTGCTAAAGGAGCTATTCGGAGTCACACACATGTGTTAATTCCCATGTTTGTGCAAATGTATTTTCAAAGTGAAAGAGGTCAACTAAGGTCATGCTCCCCGGTGTGGCTTCTACGACCTGAAAAAATGCTCCAGTGAGTGTAAGAGCACATTTACCAGAGCCTGTCAGGGTATAAGAAGAGAATAGTGGGGTGAAAGCTGACACTTGTCCAAGTCTGCAGCTGCCCTGTGGCCTCATCAGTTGCTGCAGTGCATGCATGCATGCGTGTGTGTGTGTGTGTGTGTGTATGAGACAGTATGAGGCTCATTTTACCCATTCACTCTGCAGGGATATCATTCACCCTTTTGACAGACATGGACTTTTTGTGTCTGAGCGAGCACTAACGCTACTTGACTGTGCACTTCTGCGTCCTCTCCTCATGTTCCTGTAATTCCTCCTCCAGCCTGTCTGCATGCCACAAACCTCCCTGCATGTTCAAAGCTTTCCTGTCAAGGCCCACGTTTACAGACCACTCCTCAGAGGGACAGCTGTGAGGTCCCTCAGCCCTCCCAGCAACAGTGACCACAACAAATATCCCACCAAATGCATGTTTCCATGGAGAGTAGTAAAAGCTGAATTGCTCAGAAAATGTAGGGATCATGCAAACGATAGAGTAACCTGGAAAACGCTTCAGCAGAATGTAAAATTCCTAAAAGCGAATGTTGATTGTAGTAACAATATATACATCATTGATATATGTGTGTGAGTGTGTGTGTGTGTGTGTGTGTGTGTGTATATATATATTTTTTTCTATTTTTTATTTCTATTATGTTTTCTGTCTATTGGTCCATTCACTAAACTAATACATTAACCAATAAATAAATGCATTTTAATTAAAAACTGTTTATTACATTAATCTTTCCTTCTTCTTATTATTAGTTCTTATTCTTATTCTTATTCTTATTATTAACTAAAGTCTGAAAGAATTAGGCTGGTGCAGTTTCTTAGATTCCTGGGTTTCTGGGCCTCATTTGCACGATTAGATTATTAGATAAGATATAAATAAGTTAGCTAAGACATTGACACAAGTGTAAACTGGTCAATGAAGGATCTGTTCTGGCTAAGTCAGAAGGATCACGGGACAAAGGTGAAATGTTTGCTCTCGTGTTGTCATTGTGAAACACGGCCCAGCACACAGTGAACCACAACGAAATGCAGCCTCTGCATTTCACCCATACACACCGTGCAGCAGGGTGAAGCTAATTAAAGCACCCGAGAAGCAGTGATGGGGACAATACCTTGCCCAAGGGTATCTCAGGGCAACCTACTGATCTGGGATTTGAATCCATAACCTTCTGATCCTGGGGCCTAGTCCCTAAACACTAAAAACTAGGACCCCTTAGGACAAGACCAGACCTAAAGAGTGTCCATGTTCATGTGTTGGGCCCAAAGCAGATTTAAATTAAATTAATCTTCTTCTTCTTCTTTCAGCTGCTCCCGTTGAGGGGTTGCCACAGTAGATCATCCGTCTCCACTTCTTCCTGTCCTCTGCATCTTCCTCCTTCAAAACATCATGTCCTCTCTCAACACGTCCATAAACCCCCTCTTTGGCCATCCTCTTTTCCTCTTTCCTGGCAGCTCCATCCTTAACATCCTCCTCCCAGTATGAAAGTAAAAGTGACTATTCTTGTCATTGTGAAACACAGCAAAATATAATCCTGTCTCCCTTCTGGACATGTCCAAACCAACGCAACCTTGCTTCTCTAACTTTGTCTCCAACCTGAGCTGTCCCTCTAATGTACTGATTTCTAATCCTGTCCATCCTCGTCACACCCAATGAAAATCTCAGCATCTTCAACTCTGACACCTCCAGCTCCGCCTCCTGTCTTTTCATCAGTACCGCAATCTCCAACACATTCAACATAGCTGGTCTCACTACTGTCCTGTAAACCTTCCCTTTTACTCTCGCTGGTATCCGTCTGTCACAAATCACTCCAGCCACTCTTCTCCACCCATTCCAACCTGCCTGCACTCTCTTCTTCACTTCTCTTTCACACTCACTGTTACTCAAGGAGTTAAAAATCCCTAACTACGGGCTTGGTGGGAAAACAAATATGGATATTAAAATCATCAAGTATTAAGAGCTTGCCAGTGGTTGGTATAATCAGAGATAAAAGATCAAATAATTTCTGGTACAGGTCATATTATTACCACTGTAACCAGCTATAACACTTAGATACTCTCTTCCAGTTTGCTTTCAGAAACTGCAGTCACTAAGAGACATTTGGGCTAAAGGGGTTAGAATCCTCAGTAGGTAGGTAGGTGTCAGTCACAAAGAGAAAGCCCCAGCCCATGAGAGATGAAGACATAATTCAATATAAACATCTTATTCGCTAATGATCTTGCATTAACAAGCACTATCTTGACTAATGCAAAATTAGAAAAGGTTTATAAATTATAGCCAGGCAAAATGTTAGACGGTGTATATTCCAGTTGCTATAAATGACCAAAGTTGACTCCTCCACTTCAACTGCTTGGCCTGCAAGCAGGACAACTAATCTAAACAACATATGATGCTGATTATGGAAGAAACGTGAACAAAAAGTAGAGAAAGTAGAAGAGAATGGGAGAACAGTGGAAAACTGCACTGTTCTGAGTTAAGCTTTGAAAGAACAGACAGAAAAGAAGAGTGGGAGGGACTGGACAGTGATGCACTGTTTAGTGCTCATGACACTAAATGACCTGCCTCCATAGAAAGACACTCGCTAACTCACTCATTTTCTTAGTCACTTATCCTTATTAGGGTCTCGGGTCCCTGTACCTGGGAATTGAACCAGGACCTTCATACTGTGGGGCGACACAGTATCGCTGCAGTACCGCTATTGAAAGCACCTGTGGAGCAGTGATGGGGACAGTACCATGCTCAAGGGTACCTCAGGGCAACCTACTGGTCAGGGACTCCAACCCACAACCTTCTGATCCTGGGGCCTAGACCCTAACTAATAGGCCACCATTGTGCATTATATATATATAACGTATGCATGCAGGAAATATGTTCACGTTTACTCTTGAGCTTCTCTTACCTTTCCCATGTTTCTTCAGTTGGAGAGTATGGATGGAATGATAAATGTACCTGAGAAATACAAGAAAGAAATTACAGGACGGTGTGTGATTTTTGAGAATATGTTGGCATATTTTTATGCTATAGAAATGGGGAAGGATTGTTAGGCCCTATCTATCTAAGAGTTATAAAAAAACAAACAAAAGTGATTTCTCCACTGGTTAAAAGCTGCTCTCGAACACTGCCGAGCTCAAGGGATCATTTATGATTCAGCAGAAAAGAATGAAAGAGGCAATGTAGCTGATGTATACGACAGAATGCTCAGTAGCCTTACATCAGCGTGGTGGCATTACAAGCCCAGTGCACTTCCAGTTAGGGTTTAAATAACTTCAGGTCAAGGGCAATACAACAGGAAAGTGTTTCGTGATTCCACACAGTATGACATATATCTGAGCACATGGAGACTGTGGCGCTGGTGTGCAGTGAATTCTCCCCCAGACATAAACAGCAGTGGAAAAGGCCTCTTGGCCACAGGCCGAGCACTCTAAGGGAAGGCCACGTTTTCTACGGGATACCACTGCCAGGACCCTTAATGCTCACAGCGCACTTTTATCCTATGCCATACATAGGAAAAATCAGCAAATAGAACGTATTTGTAAGGCTAACTGATTGAAGGCTGTCAGAATCTATTCTATTAAAAATCAGTACAGCTTTTAAACATTTAAACACAAAAAGAATAACAATGACTCTCTGTTTCCTATAGGAAAACCATTTGGAAGAATTAAAATATGCATTATCATCATGGATTCATCAAGAAAGCCAGGATAATTTGATGACTTGTAAATTCAGCAATGTGTTATTAAATAATAATATTAAATAATTAAATAATGCTGAAAGACTGAAACCCTGAAAATACAGAGAACAATGACAGTTTAAAAAAAAAAATCAGTTTAACTCATGACGCTCCAGTCATTCCTCCTAAATTTTCCTTAATTGTCACCAGTTGTCATGCACAACTGTGGCAGCTACACATTTCTGCATTGTTCAAAGTCTAATGTGGGGGCCAAAAATAGCCTGTTCAGACGGGGTACTATCACACATGCAAGGTCCAAGAAAGAGAGCAAGCGAGACATGGGGACTGCCACACCCAAAGCCCCCATTCTGTTAAGGTTATATGACCTCTTATATATTATTTCCCAGTGTGGCCTGTGTCCCAAAACAGAATTCTTGTCTCCAAAGGTGCACAGAGAGTATTTTTGTAACTGATTTAACCCTCTGGTGCAAGAAATGTTCTTTAATTTTTTTTAAGTGATCATTATAACTTAAACTCTATGTGCAAGGCGCTGTGTATGTCCAGCTGAAAGAGTCTTACTCACCTTTTGGAGTCTTTATTGTCCTGCAGAGGAGAGAGCTCCAGTCCTCACTTCCAGCCTGAATGGGAGACAGTTGGAGAAGCCAGCAGCTGCTCCTGCGGTTCTGACGTCACACACGCAGTAAGAGCTGGGTGGCGGAATACCCTCCCCTCGACGCCCCCCCACCTCTCCTATTGGCTACCAGTTGACGCTCAGTCTGCCGCTGTAGAACGCTGGAGCCGTCAAACCACGCGCAGCGTCTGCAGTTCCTGAACAGTGCAGTTAGATCAAAGGATTCGAACGAACGTTTGAACATTTAAAACCAGCGCTGTCTACGTCATAATGGGTCTTCAGTTCCGGAGCCGCCGGCCTATCACTAACTAGAAGGCGGGCTTTGTGTCAAAGAAATAAAGTAACATCTACAACTCACCGGTCCTGGCGCAGGAGGACGGACAGAGAGGGACAAGAGGGACAGCCAATAGGGACAGGACAGAATGAATATATAAATAAATAAACACATAGAATCAATCTATGGGATAACAGTTTGATATGTGTAGATTTATATTTATACTACTCAGATGTGCAGTAACGTTTCTGGCTCTCAGAATGTGCATTATTTTGAAATATTTAACCTACAACATATGTTCACATGTTTGTGTTTATCAATATAAGTGTTTTTCTGAGGGAATAAATGCATCATTTAAACACTTTTTATATGAATTACAGTTGTGTCTAACTAGTGCAACCTCTGCAAATTAGCTTAGTTCAGTGCAGGTAGACATAACAGGCTTTCTGTTACTATAGATGAATAACGAAAGTAGTTACTCGAGTTTTTAAAATGAGCAAAAATAAGAAGCAGAACCTTCTGAAGTAAATAAAAGTGACTTAATATTAGGTTGCATATCCCTTGCTTGCAATACATGCATCAAGCCTGATGACCTACTGACTTCCCCAGATTGGTTTCTACATTGTTTGTGGTTTTCCAGTCTTGTACCACAGCATCTTTGGGTCGTTGTTCTTGGGTGTTTCTTTCTTCAGTCTTCAGTCTCTTCAGGAGACGCATGTTCAGCTGGATTAAGATCTGGTGAATGACTGGACCTGTCCAAAACATACTTCCCCCTTTCCTCCGTGTGTCTTGTCTGACTGTATAAAAAACCTAGTCACAGAAGTAACATGTAGGGGCAGCAGTGGCCTAGTGATTAGGTTGCCCTGAGGTACCCTTGAGCAAGTTATCGTCCCCGTTACTGCTCCCTGGGTGCTTTCAATAGCTGTCCCCTGCTTCACGTATGTATGGGTTAAATGCAGAGGTATAATTTCGTTGTGGTTCACTGTGTGTTGTGCCGTGTACTCACAATGACAAGAATGGTCACTTTCACTTTCATGTATATGATCATGGGGTTCTTGTTTTGTGAAAGACTTGAACAAAAATTGGGCAGCGGTGGCCTAGTGGTTAGAGAGTTGCCCCAGATCGGAAGATCGTGGGTTCGATTCCCTCAACAGTAGGTTGCACTGAGGTACCCTTGAGCAAGGTACTGTGCCCATCACTGCTCCCCAGGTGCTATCAATAGCTGCCCCCTGCTGCATGTGTGTGTATGGGTGAAACGCAGAGGTTGGGTTTTGTGGTGTTGTGCTGTGCTGCGTTTCACAATGACAAGGATGGTCACTTTCACTTTCACTTCACTTCCAAAAGGAAATGCAGAAATGGGACCCCTGTATCTAGATGAGACTGAGCAGGTTTAACCATGTCAAGTCACAAATCCAGCCATCCTTAATTACTCTGTTTCTAAGCTAATATTACTAAATACTTAATTTCATTTAGTGGTCAAGCTGAGCTGAAACTGCAGGTAAATATTTAAAAGGCAAACACACACTCATATGAGTCAGCGGTGTGTGTATGTGTGCGTGTGCATGCTTGTGTGTGTGTGTGTGTGTGTGTATGTGTTTGTTTGTGTGTGTGTGAAAGAGATTGTAAGTTCCATGGCTCAGCATGTCCTCTCTGGTTTAAAATCCTGACAGAGCTATTTCTGTCCCACCACGGGGTCATTCCAGTAAGGGGCTGAGTAATTCAGAGCAGTGGGAATGTGGGGAGTGGGGGAGGAAGAGAAACAGAAAGAGATATAGAAAGACACTGACAAAAAACCCGGAGGCTTCCAGGAAGCAATTTTGCTTCCTGTAACATCTACTTCCCAAACATCCATAAGTCAGGACATGGAGATCTCAGAGAAGCTGCTCTAAAGTTAAACCAGGCTGCTTCATCTTGCAGTTCAGAAAGACCTGGGACATAAAGAATACATTTGTGACTAGTAGAGAAAGAGCCTGAGGATCTACTGATTGTTTAGGACATGTACAGGATTTAAGATGTGAGAACATGACAAGCATTAAATTCTGTATGGTATCTCTTTCTGTCTGGAAGGATTTGTATACAAAGTTAGTAAAGTTAATAAGTTTATCTTGTGTCAAATGCTGAGGGTGGATCCAAGTTCTTCTTTTTATGTTTTAATCTGCAAACTCAGAAAAAATATAACTCAGCAACACACAACAGAAGGAACATAACAACAGAGAATGCAGAAGAAACATTCAAAGTAAATTGAACCGTCTTATAAAATCAGGACAAAAACATTTAACAGATAATAATTAAAGAAATTTGTATAACCATTGTCAGAGCAGTCGCTTGTGTCCGCTTCTTCTTCTTCTTCTTTAGGCTGCTCCTGTTTAGTGGTTGCTACAGCGGATCAACTGTCTCCATTTCTTCCAGTCCTCTGCATCTTCCTGCTTCAAACCGACCACCTGCATGTCCTCTCTCACCACGTCCATCAACCTCCTCTTTGGTCTTCCTCTTCTCCTCTTTCCTTGCAGCTCCATCTTCAACATCCTCCTCGCAATATAATCCTCATCTCTCCTCTGCACATGTCCAAACCAACGCAACCTTGCTTCTCAAACTTTGTCTCCAAAATGTCCAACCTGAGCTGTCCCTCTAATAGACTAATTTTTTATTCTGTCCATCCTCGTCACACCCAACAAAAATCCCAGCATCTTTAACTCTGACATCTCCAGCTCTGCCACCTGTCTTTTTGTCAGTGTCTTCGTCTCCAACCAACATAGCATAGCTGGTCTCACTACCATCTGTAAACTGTATCTTCCCCTTCACTTTTGCTGGTAACCGTCTGTTACAGACCACTCACTTTGTCTCCACCTATTCCAACAAGCCTGAACTCTCTTCTTGACCTCTCATTCTACTCTGAACTTGATCCCAAGTATTTAAATTTCTTCATCTTTGTCACCTCTACTCCCTGCATCCTATCCACTCCACTTTCCTCCCTTTCATTCAAACTCATGTATTCTGTCTTTAACCTACTCACTTTCATTCCTCTCCTCTCTAGAGCATGTCTCCATTTCTCCAGGGTCCTTATTCTTGAAAATCGGTACCAGTACACTTCGTCTCCCCTCCTCAGGCATCCTCTCACCTTTTAAGATTGTGTTAAACAATCTGGTCAGAAACTCAACTGCCGTCTCTTCTAAAAACCTCCATGCTTCCACTGGTATGTCATCTGGACCAACAGTCTCCAATCTCCTTGAGACTGACCCTCCTGCAAAGGTCATAATCCACCTGTGTGCATCTTCCTCCACTCTTACACGTCACCCTGTGTTCCTCCCTCTTCTTAAAAAAATATTAACTACTTTCATTTCCATCTGTTTAGCAAACTCTACAACCATCTGACCTTCACAATTACTCATAAAAATGATAAATAATAACTACCGATCACCTCCTCATCACCTCAGGTTAGAGTGCACTTCATATGGATTGGAGCCTTTATCTGTATGTCAGCTCTGCAATGAACTGATGACCTGTCTAGGGTGTTTACACCTATAATCACTGAGATAGACTCCAGCACCCTGTGATGCTAGTTAAGATAAGCAACTAAGATCGTGGATGGATGAAAATGCCAGCTGCCCTTTACATCGCCACATTTCCATGATGGTAAAGTGCCTGTTTGGTCACACAGGCATACAGCGAACCACGATGAAATGCATCATTTCCCCCCCACTGAACAATGACGCAGGACCTTGCTTAAGGATACCTCAGGGCAACCTGCGAGTTCGGAATTCAAGCCCACGAACTTTCGATCCTAAGGTCATGTCCTTTAACACTAGGCCACTGCTGCCCCTGATGATTAGGCCAATGGAATGTACCAACTTTTTCAGTAGTGTACAACAGAAATTAAGTACAATTTTATCAGTGGTCTTATTCTAACAGCAATTTGCTAAAATGATAAACACACATTGTGTCCCAAGACTAACCAGAGAGTTATATGAATACATTATATAATATATTAGTATTAATATATATATTACAGCTGATTCTCAGAACGGCCCATAGACTTTATGGTCATGGTCCTGATTGTGCGCAGGATGAACAAGAAGACAGTAAGATGACTGTGTTGTGATGTTAGATTTTCCTAGTGCAAAGCGGTCGGCACTTCCCGTGATTAAAGTCTCTGAAACATCAGAACCTCTATAGGGCACTGCAGAAAAGTGAAAGTGACAACCCTTGTCATTGCGAGGTCACAGCACACACTGAACCACAACGAAATTGGACCTCTGCATTTAACCCATGCAAACACGGTGCAGCTATTGAAAGTGCCCGGGGAGCATTGACGAGGACACTACATTGCTCAAGGGTACCTCAGGGCAACCTACTGGTGAGGGAATCGAACCCACAATCTTCCAATGCGGGGCAACTCCCTAACCACTAGGCAAGGAAGCACACCGTTCCCGGAAATACTGCAATACCAGGTAGATGGATGGAGCAGATGGAGCAAGCTCCTTTACCGTCTCGCTGTTCTAAAAATCAATTTAATATGCAGTCCTCACATAGAGGACGTATCAGATATTAAACTGATAAGAACAGATACTACACTTGATCTTAGCCAAAAGGATATTAGAGCTAGGCCCTCAAGTCGGCCCTGCTAAAATGGATGGACGAGCAAGAAGAACAAACCTACAACAAAACATTTTTACATGTGGTTGGAATAGAATTTCTGTATTTATGTAAAGTTAAGCTGTTGCTGCCACACTTTAGTCCTGATGTCCTCACCAATAAGAGCACACATAGTTAGGTCTACCTAGATGTTATAGATAAAAGAATGATAATAATCCTGAAAAGATCAGTTTTCAATTGAGCATTTCAATAAAGTAAGCCCTCTGTTTCCAATCCAATCATGGAAAAAAAGCACATTTACAGTGAAGAATGTTGGCACTTCTGTATTATATGGCCAAAAAATGTAACTTATATATTGTACATTGTTATTTTTTTTTTTAACTGAGCTGCACATGTAACAGCTAAATAAAGCAAGTTTGTAAGAGTTTCAAAGGGTCTGGAGCAAAATCTCAAAGACCAGCACAGTTTGGTGAAGAAAGACATTATTCTCTGGTGCCCTCTAGTGCATAGAAACCTCCGAGCATGCTACCTTCTGGCAAGTCTTCTAGACATTACATCACTGCCTCCAACCAAACATGCAACCCTGTATACCTTTTGATCATGTATGGATTATTTTTTTTCTACACCACCTATACGGCCCCTCTCACATGACAAGCCGTTTGGCAAAAGCATTTCTGATACACAGGCCTGGCTGTCTTCGCTCCGGCAGCAAGAATGAGCACATTATGGGTCAAGCTGAAAAGTGCAGGGAGAAAGGCTACTTTGTGACTAAGTCCATGGAGTGGGAGGGTCAAACAGGCCACTCTTGTATATATTGTGCCAAAAAAATTGCTGTGCTTCAGCAGCGTAAACAGAGCTGGATATATTAATCATAGGAGCAGAGTTTCAGCAGCCTGCTGCACCTTCAGAGAAGGTAAAGGACAATACTTCACATTGCATAGATTATACCAAGTCTCCAGCTTTATCTGTAAGGTTTGCATTTAAAACAAACAAACAAACAAACAAAACTTCCTAGGAGAGCATTGGATTGCACTGACATCTGGTTCATTAGTGGAGGGTTATTGTATGACAGGTGTATTAAGTGCATTAAAAGTGTAGTAAACGTGTTAGACAGCATCATAGGCGATATCTATCAATTGCATATTAGTAATTTTGGCTAGTGTATAACATGCAACTAACTGTAATGAAAAAAAAAACGGTCATTGCTTGCTGTTCCTGTGCGTCCTGGGGCAAGCTGTAGTATGTAAGCATGCCAAAGCGGATGCCAAGTGAGATTATGTTGAATCCATAAGCCCTTAATGGGACACTGGAGAAAGCTGGCTCACAAAGGGTGAAGTGTGCAGGGCTGCTGCCGCCAAAACCCTGAAAGGATCTTTGTCCTTTTGCACTGGATTATTTGGAGCAGAAGAGATGATAGGGAGTTTGACAGGCCTGACAGCAGGACAGGAAACCTGCCCTGGAGCAGTGCCTAGTCCTGGAATACTCCAGGGCAATATTTTAGGCTTTTCCTGATCCTACGGACCAGTTTCCCTTACCTTGCCTGAAGTCAGCGACAGATTCTGAGTTTGCACATGTATGCACAAGTGTATGTGCATAGGTGTCCATCATGGGCAAAAAGATCAGATTGTGGGACAGGAGCTTTCTGTGTGCTAGGCAGACATGACATAGAAGATGCCACTGCCTGCTGATGATTTTGTGAGAATGTTTAAGCTAAAACAGGCATAAAGGAAATTGCAGGGCAAAAAACAACATTGTGTTGTTCCCAGATCTATATAACTATATTATATATTATTTTGTAAATTTTGAACCAATAAAAAAAAAAAAAACGCCCACTCTGGAGCGTAAATGAGCTGCACAATATATATATCAATTTTATTTATTTATTTTTTAAATTATTTAATTAACATCATTTGCAAATAGTTTGGGGAACCCATTACAGTACATTAACAGAGCAAGCTTGAACATTGTTGCAGCGTTTATCTTCCAAACACTGTGTATCCATTCGTCGAGGAACAAGAAGTATTTGTTTTTCTCACCTTATCTGTCCGTTACTTAAACACACTGGAATAAGGGCCCCTTAAATGGTAAATATAAGAAATAGAGGGTTCTGTCACCTTATTAATTAAGTGAGAGTCTGTTTGTTGTAATTTTATACTATATTATATTATATTATATTATATTATATTATATTATATAATATTATATTATATGATGTTATATTATGTTTGTAACGGTTCTGTGCCAGTAGAGGGCGCCCTGCTCTGACTGTGCACACCTGGGCATTGGGTGCAGGTGAGCCTCATGGGGGGGTTCAGAGCAGGGCGCTGTTCATTCTGTGCGCTTACTTTATGATTATTCATGTTACGTTTTACACTTGTTATGTTTAATATGTTTAGTTTGAGTTCTGTGAACGTTGCCCGTCATTAAAGTCCAGTACTAAGCTCTGGGCTCTGCGTTGGGGTCCAGCCCTCAACACCGCCCCGTGACAGAATGACCAGCCGCCACAAATGGACGTCGCGAGCCGAGAGCTCCGTTGGGATGCCTGGGAAGAACCACCGGACCTCCCGGGTGCTGGAGGCTGGGGGGATAGGGGTCCCACAATCTGCTCCCCTCCCGGGATTGGCCGACGCTGTGCCCGTTCCAGCTCCAGCAACCAGGAGGGCGTGGCTGCGGAGCCGGCTCCCGCGCGAGCCCCTGGGGAAGTGGGGCTGCGATGCCGGCTCGCTCATCAGCACAAGGTGGGACTTCAAAGGCATCCTCCATCTTCACCGCGGAGGAGGCGGGGCTTCAGGGGCTGCGTCCAATCCAGATCGCTGGAGAGAGGGCGGGGTTTCAGGGGCCGCAGCCGAACCCGCCTGAAGACGCGGTGAGAGCGGAGCGTTCTTTGGACGTTAGTTGGACTTTTTGTTGAACGTTTGCTCACCCCCTCTCCTTTTGGGGGTCCTGCTTCGGGTCTGGGGACGGGCACTGTACCGGTCCTGCACCAGTAGAGGGCGCCCTGCTCTGATTGCGCACACCTGGGCACTGGGTGCCAGGTGAGCCTCATCGGGGCTGGTGGTGTAGGCCCGGACGAATCAGAGCAGGGCGCTGGTCATTCTGTCTGCTCAGCTTGTGATGAATTATGTTGTGTTCTACACTTGTTATGTTTAATATGTTTGAGTTCTGTGCACGTTATCTATCATTAAAGTCCAGTACGAAGCTCTCCAGCCCACAACACCACACCGTGACAGCATCAGGCATATTTATAAGCCTTTCCATCAAAGACTCCAGTGATCTGTGTGGTCCCGTCTCACTCGGCCTAAAGCTCTTTATCTGAGAAAGATTGCGAGCTGGAGTTAACATGCTGGTTGCCTGACATTCATGGAAAGGGCTATACCTTTACAGATACAGTCGACATTGGCTTTAATCTTAATTCATGAATGCCACGTGACTTCCTCCCTCACTCTTTCTAATCTTTCCCTTCAGAGTAAGGAAGGAATGATTCCAGGTTCAATCCAGACTCCTAAACCTTGAGCACAAAGTGGTAGGGTGAGTTATTTCACTCTTTAAGCCTCCATGAAGTAGTTTTAATGACTAACTAAGACATTACACAGTTAAGAAGGGGTTAATCATGGGACTTTTGGGTTTAGGCTTGGTGCCACTTACTGCCATCAGCAATGTCATATCACAGATTTACGATAAAATGAACTGCTGCAGTCAGGACTTTTGAAAGGGCTTAAGAATGACACACCACCTCTTCTACCCCTCAGACACTCGTGCTGGAGCAGTGAATAAAGCCCAGGTGAGCATTAACTTCACACAATTCAAATGCATTTTTCCCCATTTTTCTCCAATTTGCTTCAGTTGGGAGTGATGGCCGATCACGTTCTCTGAGAGGTTTGGCTCTTTAAGTGTAGATGTGTACTGTTTGTTCTTTGGCCTGTATTTTATTTCTTACATTTTCTTTCCCCTGCATTGTGTGGAATTATTTTGAATAAAACTAATACATCAACTTAAAAATGCAAATATGTCTTTGGTCTGAAGTCATCCATATTCAGCTAATGAATTTAGTGGGATAAGAAAAAGATCTAAAATGAAGAAATGTATTCTTTCAATGTGTATCTAGTATTTCCCATATTTTTTTTTTCAGTTTAATTTATATATTTTTTATTACTATGTCATGCACATTATTGCGGGGCAACGGTGACCTAATGGTTAGTAATAAGTGTGAAGGGACTAGGCCTCAGGATCGGAAGGTCATGGGTTCAAATCCCAGACCAGTAGGTTCCCCTGAGATACCCTCAAGCAAGGTACCATCCCCATCACTGCTCCCCGGACTCTGTACACCGCTGCCACACCGAGTGTATTGGTTAAATTAAGAGCATGCGTTTTGTTATGGTTCTGTGTGTTCACAATGACAAATGGTCACTTTCTCACACAAACACACACACACACACAAGGAATTCTCCCAAATACTACCTGCAAACTCAAGGCATTTCTCTTGAGAAGCATCAAAAGCTATCAGAGTGCTTCAAATTTGGTCTAAAACGTAAAAAGTAGAGAGGTACATGTGGTGCGTTCTAAGCCTAACAATCTCAAATGTAGATGTTTTACTATTTACCATGGCTAACATGAATACGGTTCAGTGGTGAGTGTGTAAATAAAATTTCAATACTTGTGTTTTAGGCTTCGTGAGTTCCGTTCACCTCTACTGTAAAGAAATTTGAGTCTGTAAGTTTCTCTACAATAAACTGTTTCACCTGAAATCTACGCTGAATGACTTCTGTAAACTGAATCAGAAATTTGAGTTGAGTACGGGTGTTCTCTCCCTCCTGCAGGGCAGCTGATCATGTGTGGACAGAGGTTTTGCTCGTTCCTGCGTGGCCTTTCTCGCAGGAAGCCTCTGGAGCCAGAAGGAGAAGTGTCCAACTTCCACCGCTGTCTGACCACAGTGGACCTGGTGGCTCTTGGTGTGGGCAGCACACTCGGCGCTGGTGTTTATGTGCTCTCTGGGGAGGTGGCTCGAGCACTGTCTGGGCCCAGCATCATCATCTCCTTCCTCATTGCTGCCCTGGCCTCCATCTTTGCTGGCCTGTGTTACGCAGAGTTTGGGTCCCGGGTGCCCAAGACAGGCTCAGCCTATCTCTACAGTTATGTCACTGTGGGGGAAGTGTGGGCTTTCATCACTGGCTGGAACCTGCTGCTCTCCTATGTTATAGGTGGGAATAAAAACATTCATTTTGGTGCAGATAAATTACGGCTGAACTGCTGAATATATGTAAATTTACAAGAGGTGCTCTTGTAACAATATAAACCATCCACATCTTTAAGAAGCAAGACAAAATATATATTAAAGATGCTGGCCCTTCATTAACTACTGTTTTAGTCTTGGATTAACCCAGTTTGTCAGGTTTAAAAGCAGAATTAAAAGGGTTTTCTGGGACAGGGATTAAACTTTATCCTAGACTAAGGTCTGTTTTGTTGGGGAATCTCAACTCACAATGTCTGTGGCCAGCAATCTGACTCCAGATATGATTTTCTGTGTTAAACTGAACTTCTCTGGCAGGATTATAGCAGTAACTCAACATTACTTTGAGCATTTCTACTCTTCTACCGGCTGTAGGCACCTCCAGTGTGGCTCGGGCATGGAGCGGCACTTTTGATGACCTCATTGGAGATGTGATGGCTAATTACTTCAGCAAACATGCAGCCATGGGTTTGCCTGGCTTGGCTCCGTACCCGGACTTCTTCGCAGCTGCTCTGATCATGATTCTCGCAGGTATCGTATCAGAGATAGCATTAAATGTTTGAGTGACCGTTTTACATTGAATCAAGTAAGTGAGCTGCTTTTGTCTTATAGGCCTCCTTGCCTTTGGTGTAAAAGAGTCAACGATGGTCAACAAGATTTTCACCAGCGTCAACATACTGGTATTGCTCTTTGTCATTATCACTGGCTTCATCAAGGGGAATCTGAAGAACTGGAATATCACAGAGGAAACGTTGCTGAATGCAACAGCAGAAATAGAGTGAGTACCTAAGCCTAACGTAGTCTAAAGTCATTCTAAGCTTGTCTCAGTTCCTGGTCCCAGTCTAGCTTATGAATCGAATCAGCAGAGAAATACTAAACTTTAAAAAAGTGTTTGAGTATCGTGGAGGATTGTTTCAATTCAGTTTGCTTTCACTGCTAAAACCATGAATCGCAGGCCTGCTGTCAGTGAAAGTGTCTGGATGACCCAGTGAGTTACAGGCATGCCTTTGAAGTGAAGTGAAAGTGACTATTTGTCATTGTGAAACACAGCACACCACACAGTGAACAACAACTAAATTCAACCTCTGCTTTTAACCCACACACACACGTGCAGCAGGGGGCGCCACATCCAGAGCCCGGGGAGCAATGATAGGGATAGGACCTTGCTCAAGAGTAGCTTAGGTAGACCTACTGGTCTGGGATTCAAACCCACAACCTTCCACTAGGCCCCAGAATTGAAAGTCAGTGATAAACAGCACACTGTTTTCTTTATGAAAATCATGTGAACAGCGTTTCGCCCATATTCACAATCAAAGGTCTGAATATTTACGGCATTTATTCACGTTGGCAAAATTAATTATTAAATTAAAATGACATTAAATCATTGCCTGACAAACCTGTATTTATGTTTTCTTTCTCATTAAAGATACATTGGTTAGGGCGTTAGCCACATGATCAGCAGATCGGGGGTTCGAACCCCTTCCCAGTAGGTTGCCCTGAGGTACCCTTGAGCAAGGTGCTGTCCCCATCACTGCTCCCCGGGCGCTTTCAATAGCAGCCCACTGCTGCACATGTGTGTATGGGTGAAATGCAGAGAATGAATTTCCCATTCGTGTTATTATAAATAAAGGATTATTAGCATGGGCAGCGGTGGCCTAGTGGTTAGGGCGTTAGCCGGAGGATCGGGGGTTCAAACCCCTTCCCAATAGGTTGCCCTGAGGTACCCTTTAGCAAGGTACTGACCCCATCACTGCTCCCCGGGCACTTTCAATAGCTGCCCACTGCTGCACGGGTTTGAGTGTGCATGAGTTAAATGCAGAGGTCCAATTTCGTTGTGGTTCATGTGTGCTGTGCCGTGACCTCGCAATGACAAGGGTTGTCAATTTCATTTAGGGCTTTTAGTTTTGCACTGGAGCAAACTTGAACTTCCAGCAAAGTGAACCGATCTCAAAGTGCTTTTGTAGTTTTTGATATTGATTAGATAAAACTGCCATGTAGGGCCACTTCTCTGCACAGTTCCCTGCTCAGGCACATCCACTTATAGTCGAATCAAGTAGGCTTTATCGTCATTTCAGCCACACACATAGTACACAGCGAAATGAAACATTCCTCCAGGACCATGGTGCTACACACGGGACACATAGGACATGACTTAGAACGGGACACAGGACAAGAGAATAAACAAGTGCAGACAGAACAACATGTAGTGCCGACAATACAAAAGAGAACATCCACCAATTCTGACAATGGCAACAGAGAACATAAGCAGAGGTAACGATATGAGTACGGTGTTTGATGCCATACTGAGTGCAAATCTGGGTGTTTAATGCAGTTTATAGCTAACACTGCATGAAGCAGCATCAGAAACGATAAACTAATTAAACTCATCAGAAGTGCTACCCTAACGTGCTGGGTTCAGTCCTCTAAACACTCTCGTGTATGTAGTCAAAATGTTAAAAAATGGGCAAAAGTACATTGTCCCAATGACATTGCTAGTAACGGCCATCTGGATGCCAAATGCAGCATCTGGAGTGCTGGAATGCAGATCTAGTAGTCATACCTTGTGCTTTGGTCGTCCCTGGATGGCACAAACTAGAAACATAAAAGATTCATAAAAGATGTATAGCTGTCTCTAAAAACACATTTTTAACCATCTCGTTCCAGAAACCTGACGTCCACAGTGAACGTGACTTCCGAGTTTGGCGTTGGCGGATTCTTCCCGTACGGGTTTGAGGGCACGCTGGCTGGAGCAGCAACCTGTTTCTATGCATTTGTGGGATTTGACTGTATTGCAACTACAGGTAACTCAGTTTAATTAAAGGGTATTAGGTCATTAACTTAAGGGCAGTGGTGACCTAGTGGTTAGGGACTCGGCCACAGAATCAGAAGATTGTGGGTTCAAACCCCTTACCAGTAGGTGGCCCTGAGGTACCCTTGAGCAAGGTACCGTCCCTGTCACTGCAGCTTTCATAGCTGCCCACTGCTGCACGGTGTTTGTGTGAGGTCCAGTTTCGTTGTGGTGTGCTGTGCTGTGCTGTGACCTCGCAGTGACAAGAATAGTCACTTTCACTTTCAACTTAATTAGTTAAGCTGTGGGAAAAGTTTCCTCATGTGAGGTTTACACTAAAAGAACAAATGTAAACTTCTCCTCAAACCAAAGTGTGCGTTTAGTTGGATTTATACTTGTATAATGTTACCTCTGATGCTTATGTAATAAAGTAGCTCTTTTTATACGCCTCGAGGTGTTTAAGGCCATCTTAGCACTGCACATTTTTTATGAAGTGAATGTAAAGGAATATTTCCATTAAAAACCAAAAGACACATGTCGATGTGATCAGTCAGCAAAGATAATATTTAATGTAAAAAAATATTTGAAAAAATGTCTTTCCTTCTTTGGATCTGAATTGCTGCTGAAGGAGTCAATAGTCACTCAAAACCTCTTCATAGATTCATCCCCAGGATACTTGTATATGGAGCAAAAGGTCACAGGTCCAAACCCCAACTACCACTGTTGGATTCCTGAGCAAGACATTTAACCCCATCTTGCTCCAGGGGGACTGTCCCTGTAAATAGGACATGGACGTCGATCTGGATAAGAGCGTCTGCTAAATGCTGTCAATGTTTTAGACAACAAGATCTGTTTTCACAAACTACCTGGAGTGATGATTTGGTATCCAAGTTTGGGACAATAATCATCAAAAATTCAACACAATCTGATCCCAGATCAGTCCTCCTCAAGATCGCTTTATGACTCATAGCCTTAGTTTCTGAAATAACTTCTTGTAATGTAAAGTTTCGACTATTTTAATAGCTGACAGTACAGTATTCTGGGCTATAAACTACATCCACATATCCGTGCCACCTCGAGCAAAACCTGGGTGTGTTTTCAGTGTATTGAGAACTTTATTGCTTAATCATAGGGACCAAATTTGGACATGTCTGGGTTGATTGGCATCTCAAGTTACAGGGAAATTGTGTACATTTGATCACATGCCTATAAGATTCATTTGTCTGAGCTGATTTGACGTGAACCTGTTGTCATTTTGGTACTATAGGAGAAGAGGTGAAGAACCCTCAAAAGTCCATTCCCCTGGGAATCGTCATAGCGCTGCTCATCTGTTTCCTGGCTTATTTTGGTGTTTCGGCCGCTCTTACTCTGATGATGCCTTATTACCTGCTGAACATCCACAGCCCTCTGCCTGTTGCCTTCTCCTACGTGGGTTGGTCCGCAGCCAAGTATGTGGTGGCTGTAGGTTCCCTGTGTGCACTCTCTACCAGGTAATAAGAAGCATGGCATGTGGAGTCATCCTTGTGTCACGCCTGCAAATCTTGTATTCTTTAATACTACAATAAACATTGAATCTGGACTGTAACGGTCCAGTCAGAAAGGAGAGCGTTCCTAACCGTACGCTTAAATAAGTGGGAAATGTATATACATTTCTCAAGAACTCTCAAGATTAACTGATTGGTCAAGACATGTTTGGTGTTTGCTTCTTCAGTATGTATTAGATCTGTTTTTTAGACAAAAAGACCAGATTCATCTTCTAGAGGTGCAAATGCTTAAGTATTGGCACTCCCATCAAGAAAAAGCAAGCTTGATGCCCAGTGATGCCCAATGGAGTCTAACAGAGCATAACAGCCTTTTTATCTCTGGATACAGTTTTCAGTTAGTTTGTTCTCCTCCAGTTGCTTTGGGAAGTTTGTGGTGATGCATTAGGGGCAGTTTGAGTAGATGTGAGGCTACTTCACATTTGTCGGTGGAATAATCTAATATACATGAAATCTTTGTTTTGCTGCTTTGCTTTGCTGCAGCATTGCTGATCCAGCTGTTTTTACACCTTTCTTATGAATTCAACACAGACAAACATTAGCAAGTGTAATTACTGACAAGTCAGTACATAGGAAACACATTTTTGACAAGACACATGTCTCAGAGTCTCCCTTTTGGAGGAGCAGTGCATGTTGGATTTTATAGGGGGGTTCATGACTAGGACTGGTGCATTTTCATTAATGACCGAGAATGAAATTATTCAGATTAATAATGATGCAATCTTTTCACAGTCTCCTGGGCTCCATGTTCCCAATGCCTCGAGTGATCTTTGCTATGGCGAGAGATGGTCTCCTCTTCAAAGCGCTTTGTAAGGTCAGCTCCAGGAAAAGTCCAATGGTGGCCACTCTCTCGTCTGGCACTGTGGCAGGTGAGCAAAGAGAGCTAAAGATGTACCATTGGGTATTAATGCAGCATTCCCTTACTTTACTAAGAAATTTGATTACTTTATTTTAAGAACATATCATATACATATATATATATGGATGGTTTGGATGGTTTGGTCCATATAAAAGGGAAAGTGGCAACTTGTCATTGTGAAACTCGGCAAAGCACACAGTAACACAGCAAAATGCAGCCTCTGCATTTAAGCCACACACCGTACAGTAGGAGGCAGCTACTGAAAGTGACCAGGGAGTAGTGATGGGGACACTACCATGCTCAAGGGTACCTCAGGGCAATCTACTCTTCTGGGATTCAAAGTCATGACCTATCCGATCCTGGGCCAGCTCCCGAACCACTAGTCTACCACTGCACCAAGATAAAGTAATGAAGAGCTTCATCATTAATGGGTGGGACTAACTGCTTTTGGCTGAATAGGTGGATTTCATTAGCTTCACTGGAGCTTCATTCCATGGGCCATAAGGACAACAGAGTGCACTCTGAAATTTTAGCGCATTACAATAAATCATCTTTTGCATCCAAAAAAAATCAGTTTTTCAATATTTGGGGCCTTTCAGTAAGAGTTTATAAGAGAAAGATGGCTGTCCCTTACATCCTGCACTTGTTCCTCATGTTTTAAAATGATCTTTACGCTAGCGTGCTTAATACCAAATCCTAGTTTAAGTGTTTAGTTATTTCCTGCTTTGTAAGAATCAGTTCTAATTAGTTTTAGATCCTCACTCGACTGATTAGATGGCGAAGTGTAAGCACAACACCCTGAAACATCCGAAGGCTCACATGAGCTTATTTGCTCTGGAATTGCCCACACTTGACTCAGAATAAGGTCTTGTATGTCAAATAATCTCGACTGGCAGTTTAGGCAAAGTCCTGCACATGCTATATTTTATTTTGGGATGTTTCATTAATACAATTCAGCAATTAAATCCTAATTGTGTCAGAGAATGTGTAGAAAAGTGTCACATTAAGCTGGTTATATTAATGTTTTTTACTTGAAGAAAGTCAAGAAGACAAGGCTGCATGTCTTTCCCTTTCACAGAAAGCCTTGTGGTCCTTTAGAGATTCTTTGAAACGTTAATTCTGTATTGGTTTCATGTCTTAAGAAGGCTGCAGATTAAACCTGTTGCCATGTTCATTGCTGATTGGTAGAAACCTTTAAAATAATAGTAATAAAATAATAGTGTTCTCATGCTGGTCTGGGATGTTTTGGGCCTGATCTGCCCCTCAGTGGACACTGTTTTCAACGGGACATGAATGAGCCTGTGAACAATCCTGCATTTATGAACCAGACAAACAAAATGAAGTAGGCAGCTTGTCTTAGTTATGCACACAGTTTGCCATTCAGTGACCTCATTCTCAGGCTTCCCACTTTCTCACTACGAAACATGACAGACTCAGCGGAAAATCCACGTGACTCCGCTGCCTTTCTCACCAGCTGATGAATGAGCCTCTGAAAACATTTCTGCACAAAACAAAAAAGTGGTAAAGGCATGTACTCTCTTTTTTGTGCAGCAATAATGGCGCTTCTATTCGACCTGAAGGCGTTGGTTGACATGATGTCGATCGGAACCCTTTTCGCCTACACTTTGGTGGCCATTTGCATTCTTATACTCAGGTTTGTGACCCCTCCTTCACCAGTCCCCATACACACCTACCAGTGGCAATGACTGAAGCTAAAATCTGAACTCAGTGATTAATGAAGAAACAAATAGTTCATTAGTGTCTTATGTGGTTTGATGCTAATCATTTTTCTCTCGTGTAGGTATCAGGAAAGTGAGTCTGAGCAAAATGAGGTGCACGTTACACAAGGATCCATGTTTGGATTTCTAAAACCTCCCCCATATCCCACCAAGGAAACTTCAAACGTCGTCACTGCATGCACTGCATTTATCAGTACGGAGAACGGGCAAATAAGCATTTACATTTAACAACATGCACACCATTCTGGCACCAATGCATCAATGTGGCCTCTGTGTGTGTGTGTGTGTGTGTGTGTGTGTGTGTGTGTGTGTGTGTGTGTTTGTGTGTGTGTGTGTGTTTGTGAAGTGAAAGTGACTTTTAGTCATCATGAAACAGCACAGCAGACGGTGAACCATAACAAAATGCAACCTCTGCTTTTAACCCACACACACAGTGCAGCAGGGGTCAGCTATTTAAAGCACCCAGGGAGCAGTGAAGGGTACAGTCCCTTGCTAAGGGCAACCTACTGGTCTGGGATACAAACCCATGACCTTCCGATCCTGGAGCCTAGTCCCTAAACACTAGGCCACATGTAGATGTGTGGGTGCAAAGATGACTGGATGGATGGATAGATAGATAGATAGATAGATAGATAGATAGATAGATAGATAGATAGATAGATAGATAGATAGTCAGTCTGACAGACTGTTGTTTCAGCTTGTTATATTTTTGCTGTGTCATCAAAGCCTCCTGTGCCCTGTAGTGATTCAGTATCTTATGGTTGAAATATTTATGTGCCTCTCTCGCTCTCTCATCTCTGCAGTTGCCATGGTGTTGGTCCTGACTGTGCTGCTGACTAAAGCCATCAGGAGTCTTCTGCTGCTAGAGGTTTGGAGCTTGGTGTGTGTTTCTGTTATCCTCGTCCTAATGGCGCTCAGCACTGTTATCATCTGGAAGCAGCCTCAGAACCCAACCAAAGCCTCCTTCATGGTGAAAACATACACATTTTTAGAGCTCCCAACACTCCCAGTCCAACTAATCACAACAGCCCCTCACTGAACTGAAACGGGTGTGTTAAGGCAGGGCAGGGTGTCGCCAATAGTTTTAAGCTGCTTTTTCAGGTCAATTGTTAACTGTTTTAAAAAATGATCATGTTTTAAACAACGTTTCAGATACGTTTTGCTAAGACTTCATTACAATACACTCATTAAATGGGTGCCAACAAGGGTTCTCAGAGCAACGCCACATGCATTTTAGTTCCCTAAAGAAACCTTTTTTAAATGAAATCCAAAAAATGACTTCAAAGAACCGTTTTAGGTTTTCAAGGGTTATTAGTGAGGTTCTTTAAAAGCTTCTAAGCTCACAAGTCTCACCAAAGTGGTTCTTTGAAGAACCCTCCACTGAAAGGTTTTTCAAAGAACCAAAATGGTTCTCCAATGGCATCATGTCTTGCGCTCTTATTTTTAAGAGTGTACTTAATTACTATTTTGAAACTTTTGTTTTTTACTCCATTTTTATTGAAACTGAGCACAAATTTTGACATTTTAATGACTGTTTATATGTTACTTTTACTCTTTTGACAATCAGTCCAGTTCCAGTTCAAAGCATGTGAACACTAATTTATTTTTGTGTGAGGACACAGCACACGCATCAGATCAAAACTTTTATTTGCTCAAATTTCTTTTGACTTTCATTTTAAAACATACTTACTTTCACTCAAATACAGTTTTTGGCTTCATACTTTAACTGAGGGAGATTTTGACATGTGTGTGTGTGCATGTGTGCATGTGTGTGTGTGTAACAGGTACCATTCCTGCCTTTACTCCCTGTGGTGAGTGTGTTCGTCAACATTTATTTGATGGTTCAACTGGGAGGAGATACATGGATCCGCTATGCAGTCTGGATGGCTGTGGGTAGGTGTTGGAGTACATGGACTCAGGACAGTTGAGGGGAGAAAGGACAGATCATCCAAGCAGATGATATCTGGGGTGTTCACTTTTTTAACTTCAATGAATAATGAGTTTTAAATGACGTATAATTATGAGTAACCTGTGTGATTATTTAGTCCTCAATTTGCATGTTAGCCCTAATCTTCCACTACTGCTCACTTACGGCTTAAATTGTGTGTGGCTTTATCTCACTCAGGTCTCCTGATCTACTTCGGCTATGGTGTGAGGAACAGTGTGCAGAAGCAGCGTTTACTCGGCACCCTGGTCAACATTGAAACCAAGGAGACAAAGCCTGAAGAAGAAGTGACCAAAGGAGGGGACAACGGCAGTCCGGAGAGTTAAATTACACACTTCAGCCAGCGCTCTATAGATCAGCTAACATTTTATTGTCAATAGTTCATTGTTTCATTGTGATGATAATGTTGATAATGGAAAGATTATGCTTCTACTTTTTATACTTTTGGAAAAATAGATTTTCCTTAATATTTCATATTATAGGCCTTAATGGACCGTTTTGTTCAAAGGTAAACATGTCAAATAAAAAGGGGTTAAGCTTTATGTGAACTGTAACAAACTCTGGTGTATTTAATGTCATTTTAGCTGTTCATTAAAAACGATTAAATGAATTAATTCCTTTCACAATATGAGGAGTCCTCTGCAACCCAACTCAGATGAGCTGCAAACAAGCCTGGAATCACCATGTGCAATGCCAAGTGTCAGATGGGAACATCTTCTCTGAAGTTTCACCATCAGAGCCTTCAATCCCACCCAAATGTCCACCTTTAGCATGAAAAGAAGTGTTGATTGTTAGCCAGGCTTCCTATTCCAGTGCGTTATCTCATAAATGCTTTTCCAAGGGGGCACAAATTCCTACAGATACTCCCAAATCTCATGGGAAAGCCTTCTCAGAAATGTGAAGGCTGTTAATTTGGACAAAGAATAGGAGAAAGTGGGCAACTGTATAAAAAGGCCCATCGTTTTAGATCCGGGTTCCCAACATGCTTGTATAGGTGTGTTGTTACTTTGTCCAAATACTTTTTACAGCTTGTGACAAGCTGAATGCAGTAAATGTAAATGACTTATTTCACACATCGCATGTATTCAAAGCCTAAATTTAGAGGGCTTTGCGGCGTAAGGGGTTAAATTCAGGTATCAGGCGTATGGAATAACTGTTCACATGCTTCACTGATAGAAATGCCAACCTGCCTTCCTAAATCCTTCTTATTAACACACTCACTGAGGAACAACAGTTCTATTCATGAAGACTTAACAGGTGAGCAATACGCGTTTAAGCCTTCAAGGAAACGCTTGCTACAAAAAAATCTGGGTCACTCCATTGTACAGTACAAACATATGTAATCCATATGGTGCAGACATGAACCTGCATCACCTCTACATAGGTGGGCCATTAATCTGCTCATACCCTCCAGTACCACCCCCCAGGCTCCGGAGCTTATTCACATTCATTTATCCTTCCAGACATGGATAAAGCCTGGCCTCAGACTCAAAGTAATGGACTTAAGTATTTTGGAAGGCTTTAAATAGTAGCATTCACCACAAAATCCGCAATTTGTTCAGCTGCTTCACAGAAGTAATCCCTTACAAATGACAAATGACTTTTTAAATAGTGCTGGACAACTCGTTACTTCACTTCATGTAGAACTTCTACAGTCATGTGGCCACATTTGGAGACTTCTGATAAAATGACATTGTTTATTGAACTGTAAATTTAAAAATAGTCCAATACAGGGCATATTTAGAATATATATGATCAGAAGGTCGTGGGTTTGACCCAGACCAGTAGGACGCTCTGAGGCACCCTTGAGCAAGGTACCGTACCCATCACTGCTCCACTGTTACTTTCTATAGCTGCCCCCTTGCTGCATGTGTGTGTGTGTGTGCATGGGTAAAATGCAGAGGTTAAATTTCGTTGTGTCTCACTGCATGCTGTGCCGTGTTTCACAATGACAAGAATAGTCACTTTCTGTTTCACTTTTTTCACTTATATGCTATATTTTCTTTTTTTCCCATAGTCCAACTGATAACTGCTCCAAGTGATGCTGGTCATGACTAATCCGCAACTGTGCTGTGATTACAAGAATTAAACTGTAATCATTTACAAAGCTTGCATAATAAATAACACCACAAAGTATTATCATGCGCTGCTATGTTTGAGGGATGGCAACATAGCAGCACTGATCTCTTCACCTCCCGCCTCCATCGCCAGAACTAAAGACCTCCAAACTGATTGAGGTTAGAGGAAAAATGTGTAAAATGTTTCAAATGTATGTTTCTTTCTTGAAAAGGAGGGTGGGTTCCTGATTTTCATGGTGGTTAACAGCTAAAATGAGACACAAAACCTGAGCTAATCCTTTCGGCCTCACCCCGCCATCGCACCGCCCCAGTGGGTCATCCACACACACCAGTCTTAGTGCACACTGTGCAGTCTGGGGTGATGAAGATAACAGATCATGAACAGGTGACCACAATCTAACTCATCCTGATCAGCAGCTGCAGCCTGGCTGCTCGTTTTCCTGGCCTGTTGGCCGGTCAGCAGCATGTTTTTCTTCAGCTAAACAAACACTGGTGCTTTTTCAGCCTGAGGGCCTTGCCTTCCTTTCTGCCCACAGAAAGAACCCATTGAACCAAGCTGGAGGAATTTGGGGTGTTAGTGCAACCTCTGAGAGCAGGAATGTGTGTGTGACTGACGCTGCAAAGCAGCTGCTCGTGAACACACACCCACACACACAATCCCTCAGTAACCACTCATCTCACTCAGATTTGCTTTCTCTCCACCAGTTCTGAAATGAACTAAAAGAATAAAGAATAAGAGTTTTTTTTTATTATTTGTTAGAGGTTGCAGGGAAGCGTCTCTGCCATGAAGCTGGCTGTGGGGCTGTTGGCTCTGCTGTTCTGCACGCTGCTCTTTCAGCTCGGTGAGTCACTCTCAGGCCGATTTCTGATGCATATGATGCAAATACACTGACCAAAAAAACATAGTGACTTTACATAAGAGAGCATTAAGAACCGTTAATGTTAGTTAAAGAGATTCTTCTCTAAGCCATGCAGAAGCGTTTCTAATGGTAAGTTCAGACAGCTGCTGTGTTCGAACTATGTAGTAAAAATGAAAAAATGAAAATTCTGCATGTGTTCTTTCTATTAAATGCTAGATTACATTCTGAGAAGACTGTTCTGTACTTAAATGCACAGGCGAGATTAAACCCTGTCATGAATTGTCATAAATTGTACAGATTATGACATGTTCATGACATATTCAGGCCAGTGTTAAGAAGCAGGTCCCAGGTAGTGGTTTTATTTAGTGCAATGGTGCTGTGGGATATAAATAAAGAGATGAATTGCTAAAACATGCTAATGTACAATGAGGTCTGAGCATCTGCAACTGTTGATCACTGCAGAAAATGCTTCAGTTTACCATTCTTTTCTAATATATATATATTTAAAGTGTGCTTTTTGCAAATATACTCTCATCATGATAAGCAGTGAGCGTGATCTTCCAAATTTTGGAAAGCATGCATTCAGGCAAGGAGAGCAAAGGCCCAAAACAAACCCTTTTCCTACTAAACTAAACCTACTTCCAGATGCTTCCAAAGGAATTTGTGAATACATTTGAATAATCACTCAGAAAAGTAAAAGGAATCTTTATGAATTGTAAACTTCATACTCAAGTTTTAGGGCTGTAATGTCTTTCAGTCTAGGAGTGTAAGTCATTCCCAAAACAAGGGGCTTTGTAACAATCTTCCATTAATGCTTGGCTGCCTAAGTGCTCTCTGCCCCTTTTAAGAGGTGGGGGAAAATGCATTTAGGATCTGAGACCCTGTGTGTGTGTGTGTGTGTGTGTGTGAGTGTGTGTGTGTGTGTGTATTTTACCCCATTTTTGCTGTGGTTATTGGTATGATGCTTTATAACATCACTTTTAGACATTACTGTATATATTTACATTTATGCCATTTAGCAGGGGGCAGCTATTGAAAGTGCCCATAAAACAGTGATGGGGACGGTATCTTGCTCAAGGGTACCTCAGGGCAACCTTCTGGTCTGGGATTCAAACCCACGACCTTCTGATCTTTAGGCCTAGTCCCTAAACACTAGACCACCGCTGCCCAAATCAAGAGCACCTTCCAATTCCTAACTACAGGGACTTGCCCCTGGGGCAACTTGGGTTAAGGGTCTTGCTCAGGAAACCAGTGGTAATGCAGGAGGTGGGATTCGATCCTACGACCTCTAGGCGAGTATCCGACCTCTAGTCCACCACCAGCCCTATATCACAAATTATGGAAATGTAATGTAAGTAATTTTGGCTAATGTGATTTTGAAGAAGATTTAAAGCTAGTTAACACTCATCTTAGCATATAAAACATCTAAACATCTAACACCCTGACTTGTAGTGTACCTAGAAGAACTGATGCTGTTTTGAAGGCAAAAGGTCTTACACCAAATATTGATCTGATTTAGATTTTTCTTTTGTTTGCTCACTTTGCATTTTGTAAATTGATCAAAATAAACAATCATTATTTATATTTCTGAAAGCATTCTTTGTTTACAGCATTTTTTCACACCTGACTAAAACTTTTGCACTGTATATCTTTTATATTAAAAAAAAAATTACATTGATGTACAATTACAATTTTCACACCATTAGCTGGCGGATAAAAACAACATAAAGATGAAACTAGACCCACATACAATGTTATATTTTGGGTGAATCATTATCAATATCAACACCAGGTGTCATGCCTAAAATGATTCGCTTTAATGTATATTTAAAATGTAATAAAGCAAAGACGTCTAGCAGTATGTTCCAATGGTCCAGCCCACCAGGTTAAAACCACAGCTAGATAGATAGATAGATAGATAGATAGATAGATAGATAGATAGATAGACAGAAAGACACTTTATTAATCTCAGAGGAAATTGTACTGGACCCTGGCAATCCTAACTGCATAATATCTGTAAATTTACAGGCAACAGCCAAAAAGAAAACCAGGACCCAAAGCCAGTGGCAGACAACAAGCTGAAAGGCAGGCTTAAGGCTGAAAAGAAACCCAAGAGCGCCCCCGTCAAACCTAAAGCCAAAGCCACACCTCAGCTGCCAGCAGCTCAGACGTACCTGACTCAGGTGTTGCAAAAGGGAAAGTTCCAGAGAGTGGGCAAAACCCTGTCCGTCACCTCAGGAGACACCCTGGAGTTAAGGTGCAAGGGCAATCCCGTCCAGTGGGGTGTCCCACCTTACCTGGAAGAGGATGATGAAGGACGACTCAGGTATGTGGTCATGAGTGGAGGTCATTATGGCAGGTCAGTGGCTCAGAAGAGCTACAGGACTGAAGTTTAAAGAAAAAACATTGTCATGTATAGTTAAATTAAAACTTTTGACACATTTTGCCTTTTGATTTTTTTATCAAGCATTGGTTGTATCAAAAACACGTCATCTAAAATGAGACACCACACAATCATCAGTAATGTATTGCAGATGAAACACCATCAATCCATTGATCTTTGACACATTGAGTGGATTAAATGAAAGAAATGGGAATAATTGTTTTAGTGCTCTAGGCTGAAAAGTGTCTAAAGTTACAAGGTTCTAGATAAAGGGGCTCCAACCACTCAGGGTTCAGCATCAGCAGTGAACTGGTCACCTGATGATCTAGAATCATCTTCACTGCTTCATGTCTTAAGTTAGACACATTGTTCTGCTTGAAGGTAAAAGATGTAAAGAGATTTTCTTTGGGTGTGACGAGGATGGACAGGGTTAGAAATGAAAATATGTGAGGGACATGTCAGGTTGGACGCTTTGGAGACAAAGTTAGAGAAGCAAGGTTGCGTTGGTTTGGACATGTGCAGAGGAGAGACGAGGATTATATTGGAAGGAGGATGTTGAAGATGGAGCTGCCAGGAAAGAGGAGAAGAGGAAGAACAAGGAGGAGGTTTATGGACGTGGTGAGAGAGACCATGCAGGTGGTCAGTTTGGAGGAAGATGCAGAGGACATGATGATCCGCTGTGATGACTCCTAAATGGGAGCAGCTGAAAGAAGAAGAAGAAGAAGACGACGGTTCAGACGTAGATCACTGTGTGGATTAACCAACAAAAAACAATCAAACTGCTCAGGTACAGAGACTGGACTGAGGGACAAAAACTTGGTCTTTCAGGAAGATCTGGAGAACGGTTCCTTTCTTTTCTGCTTTCAGTGTCTACAATAAATGCCAACAGATGTTTAACAGAGTTCTCTCCATGGTAAAAGTATCCCAGTCGTTCCTGCACAGTTTGTGGATTTCTTAATGGGAACTAACAAACTGAAAACTGAACACTAGAACTTGACAACAGGATGTGGTTGGGTGGATCCTAATTAAAAAGTTTGATTTGTAGGTTCTGTTACTTTCATTTCATGTAGCTCCTTTATTACTCATTACGGCATTTAGCAGACGCTCTTATCCAGAGCGACTTCCATGTCCTAATTACAGGGACAGTCCCCCCTGGAGACACTCAGGGTTAAGGGTCTTGCTCAGGGATCCAGTGGTGGTAGTGCTGGAGGTGGGATTCGAACCTGGGACCTCTTGATCCAGAGGTCCGTTGGTCAGTACCCACCACTAGACCACCACCATGATTATGAGTATAATGTGATACAATTGTGTTTTTGTACTTTTTCACTAGGAAAGTCCAGCATGAGCGATATGGCACATTGATTTTAGCAAACACAACAGGAGCTGACACAGGAGAGTTCACCTGTTTCCCCATGTACTGCGAGGACACGCAGTGCAGGAAAGAGTACGACAAAGCCATCAAAGTCTTCATCTTTTTCCCTGGTAATGTGCAGCTTCACTCAAAATGGTCTGTCCTTCACCGTCTGTTCTGTCAAACATTGTTCTGTCATCCAAACATTTTGCTTTTTTTAGCAAGCTGAATTTTTGCCTCGCAGAACATCGCTGTTACTCTGAGCCTTTTCTTTGCAGTATATATTTTATGGCCAACCAAGGAAGCAGGTTTCACTTTATAAATACAAACGGGTACGAACATTTACATAAACTGCAGGCAGTTAGAGGAGAAACAATCGTGCTCTCAAGCAACCTTTTAGTGAAAGTGAAAGTGACTATTCTTGTGAGTACACACACCACCACTGGATCTCTGCATTTAACCCAGTGTTAGGTGAAGTGAAATAGAAAGTGACTATTTTTCTTTGTGAAACACAGCATACAGTGAACACAAACGAAATGCATTCGCTGCTTTTCACCCACACACACCGTGCAGCAGGAGGCAGCTATTGAAACACCCAGGGAGCAGTGATGGGGATGATACCTTGCACAAGGGTACCTCAGGACATCCTTCAGGTCGAACCCTTGAACTTCCAGTCTGGTGCCCAGCCCCTACACACCATTATAATATTTAAATAATAAAGGAATGAATGAATTTCAAGAATTTTAATAAAACGTTTGAGAAGTGAAAAAAAATTTTTTGAAGATATGATTATAAACATTTTTTAAAATATAATCGATAAAAATATGAAATAATAAAGATACTTAGATACTAACTTGAAAGTCTGACATACTTCTTCCAGAGAAAGGGGGAAAAAGCATGATTTTGTTTTTCTACCTGGTAGGTTTGGGCTTACACACTGATCAGCAGTTTCAAACAAAATTGCATAAAAAATGAACACAGTTTTCCCTTCACTTTTTTTTTCGTTTTTGTGCTGAAGCTCATAAAAAAGTGTTTTACAGCGTCAGAAACAAAGCAAGTCTATGAGATGAATGAACAACTCAAGATTAAGGAATAGTGTGAAGACACAAGCATGCATTTTATGCTAAACGTAGTTAGCCTATAACTCCTAAAACTGTCTACATTTGTGGTAAGCAATTTTTTTTTGTGCTAAATTGTCACTGTTAATGAAACTCCGCCCATTTTTCTTTTTTTTTTGCACCTCTTAGACCCTCGGGAGCTATTTGTGCCCTCGTCCGACTACTATGAAGTCATCCAGCTGCGGACCAACAGGCCCACGGTGCTGCCCTGTCAGGTCACGTCTCCACAGGCAAGAGTCACCCTGCACCGTGAGTTTCCACCCGTGGAGCTGAAGGTTGACGGAGTGGAGATTTCCTTCGAGGTCACTCGGGGTTTCACCATTCACAGGCCCAAACAGTACCACGCTGGCTCTCTGTACTGCATGGCCAGCCTGGGCAACCTGCGCCAGAGCTCCATCAAGTACATGCTCATCTATGTCAACTGTGAGTGCACCATAGTCTCTGGTTAAGAATTCAAGCACAGAACAGTCTAGTGTTGTCTGGATCTACACTAAATCTAAAAGCAACATGTGCACAGCATGTGGTGCAGTGGGTAGCACCACAGGTCCTGAGTTCGGTTCTCAGGCGGGGCGACCCAGGTCCTTTCTGTGTGGAGTTTATATTTACATTTACGTTTATGGCATTTTAGCAGACGCTCTTATCCAGAGCGACTTCCATGTCCTGATTACAGGGACAGTCCCCCCTGGAGACACTCAGGGTTAAGGGTCTTGTTCAGGGACCCAGTGGTGATAGTGCCAGAGGTGAGATTCGAACCTGGGACCTCTTGATCCACAGGTCCGTATGCAAGTACCCACCACTAGACCACCACCTGTTCTCCTATCAGTCTCAGATATTATAGCAACCACCTGGAACAACCTAGCAACCAGTAAAGATACCCTGCCTATGATTTGTTTCGATAAAGGATATTGGGCTCACAGCTAAGCTTAGCTTAGGTTCTTTTAAGGTGAATGATAATGGCATGATATTTGTGATAATATCATTCTCCATAATGAACACAGACAGTTTTGCATTTTGATATAATAGGATGGAGATCAACCATAGAGATAACAAAGCAATTATTTAACAGCCACAGCAAACAAACAGCAACTACTACCAGCAACTGGCAAAACATGAGATGTTTAGAAAATTACCTCCTTATGCAAACAACCAATTTGACTTTAAATAATTTAACCTAAATAATAAACCAATATAAACCTGGCTATCAAAATCATCCAGTCATTTGCAAACAATTAAAACTTACTATAAATTACATTTATTGAACTTTTCCCTTCAAGGTATCGTTATCATCCCTGTTATATGACAAAATATCACAGAAGTAGGGACGTCTGAGCGTCCTCCTGGCTAATGAGGCAAGAACCTGCACAGTACAAGCCAGCAGAATGTTTTATATTACTGACACTGCAGTGCCAGTTTGCTACTGGTGTGTGAATGCTTCATGATCTCACACAGAAGATCTGGTCTGAGTTTTTTTGATCATGCATCCATTAGTAACGTTGAGAATGTCAATGCATGTCCTGCATGTCCTGCAGATCCAGCCGCTCCCCCTGCCCCCGTCATCCGGGCTTCATCAGACTCGATGACTCTGGGACAGAACCTGCAGGTCACTTGCACAGTGGTGGGAGAACAGGATGTGCAGGTGGACTTCACTTGGGAGTACCCTGGTCAGAAGGTGAGTCTAAAGACTAGTGAAAGTGAAAGTGAAAGTGACCACTTCTCATTGTGAGCACAGCACTCAGTGAACCACAACAAAAAACACCCACTGCATTTAATCCACACGCACCGTGCAGCAGGGGGTAGCTCTGTGCTCCCCCAGGGAGCAGTGATGGGGACGGTACCTTGCTCAGAGGTACCTTAGAGCAACCTACTTGTCCAGGATTCGAAAGATGACTCAGATGGCACTCAGTGGCCACTTTATTAGTGAAGTGAAGGGAATCTTTCTCATTGTGAAGACACAACACAGCACACATTGAAATACAATCAAATGCTTCCTTTGAAATGGATATTCATCCAGCAGCTCAGGGGTACACATGATAAAAAACAAATGCATGACACCCCTAAAGACAGAGCCCTTAAATTGACTTAACACCTGAAATCAAGTTTAAAAATGTCCATAATGTCCAAATGTCCATACACAAACAAGTCAAAATAGAAGAAAAGAGTTCAATGAAAAAAAGAATGATTGCTAATTTGGTTGAATCTTTTAGACAAACATCATAAAAATTGAAATGAACGAAAATGTTGTGGATTTTAACACAACTTGTGGACAACTTGTGGTTGTGGATTTTTACGGGCAAAAGGGTTTTTTTTTTCTGCTTGTTCTCATTTCATCTGAAACCTTTACTGGGTTTTGATCTGTGGACCAACAGGCAGGGGGAAATAAACTGAACCGATTTTATAATATGACCTCCAACTATAACCTCCGAATAACATTGCAGAGGCCAACTTGGACCTTTTCTTCCCTCAGAAATAATTCACAGTATGAACGAAATATTAAGATTGTAATAAATGGAAACTGTAAAAGCATCTCTTGGTAGGCCATCCTGAGGTCGTGTGACTTTGTGTGACAGATTGACCGGCCGCTCTACACTCAGGACAGTGTGCAGACAGTGCAAGTGGACGGGCGCAGCCGGCAGCTCTCCCAGAGTGTGCTGCTGGTGGACGAGATCAGAGAGGTGGACCAAGGAACCTACACATGCACGGCCCAAAACCTGGAGGGATCTCGATCAACATCCACTGCGGTCAAAGTGCTGTCAGCTCGCAGCACAAACAAGCCAAAGAAACGGGGCACAGTGGAGCCATGAGGGCCCTGACGACAGACTGACCGGCTGGCTTTTAGAGATCAGGCTCCCTTTGAGGGTATTCTGATCTAAAAAGGGCATTTAATCGATTATTTCTGGTGTGATGCTGCATTCTGTAGTGCCACCTTGCAGCCCTCACCCTCAGCAGGCCTCATGCACTGATCTAGCAGCACTGACTCTGAGTAGGACCCCCAAAGGACTACCAGTCAGCAGGTGTGCACACACACACACACACACACACACACTCACACACACACGAGTCTCTCATGTAGCAAATCACTGCCTGAAATGTACAGAGATTCATTAGCATGGATGAACAGATGATGCAGATGTGCTTGAGACAGGATCAAAGAAATATATATCAGTGTGCAGTTCTGTCATTTTCTTTTGTTTTATGCAAAATTGACCAAACTTTCTATGTTAGCAGTATTGCCATGGAATTCATGTCCATGATGAGCTGGACGAGGTGAATGTGAACTGATCACAGCTGTATATGCATAATCTCTACGGCAGGTACACATATAAAGACTCCAGTTCCACAGCTGGGTTGCCCTGAGGTACCCTTGAGCAAGGTACCGTCCCTGTCGGCCCACTCCTCCCTGCAATAGGCTGGCGACCTGTCCAGGGTGTGTCCCCGTCCTTCGCCCTATGTGAGGTGGGATGGACTCCAGCACCCCCCCACAACCCTAATTAGGTCAAGCGGCCCAGAAAATGACTGACTGACCAATATTAGTAGCTTTATGCTGTAGGTATAAGGTTTCACTCTGTTGTGTTGTGCCTTGAAAGGAGTCCAGTTTAACATGCCTGATCTCGGGCATACATTTGGCCAGCAGGGGGCATCACTCTGCTGGAGATGAGTAGTACAGTCACCTGTAGTCCCTAAATTTTCCTGTCTGAATTAGAATCAGTTTTTATCTTTTAATGACTGGATTCAGACCGTCATGACTTTTTCAGTGGGTAAAGTAACATTAATGTGTATTATATTGTATCACATTGATACAATATAATTTATAATTTAACATTAAATATTAAATAAATATAAGTAGTATTATTCCTATTTAAATATATAAATAAAATCGAGATTATGAAAGTGGTGATTTGTCATTGTAAGGACACAGAACCACAATGAAATGCTTCCATTTAACCCACACACACCATATCCAGCACCCGGGGAGCAGTGATGGGGACGCTACCTTGCTCAGGGGCACCTCAGGATAACCTATCAGGCTGGGACTCAAACCCAGGACCAATTCTCGAGCCTGTTCCCCTGACCACCGAGGCCAACGCTGACCTTTAAACGAATGCAACTAGTGATTAAATATTAATGACTGATATATAAAGTAACACTTTCCTCACGAACGACTGGAAGAAAAAGTATTATTAGAAAGTTTCTACACAAATTTGTTTTTAATATTTTGAACCAAAAATGTTTTAACAAGCAAACATGTTTTGAATTCAAGTGAAGTTTTCTTTATGTATTCAGCTGATTAATAAAAGACTTTTTCTCCAACTGTGTGTGGTTGTAAACAAGACTTTTACAACGCAGAGCTCAAATAAAGCTCCAGCAAGTTCCCTCTTATCTCCTCAGAGCAGGATGCAATCTATCCTTACTGCAGGCTCCACCGAGCAGTGTGTGTGTGTGTGTGTGTGTAAGGTAATAACAGGGTGCTGTACTGCTTACTCCAGTGAATCTCATAAAGTCTGGTGAGCGGCTCTTAAGAGCAGGAAGACCAGGTCACTTAAATACAGACTGACACACAACCGACTGCAAGTAAACCTTTTAAACAAGCTGCAGGACGTCCCATCAGCTTTAAAACCCTGCATGTGACCCCGGTTCCTCACTCTCCTAACAACAGGACTCACCCTGTTGCAGAATAATGACTATATAATCTTTTGCAGATACTGAACACTTAATAATGGTTATTGAACAGTTTATAGCAGAAATGGTAGAATTTACAGAAGTTAAGCGAAATCTTTCAGTCGAAACTGAGTAATGAGAATTTACAGCAATGTACAGTAGATACTAAAGAATGAACTGAAGCAGATACTGAATACTTTACAGTAGCTTCTGAAAAATGGATCATAGTTCCTGAATAATTCATAGTAAATACTTCATAAGACGTAATAGATACTGAATCATTTACACAGTGTACTGAATCGTTTATATTTGATGCTGAGAAATAGTTGATACTGTCTCATTTACAGCACTTAGTGAATGACACACAGTCTTAATATGAACATTAATATTACATTAAAATTAATTTTAACTTAAAAATTAATATTAACTTTTTCATTATTACTGTTTTCTATTATTTTTATTTTTATGTTTATACTTTACTCATGTTATTATTGTTATTTTTAGAATTTTTACAGCGACAAATAGCTAAAGTGAGTATAACCTTTACAAACGAGCATATGGTCATCAAAATACTCAACAACAACAACAACAACAACAATACCACTAATAATAATAATGATAATGATAATGACAATGATAATAATAATACAAAACAGTGGTGGGATCCTGGTTCATTACAATACTGTAGTTGGGTTGATGGCCAGCTGGTAGTGCTGTAGAGCTGTGAGGGTGTGTGTGTGTGTGTGTGTGTGTGTGTGTGTGTGTGTGTAGGGTTTAAATCTGAGAGAGGGAAGAGCAGCTCACTGTGTGTGCAGGTTAACAGGAGATCTGGCTGCTGTTTTTCTGCTGTAGGAGCATTTCTGAACCCAGACCACCTCAAAGTGTGTCTCAGCTCCGTGGACCAACCAGAGGGATCATGGTGAGTGTTTTATCTAATGCAGCCTCTAAACCAAACTGTGTCTTCCTGTGGTTCTAATCCATCTGAGGAGAGCCCTGAAGGCTTTGGGGTTGGATGTTGGAGTAACTGTTTCTCTACATGTCTGTACATTTGCTATCTGATTGTAGGATTGAGGAGTCTTTTTAGATCCAAAAATACCAAAATACCATGAAACTGTGGCCCTTTTTCACCATTCTGTGCCACTGTGTTTATGTATTTGTTTATTTCTTGGCTTGCTGTCCCTGATTTTCTTTCTAGTTCCACCCAAGTGTGAAATAATAGGAGATTTTTCCTGTGAAACTGCGCTTTTCTTTGCTCCTGTGCACAGTCTGGGTACGGCACAGTCATTTCAGGCACGATGGAGGTTTATTATCACGGCACTGCTTCTCTGTGTTGTGGAAAAACTGTGTACAGGATAATCACTGACACCGGACTCAGTGAGGAGTTATTGCTGTTTACAGGCATTTAAGCCACAGTCCGTGATTTCAGAGCGACGTCCCGGGACCAGAGTGTCGGACATTACCAGCAGAAAATGCTGGATCGTGTATCAGATGGGGGAAAAAAGAGGAAGAAGCACATTCACAATTGTGAAATTGTTCTTTGCAAGGAAGGAGTGATTAAGTGCTGGTTCTCTAAGCAGTCCTTAGAGACACCCTTTATTTCTGATCCCTCTTGACAATAAGCTGGACCCTCAGGGGGTCCCTGAGGGCCAGTCTGAGAATCTTAGGAAACTTCAAGTGGATGGTCCAATAGAGGGACAATTTTGCAAAGGAGACGTGTGAGTGTGTGAGAACCTCCCTATAATTTAAAGGTTCTAGGAACACTTTGAAACAAGAAAACAAGAACAAAGAAGTCACAGCACAATAGCTGTAGCACGATTACAGGCCTGGAACAAATCTGTACTTGAGTCTCAATAACAGCACGGAGGCAAAGCTGCTGTTAAAGTTTCTGTTCTGCTGCTTCAGAAGCGACACTTGGATGTAGGGCTGCGTGTTGATCTCAGAACCATGAAGAAATTTTGGAAGAAATTTGCTTTAAAAAATTATTTTGGCAGCAGATGTTTTGATGTTAACTAATCTAAGCCAAAATTGAATTATTATTTTGGAAAAGCAGAATTTTTAGGTGAACAGTCCTAAAGTCTGTATTTATACTATATATAATCATTTAGGCTGTAGTTAGAATATATATTTAGTTTTAATATTCACATGTGTTCACCCTGTCCCCTAAATATCTATAGTAGAGTAGAGTAGAGTGATCTTTTATTATCCCACGAATGGGAAATTTGGGCGTTACAGGGCTCTTAAAAAAGACAGGTGTATAGAAAGAGAAGAAAAAATATATATATATAAAGATATCTATCTATCTATCTATCTATCTGTCTGTCTGTCTGTCTGTCTGTCTGTCTATCTATCTATCTATCTATCTATCTATCTATCTGTCTGTCTGTCTGTCTGTCTGTCTGTCTGTCTGTCTGTCTATCTGTCTGTCTGTCTGTCTGTCTGTCTGTCTGTCTATCTATCTGTTGACAGCAGAATTTGTTCCCATTCATTCTGACAAAATGAGGAAAATGAGTAAAATGCTTTCATTTTTATTATTATACTTATTTTTAACCTTGAATGAAGATATCACAAGATATATATGTTTAATTCTGGCAGGTGTCACAATTTCTTTTATTTTAATGCAAAATAGTTTTTGCATCTTGGGTGGTTTTTGCATCCGTTCAGATACGTTCATGGAAAATATAAATCTACTGCTCTGGATAAGAGCGTCCGCTAAATGCTGTAAACGTAAATGTAAATGTACAAATCCCCCATTGGCTCAGTCCTATTTGGATGCTTTCTTTTCAGATGCTTTCTTTTCAGATGCGTAGTATGCAAGTTAACACCGTGCTTCAGTGGAAAGATAAGTCGAATTTTTAGCCGTATTTTTTGTTTGACATTCTCATGTTCTCATCTGTGGGTAAACTGCTGGGTTAAGTCATGAAGTGGCTTCGAAACAATAAATAAAAACAGTAGCAGAGGTACTGTGCAGAATTCTTGAACCAGCCGTCATGCCTTCCTACTTTATAAGAAAATGAGATAATAAGTGCGCACATAAACAAAGTCTAAGACTCTAACAAGAGTCTGTATGATTCTAACCAGCATTGAAGTCAAAATTCGGTACGACCACCGTTATTTTTCAGCACAGCCTGAACTCTCTTTCTTTGTCGTCTTCTGGAAGAGTTCTCCAGGCTTCTTGAAGGCTTCGGCTACATCTCCAGGCTTCGGCTACATCTTATTCCGTTCTCTGTTATGAAGTGAAAGTGAAAGTGACAACTTGTCATTGCGATATACAGCACAGCACACAGTGCACCACAACGAAGTGCATTTCACCCATACACACACTTGCAGCAGGGGGCAGCTATTGAAAGTGCCAGGGGAACAGTGATGGGGATGGTACCTTGCTCAAGGGTACTTCAGGGCAACCTACTGGTCTGGGATTCAAACCCACGAGCTTCTGATCCTGGTCACCGCTGCCCTTGTTGAGATGATCCCACACTGCTTCTGTCTCTGAAACTGCTCAGGTACAGGGACTGGACTAAAAATGAGAGCCAAAAACTTTGTCCTTCAGGAAGACAGGAGAACTGTCCCACAACGATACATTTAAAATACAATGAAGTTTGGCTCTTTTCTGACGCTGTAGGAAACGCTGCCACCTATAAGCTTGAAGAAGTATGTCAGTGAATCTGTACTTTGTTTATAATTTAAACCACATTTAGATTTAAAAATTGCTCTACAAATGCGTCATCGTGTTTGAACTGGCTGCCTCTTGCCATAATGAAGGTGGCAGTGTGGATTGCAGTAGTGCTTCCTGTCTGTTCATGTTTTCAGCCCTGGTGGTCTGGACTGGAGTTTATTTGTCCCACTCTGTTGTTTTGAACTGTTTGGTTTAAAGCTGGTATGGGCTCCTTCACTGCTGCCGTGCTTTGAAGTCCAAGATCCATGGACAAAAGGGGACGGCCACAGTGTTGTAGTCCACTGGGCAGTAACCGTGGAGACCGGAGGCCACTCCAGGGCCCCTGACCCATTCAGCCACAAGTGAGCTGGTCAAAAACTCCCACCTTAAACCCCAACCTTTAACCAAGAGAGCTGGTGGATTGGACTAAACTGGATTTAATTGAAATCAATGTGCTCTGGATAAAAGCCTTCCAAAAGCCACAAATGTGAAAGTAAGAACTAGATGTGGACAGAGCCTTAGATGCACTACAGTCAGAATGGTTGATTCTAGGTTTGATTCCCAGTCAGGGCTTTCCATATGGAGTTTGCTTGTTTTCCCCAGGTGTGGGTTTTCTGCCAGGAGATCCCGTTTCCTCCCTCAGTCCTGACATGCATGTCAGGTGGACTGGAGATAGTTTGTCCTGCTCTGGACGCAAGTATTTCTCCATTATTGCTCTAGGAGTGCTGGGAAAGCAGCTCAGATAATGGTTGGTTAACTTTCATAATTATGAAAATCAGTCACTTCTTATAAAATCAAACTATGATGCTACTAGAAATAATATCAGTAGTGATTCTTCTAGCAGATTTTTGTAGACATTCTCCACTAATATCATGGTGCTGGTCATGGTGCTGTTTTATTCACAGCACTGGCAGGGACCGTTCATTTCCTGACACTCATCGGTCCCAAATGAAGTATGCAACCTGGCAATGAGTAAGACATACCAAATCAGGATTTAACATGTGGTGCATCACTCATCAGCATCACTGGGCATCACCTGTAAAGCTCATGGCCTCTGGGCTTTGGCATGGCTCCAAACCACACATTACTGCATGCTTAATTCCTGTTTATCACAGCGGCCGGTTTCATCACCCTGTCTTCTTGGGAAGTAGCCTCCCTGCTGCTTTCTTAACCCGCAAAGGCTAAATAAAGATGCATTAACCAGTATTAGTGTTGTTTTCAGGTCTAAAATAATGAAAAGGGGTTGGGGACTCTAAAACTGTTATAACCAGTGATAAACTGTTATATACTCTTAGTATAACCAGTATCATTGGAGTTACTTGGGGAGACGTCTTCCAGGATCTTGCAGTCCACCTAATCTCATCATTATATTAAATGGTTATGGTTAATTTAATGGCGTATTTGATTCTGAAGTTTCTTCAGATTCTGTTTTATTATCGTTTGTTTTTTATCTTAGCTTATGAAATTTAAGTCCAGTTTATGGCAATTTCATATTTTTGGAGTAGTGCTTGTACTGTTTTTATTCTGCATCCACAGCTGAAGTGCCCATGGGCAAGACAAAAGTGCTCTGGGGCAAGATGAAACCCCAGAACTGCCACCCAGCGCACAGGAGTTGCAGCCCGCTGCTCCTGTTTTGTGTTCACTGTCACTGTGTGTCTGTTCAAGCGCAGGAATATGATTCATTCTTTCCAAAAATGGAGGAAAATGCGGGACAGTTTACATCATATCTGTGAGTTCATTTGATTTGTTAGCGCGTTTGTGTTAGCTTGTGGCAGGTTAAAGTGATAGTTTGGTGAAAAATCTCCCTCGTACCCCAAATGTAGTCAGCAAAGGATTTAGACTGCAGCTACCAGGGTACATAACTAACAACCAATGAATAAAATTACATTGCTAAAAACAGTTGCATCAGTCTTCCATTAGCTTCATTTTCCTCGGAGCTCCAGTGCAAAATTAAAAAAGCATGCCAAGTCTGCCTTAGATGATGAACTACATTTGAGTAAAAATGTAAAAACTTTTTAATAACATTTTTAAATGTCATTTGAGATCATGTGTCATTAAGAAATAGCAACGGTCCAGAGAAAAACTAATATGAGAAATTTCTCTTTGCTCTGCACTGTGATGTAAGAGACCTTCATATCTACAGACGCAGATGTTCCCCATGGTCCTGCCGGAGGGCCCTGGTGGGGAATTGAACTGTGAGCTGGGCTTTGCCCGGGGCAGCTGAGCTAACCACGGCTGCAATGGTCCTGCATGAACTTCTGCTTTCCGCTCTTTGTCCCATAGAGCATGGAGCCTCATCTGACACTGCAGCACAAGTTCTGGATTAGGATTAGAGGATTTGTCTCTAGGGACATCATCACACACACACTCACACTGGCACACATGCACCACTTCGATTCCCCCACTGGCCTTAGATCCCTTTATCTGCTGAGAGAAGCGCCTGTCGTAATTAAAGACTCTTGGTGTTAGAGACTCATCCAGCCTTTTCTCTCTGACGTTTGATTACTTCCTGTCCTCTGTGAAGGCCAACTTTACCATCCAAAAATCATCAGGGCATTGTGAGTGTTGGGTCATCTCATTTTTACTCTCTAAGGTTAAAAAAAATGCCTTTTGATTCTTTTGAATGGACATACTTAGGTAAGCAATAGAATCATCTTTTATCAGGACACAGCTTCTTCTTCTTCCTCTTTTTTCAGCTTCTCCCATTTAGGGGTCACCATTGCAGATCATCCATTTCCGTTCCTTCCTGTCCTCTGCACCTTCCTCATACACACTTATCGCCTGCCTGTCCTCTCTCACCACATCCATAAACCTCCTCTTTGGTCTTCCTCTTTTCTTCTTTCGTGGCAGCTCCATCTTCAACATCCTCCTCCCAGTATAATCCACGTCTCTTTTCTCGACATGTCCAAACCAACGCAACCTTGCTTCTCTGACTTTGTCTCCAAATCATCCATCCAAGGAGAGTTTGTACTGGTTTTATTCTAGCTAAAGTGGTACTGATTCGTAGTCTAGGGTTATTAACTGATTGGTCTGTAAGTTTCTTACATCTTGCCCTGACATGGAAGTTCCTGTGTAGAAATCTGGATAGTTTCACGATATGATATTTTACTACATTTGTGTATCATATCATGATATCAGTAACTAACATGACTTTGCCCACTTCTCTGTACATATCCTAAAATAATCCAGCAGCCATTGTAAATGGGTAAGGCTTCCCATTAAGAATATTTAGTTCTGGCATCATTGTGTGCTGAATGCAAAAAGACAAACCACTTTTGCAGGTAGCTTATACTGTTTAACCTGGTGGCAGGATGGGGAGTCTTGGTGAAAGATTAATCGCATTAGTGTCTTTTCCAGAATCCTCCCGTCTGACACTTTTCGGGGCAGCAGTCTAGTGGTTTGGGACTAGGCCCCAGGATCAGAAGGTTGTGAGTTCAAATCCCAGACCAGTAGGTTGCCCTGAGGTACCCTTGAGCAAGTGGCTGCCCACTGCAAAAAATGAGTTTTTTTTCCATTTTTAAAATGAACATTTACATAATATCACGATTCCTCACTGTGTCATTAGCTGTGTTTAGCTGTGTAATTAGTCATTCTTACAGCTTCAACAAACGCAATAACTCCAGACTTCTTAAGGTGAATAGGCCAGGCTGCCATGGCTCCCCAAATCAAATTGATCACTCAATTAAAATATCTTTTCAGAGGTTCAACATTCAACAAATTGACTTAATAGTTACTTTGAATCATGAACATCGACTATACTGATGATTATAAGTGAAAGTGAAAGTGAAAGTGCCAACCCTTGTTATTGCGAGGTCATGGCACAGCACACATGAACCACAACGAAATTGGACCTCTGCATTTAACCCATGCACACTCAAACCCGTGCAGCAGTGGGCAGCTATTGAAAGCGCCCGGGGAGCAGTGATGGGGACGGTAACTTGCTCAAGGGTACCTCAGGGCAACCTATTGGGAAGGGGTTTGAACCCCCGATCCTCCGATCATGATCATGATCACGATCATGATTATAAACGAGATCTTGGGTTTCTCTTCGGTCACCTAACAATCTTTCACCTTTTACTAAAGATTCCCGTTGATGGAAACGCTGACGAGTTCCGTGTATTATTTTGAAAGCTCTTGCAGAGCTGCACGATGGACAGTGGTTAGGGAGTTGAACCCCAAGATCGAAAGGTCCAGATCACTGCTCCCCAGGCACTTTAAATAGTTGCCCCCAGGCTGCACGGTGTGTGTGAGTGAAATGCGATTTCGTTGTGTGTGCTGTGTTACACAATGACAGAATAGTCACTTTCACTTCACTTATTGTTGGCTTCACGTGAGCTCATTTGTGGCAAAACACAAGCTGTAATTCAAAACCCTTTTCTACTGAGAGCGAGAGTGTATGACGGCTCTCAAAAAGTCCTTGTTACTTGGAGCAATGTCCCAATCTTTTGCTCTGTTGGAGTTGTTTGCACTGCGAGTGTGAGGTAAGAAGGCAAACTTCTGCACTAAAGATTTGCTTTACATCGCTAGCCATGTGGTTGATTTCTAGAGAAGATATTCATGCTTGGAATAAAATATAGATCATTTATCTCGGATCACAAATGTCTGAACTTTTTGTGTTGTTAGGGGTAATTTACTCGATGGTTATAGCTGACACTTTACCAACTGGAATCCTGTAAACTCATACAGTTGCCTCAAACAGTTGTCCCAGTTGTCCCACTGTGCTGATGTCAACATTGTCTTGTCCTTCTATTAAATAAATAGTAATAAAGTATGCTGTGCATGTTAAATGTGGCCCTAAAGACACAAATTCTGTCTCCCTGTATATAATCAAGTTGGAAATAAGACAAACCAGCCTGAGTCGCTAAGACAAATAGACCTCTTATAATAATAATCCTTTATTTAGAATCCCACGAATGAGAAATGTGTCCTCTGCATTTCACCCATACACACACGTGCAGCAGTGGGCAGCTGTGGAAAGCACCCGGGACGGTACCTTGCTTAAGGGTACCTCAGTGCAACCCACTGGGGAGGGGATCAAACCCACAATCTTCCGATCCGGGGGCAACTCCCTAACCACTAGGCCACCGCTGCCGTAATATTATATTTATTATATTTTATGTCATACTGTCCCACTGTTGGTTTTGTCCTAAGCGGCTGAACATGAATAAATATTATCTATACTTCCAGCACACATTCATTTTCCTTCTTCCTCATACTTTCACAGTTAAGTGTGAACGCTGCATGGTAACCTGATTCTTCTAGTCTTTGAGCTCTTTTCTTTACGGCCCTCGGGCCTGCAGTATTTCTAAGGAACTGTTGTGGTTTTGCTGTCGTAGATTCTTTAGAATGTGGCTCGCGTCCGCATGGGCCTCGGTTTAGGAAATTAGTCTGGCTTGTAGAGAGAATCCCAGTCTGTCAGGTAAGACGTGCTGAGACTCGTCTGCCACACTTATATAAATACATGCAGTTCATCCCCTGTTTTTCAGTATTTTCAGTATTTTTTTCAGTATCACCCTTCTTTTTCTCTGCGAATCTGGCCAAATTTAGTTTATCTTTGTATCATTTTTTTCACTTCATCAGATATTAATCTTGACTAAGCTTGATTTTTCCCCACAGTGTAGTCAGAGTAAAGGGTTACCCTTGTGTCCTTTTTTAATGAAAGTGAAAGTGACTACCCTTGTCATTGTGAAACACAGCACAACACAACGAAATTCAACCTCTGTGTTTCAACCATACACACACGTGCAGCAGGGGCCAGCTATTGAAAGCACCCGGGGAGCAATGACGGGGACAGTACCTTGCTGAAGCGTACTTCAGGGCAACCTACTGGTGAGGGAATCAAACCCACAATCAGGGCCAACTCCCTAACAACTAGGCCACCGCTGCCCAGTGCCTGTAGCAGATATTTTGGCTGATTTCCTTCAGTTGTGTTAAAGACTGATGACCTCTGTCTTACTGTTTCTATTTTGTTCCTAGCTGGTGTCAAAGGTAATGCAAAGCAGAGTAGATACTAGAGATCACCACATTGGCCCTCAGCACAAAGCCAACCCTTCCTACACACAGAGCTAGTTAGTTTCATTGCAGAGAGTTGGCTGGTGTCTCTTAGCTCCCACAGTCTAGCTTAGAAGCGAGTTACCTAGAGGCTCAGAGCTTGTGTTTAAGTATGCAGGCTATATTTAACTCTGCCCTGCAGTAATTGTCCCTTTTGACAACCAGGAACTTGAGACATGCCCTGACTGACCCATGCAAGGATTTGTAGCATGTTCCAGAAGCACAACCAGTTTGATGGCCTGGAAATGTACTCGGAACCTAACTTGTCATGGTCTCCAGCACTTTTACTGATAGGCTTTAAGTTTGCCCAAGGCCAGACTCATGGTTGGGCATGTAAAAACAAGACGGAGGCCATAAATCAAAGACAAATAAGGTCGAACAACATGACTATGGGTTTCCTGGTAAAATCTGGAACCCAGGATGTATTGGCCCCTCCAGCTGCTTTACCTGATCTCTGCTACTACAGATTCTCCAAATACTGCAGAGAATATATGTCCATGTTTTTCTAGGGATTTGAGCTGCTAGCAGAAGAATTTCTCAAATGAATTTCATGAAAGGCCATCATCCTGTTGGGGATCACTTCAGCTAAATGTGTGAAAACACTTAAGGCTTGTTGAGGAGTCTGAATGGCTCTGGCATCATGCTAGGATCAATCCTGTGTTACTTCCTAAAAGTTTAACCCCAGAAGTATGTAATTAGGTTTATCATATTGCCAAGAAATGCTAGATTTGGGCATGGCTACTGATATTTCTCCAACAATTATTTATTTGCTGCAGAGCAAGGAATAGAGTCTACCTTCAAACCAAGATTCTCACACTGCCAATCCAGTGGTGCCAAAAGGGTCAAGGACTTGTTTCTCTTTTTGGTGAATTTCTAAGACCATTTAGCAGAGACCATTTATTCATCTGTTTAGTCCAAATTAATTGACTAAAAAGCCCCTCTTCGAAAAAAGTAATCTTAGTGGACCTCTGCACTGGACTGGTTACCTTTCACCATATGAATACTGGGATAGACTCCTAGCGTTAGTTATGGATGGATGGATGGATGGAAGGATGGTTGGATGGATGCACAGATGGATGGATTGATGCTACCTCCACTGGGTTCCTGAGCAAGACCCTTAACCCCAAGTTGCGCCAGGGAGACTGTCCCTGTAATTAGGAAACGGACGTCGCTCTGGATACAAGCATCTACTAAATGCCATAATTGTAAATAAAATGTAAATGTAGTCAACAACTTAGCTACAACTCTGGCAGTATGTGGAAACAACACTGTCCTAGAATTTTTGTGATTCTATGATATCCGGGTCATGGTCTGAGTTATCGGTTATTTGGAATCTGTGAGGAAGTTTCTGGAAGGTTTCCATGTAAACCGGTTGGGACACATGGCATGTTTGTTGGCATAACTTCTCAAAATGTGGGCAAAAGTATTGGGACAATCTACCGCGATTCTCACATTTCTCAACCGAAGTTACATTTGTGAGTAGTGTGTTTTTTCCCGCCATCATTATGGAATTACACAAACAGTAGCGCGAACCCCAAAGCAATGGGTTCTAATTAGTTTCTCAACCATGTTTTATGCTCTATGACTATTTTTAGTCACTAGGTTGCAGAAAATGCTAATTAAACCGTAACAGTGCCGTATAGGCCCAATTACATGAACAACAACGGAGCAACTCCTGTGAACTGATTGTGTCTGCAGGGAAGATGCACTGGAATACAGTGGCGATGACTCATTATTGTATCTCCTCTGCCGCTTTCTGATTGAAGCTCACTCTCAGCCTGACCCTCGTGGCCCCTGTAGGCTGTGAACAGGAGTGTTTGTCAGGACTGAGCCTTAGCCAAGACTGAAGTACCGTTGGTACTTGGAGCTGATCTGATAGCGGAGGCATTCCAGAGGTGTAAATGGCCCTTCTTGGCACACAGCCGTTTGCCTCGCTGCCACATGAAGACAAAAGGAGACCAAGCCTCTCTGACCCTCGTATGGCTTTTCGGAGAACAAGACTCGCTTTCTGTTTGCTTCTCCTTTCAGGTTCAAGTGTCTTCCACCAGCCTTATATCATTTGATCTGGTAGCAGACGCACTAGTTTACGTGATTGAGTGTGGGAGCCTGAGCTCACTGTTTAGAAAAAATATCTGCAAGGCAGTACAGCCTCTCTAAGCCTGGTTTTCAGGGCCATATATTTCAACTGAATTGGCTGTTTTATTAGTCTTAAGTCGAGCGCCTGTATAAGCACAAATTGCCCCATAAATGATGCAGAGCTTAGAACATTAACCTTGTGCAAATGTAAAAGTTCTTTTAGTGATCTGCCAAGTAAACAGTCTTCAGGATTGGCTGCTCACGGATAATCCCATATCCCCCTGTTTTGTTACTGAACAAGGTGAACAGGTCCAGCCACACCAGGGAGCAGAATGGTCTGCTTTCTTCACAAAGAGACAGAGAAAGGCAGATAAGAGTAACCAGAGATGCTCATCCACTCAGGAAAATTTCCCAGGGACTTTTCCCAGGTGAGGCCCAGAAGGTGATCTGTGAGAATAGGGGCGGTCAGTGAGCCTGTCCACTGCAACTCAAGACAGGGACGAATGTAGGCGGGTGTTGGAAGCCAGGACGAGGTGAGGAGAAAGCTCCCAGGCTTTGTCAGGTGAGCGATTCTCTGTGCTGTATTGGTATTCCAGGTTTTCCAAAGGTTTTATATTCACTCATGAATATGGTGTGTGATTTAGAGGCACTCTGATGTGAACGTAAAGGGTTTTGACAAAATAATAATCATGATCTTTACGCCAGAATAGGCAGATTCTCTTATATGAGCATCTTTGTCCAAAAATTTCTTTTTTTTTACTTGAATAGATTTTTTTTTTCATTCTAATTAAACCCTCACAGTCTTACTAACAGTTTGTTACACTTGTATAATAATAATAATAATAATAATAATAATAATAATAATAATAATAATAATGAAAGTGACAATTTTGTCATCATAAAACGCAGCACAACACAGCACACAGCGAAGTTCATCCTCTGCTTTTCACCCATACACACTGTGCAGCAGGGGGCAGCTATTTAAAGCTCATGGGTATCTCTGGGCAACCTACTGGTCTGGGACCTTCAGATCCTGGGGCCAACTCCCTAAACACTAGGCCACCACTTCACACAATATAATAATATTCTTATTCTTATTCTTATTCTTATTCTTATTCTTATTCTTATTCTTATTCTTATTCTTATTCTTATTCTTATCAGTCAGTCAGTCATTTTCTGCCGCTTGTCCCAAACGGGGTCGCGGGGGAGTGCTGGAGTCCATCCCAGCTCACACAGGGCGAAGGACGGGGGACACACCCTGGACAGGTCGCCAGCCCATCACAGTATTATTATTATTATTATTATTATTATTATTATTATTATTATTGTTATTATTATATAGCATATCGATAAAGCTAAAACTCAAAAACATTTGTGACATGGGTTGAAAGTTTGGAATCTACACTTTCCAGTCTTTTTTTCCTGCTGTTTCATTGATCTTAAAATCGAACAGCATGCTTTCAAGGCTAGTGACCCTGACTTCTACTATTGGCCACATGCCCTGTGTCCACTGCTGTGCTGGACACAGGACTATTGTCCAGCTCAGCCCTTGGGGCTGATGAGCTTTGAACTCTTTCGTGCAGCTCATTTTCTCAGATGCAGTCTCAATCAGGATTTACAGAAGCTGCATCATGGTGGCCCAAGCGGGGGGACGCTTGAATGATGTTTACTAGCGGAGAAAAACAAACACAATTCGTAGAGGTGAGATTTCTTTGAATTGTCATGGTAACGAGGCTGCTGGTATGTCTTCTTACATTCACACATTCCGGTCTTTTGCCCTGTTCACTCTTAAAACATGCTTTCAAATGAATGTGAAGTGAAAGTGACTACTTTGTCATTGTGAAACACGGCACAGCGCACAATGAGTCACAATGAAATTCAACCTCTACTGTTCATCCATACACACCGTGCAGCAGGGGGCAGCTATTTAAAGCACCTGGGGAGCAGTAAGGGGTGCAGTACCTTGCTCAAGGGTATCTCAGGCCAACCTACTGGTATGGGATTTGAACCAATGACCTTCTGATCCTGGGCCAACTCCCTAAACACTAGACCACCTCTGCCCAATAAATTGTACCCTGTATCCACACACTGCCCATATACAGAAAATAACTCTCTTTTTATTGGACCGTGAAGCGAGGCATGCTTTGTAAAAGATATTTTTATCATTTATTGTTATTTTGTAACCTGTTATCTTAATCTTTATGGTGGTTAAACCATTAACAAGCCATTAACAAAACCCCCAGTATACAGAAACAAACTGGTAATTAATGTATGTTTGACACCACTTTAAATTTGACACATTAATAAAAATTTGATCAGCTTTCATCCACTTATAAATACTTCAAGAATTAGATCTTTCTTTAAACAGTAAGATTCTAAAATACCGATCCATGCTTTTGTTTCCCACGTCAAGTCTACTGTAATGCCCTGTTCAATGGATCAACGAAAAACATGATCAGCAGACTCCAGCATGCTCTGAACGCCGCAGCCAGAGTCTCGACACACCACAGAACGAGGAAATAAATCTATCTTAGCTTCATTTTACGGGCTGCCTTGTTTAGAAAAACAGATTTTTATTTAGTAGATAAATTACTGCTAATACATTACTATTTTCATCACATTATAACTTACTCTAACCATTTAATATACATTTTCTTTATTTATATATTTTAAAATGTCTTAATTTTTATAGTGCATTTACTAAATAAATTAACAATTTAACAATTAGTTGTTTAAATTATTGTTGTGGAATGTAAACCGCTATGACATGTGTCTAATAAATTTTATAAATACTGTCTATTATTATTATTATTATTATTATTATTATTATCAGGAAAGTGGCTCCTCACCACTAGGTTGCCCTGAGGTACTCTTGAGCAAGGTACCGTCCCTGTCACTGCTCCCCGGGCGCTTTCAATAGCTGCCCACTGCTGCACGGGTTTGAGTGTGTGTGCAGGGGTTAAACGCAGAGGTCTAATTTCGCAGTGGTGCTCTGTGTGCTGTGCCGTGTACTGACAAGAACAGTCATGTTGTTTTTGTTACTGAGGTCATTCAATTGTTAACTAGTTTGATCCGTGTGAATTCAAATCATCACATGTTCATGTCATTTGATGAATTCAAATTTAGTGAGTTAAGATACTGGATAATCATCATGTTGTTAACATAAACATTCAAATTAGGGATGCACAGTATAAATAAGAGACGTTTGTGTGCTGTTTTCATGTACAGTCCCTTCCAAAAGTATTGGAACAGCAAGGGCAACTTATTTCTTTTACTATTCAGGCTTGAGATCAAAAGATGAATATTAAATGAGGGATCTGATTGATTTTATCTTTAACTTTCTTGTTATTAACATAAACACGTATGTTAAAGTGCACAGAACATAGTACCGTTCTAATCTCACCATATCTCCAGTTATGAGAAAGGTGCTATATAATTAAATGTATTATTTTTATTATTATTATTCTTGTTGTTGTGACTAGTTCCATCGTCTATTATGTCATAAATGTTAACAGTTCTGAGTGCTGTTGCATCGTGGGAAAACTCAGTCATCCTAAAAATGTTTAAAAGTGCAGCTTTTGCTGACTTTAGTGACCCGCGCCGTGCAGTTTTTTAAACCAGTTCTGAGAAGTGCTGAGTAAAAAACGAAAGTGTACATCGATAGACTAATTTTGATTTAATATCACGATGATGAATCAATCAATTACACATCTTTAGAGTTTCTTACACACTGCCACTATATTAGTTACAGTATGGACGTGTGTTCCAGTATAAAAAGTGTTTGATCATCGGTATTATAATAGTAAATTATGGGGGTTAGCAGTGTCCCAGAAAGGCTGTGTCTGTGCATCAACATTCAATAATAGCATTAATGATGGCATCGGCGTTATCTTTAGAAATTACACAGGCTGGTATGAATTTGCCAAGTTGGCTTCTAAAACCTCTCTGGTCGGCTTATCTCAGTGACCCGCTGGAGAGTGCCTTGCCACCCGTATTAATGATTACCTGCACTGAAATGTGAGGAATGCCATTTTTCCAGCACTTATCTCACTCGCAACCCATAAAGAATGCAACTCTCCAACACAGGCCCTCCAGTCGTAGGAAAAAAGTAGGAGCGGGGCGAGGGAAGGATAGAGATATTTAAGTTTCTCTAAATGAGAAAGGCAAACAGAACAAAAGCTGGACGATCTGCAGGGCCTCCGCCTAAATGTGCTAAACTGCACGCACTAAAACTGGTTTTATTCTACTAAAAGTGCAGTTGTGCGACGGCTTTATGGGTGTCAAGTAAATTCAGTACTTGAGTACTTCTCAGGACTCTTCCTAAGAGCATTCTCAGTTCTTCCCAGTTGAGTATTCCCAAATACAGAAGATTTTCTATGCTTCTGAAATTAGAACTCTTCATGTTTTTTAAAAAACGTCTCCAAGCTCCCAAATATTGTCAGCATGTCTCCCTGGAGAATTATCGGAGAGTTCTCTGTACTGTATCATATCTTCTCAATCATGTATTCTAAATGCTTCTCCTTCGAGGACCCTCGGTTCTTCTCAAATGAAGTGAAGTGAAAGTGAAGTGTAAGTGACTATGCGTCATTGTGAGCGCAGCACACACTGAAACGCAACATAATGTTTCTCTGAATTTAACCCACACACAGTGTAGCAGTTGGCAGTCATATCTGTTCCCGGAGAGCAGTGCTGAGGACAATACCTTGCTCAAGGGTACCCCAGGATAACATACTGGTCCAGGACTCAAACTCACAACCTTCTGATCGTTGGGCCAACTCCTAATATTAGGCCACCGCTGCCTCTTCTCAAGTGAGCATTCTCAGGAATCAAGTTCATCCTTTTCTCAGCATTTCCAAATGTAATATCTTCCAGAGGTCTTTCTGAATTCAGTATTTTCAGGATTTCTCTTCAGTATCTGAGTCTACTCAGAACCTCAGTTAATTGAAAGTGAAAGTGACGATTCTTGCCACAATGAAATTGGACCTCTTTATTTAACCCATGCAAACACTGTGCAGCAGGGGGCAGCTATGAAAGGAACAGTGACGGGAATGGTACCTTGCTCAAGGGTAACTCAGGGCAACCTATTGGTAAGGGGTTTGAACCCACAATCTTCCAATCCTGTGGCCAACTCCCCGAACCACTAGGCAGCATGACTTTGTGGGTCTAGGCCCCAGGGTCAGAAGGTCGAGGGTTCAAATCCTAGACCAGTAGGTTCCCTGAGGAACCCTTGTACAAGGTACCATCCCCATCACTGCTCCCCTTTGCTTAATTTTTTCCTTTTTTAATAAATGTGTTTTCATCATGTTCACTCTTGATCACTCTGGTTTTGTTGGGAAGATGCAGGGTCCACAGCGATTAACATCAACGATTGTTTGAATCTTCCAGCAGTTAAAGCTCACTGGATCTGTGTGAGTGTGGAGATTTGTAACAGACTCGATGTGACACAGTTCATAACCATATGGTTCAGTTGTGATTGGTTAGATTGTAAACTGATGAGGAAAAGCTTCTTTGGGCTTATATAAGACCGATATAGGCCAGAATTGTTTTGATCCGTAATAAGAAAATCAGAAAAACATATGAGCTATTAAGGTCATAGCAGCGCATCATACAGTGCATGACCCACAACCCTTTCACTTTTCTCCCCTCTGTTTAATCCAAATAAACTCCTGTGAGGCGTGAATTACACCCCCACCCGCCAGTGAATTAATACTAATGGCTTTGTTCTGGGTATAGCATCTATTTCTCTCAAAACTTTTAAATTGTAGTCTTTTTCCAGTCCGAGGGGCAGCAGCGGTCTAGTGGTTATGGACTAGGCCCCATAACTGGAAGGTCATGAGTTCAAATCCCAAACCAGTAGGTTACCCTGAGGTACCCTTGAGCAAGTGGCTGCCTTTTACTCAAGATTCCTGTTGAGGGAATCGCTGACGAGTTGCCCCCAAGATGGAAAGGTCATGGGTTTGAATCCCAGACCAGTAGGTTGCCCTGAGGTACCCTTAAGCAAGGCACCGTCCCTATCACTGCTCCCCGGGTGCTTTAAATAGCTGCTCGTGTGCGAGTGAAAAGCAGAGGTGGAATTCCATTGTGTCTCACCGTGTGCTGTGTTTCCGTGACAATTAGTCACTTTCACTTCACTAACATTGTGCGCAAGGGGGAGTTTTAAAAAGAGCAAACTCACACCAGCAGGGCCTCGTGAGTGGCCGTGGTATGCACAGATTCCATACATATGGAGTAAAATTACTGCAGTTAATAAATATGTGTGTATGATTACAAGTAGGCAGCGGTGGCCTAGTGGTTCGGGCGTCGGCCGGAGGATCGGGGGTTCGAACCCCTTCCCAATGGGTTGCCCTGAGGTACCCTTGAGCAAGGTGTCGTCCCTGTCCCGCTCCTCCCTGCGATGGGCTGGCGACCTGTCCAGGGTGCGTCCCCCGTCCTCGCCCTGTGTGTGCTGGGTAGGACACCAGCACTCCCCCGCAACCCCGTTTGGGACAAGCGGCAGAAAACGGATGGATGGATGGATGATTACAAGTAATATTACAAAAAATAACCACTAATTCTTAATAAAATCACTAATATACAATATGTGTAGAACACTACAGCGATACACTACTCAGGAATTTGGAAGTCTTAGAGCAAAATACATTTTATAGGCTTGCAGATGTGATGAATATGCAGTGACAGGTACCACTTTGCTAAAAGATGAAAAGCTTTAGAGAGTTTGGCCTTCGTGTTTCATCTGAGTGATGAAACACGGGATGCTGCTTCAGTCCAGGCTTCTCTCATGCTTAATTAGAAAAGTGGCCGTGCACTAAGGCGCTGCACTAAGACGATCAGCCGTGGGTCAGTACTGACAGCAGTAAGGGGTGACAGAGTGTGTGTGTGTGTGTGTGTGTGTGTGTGTGTGTGCGTGTGTGTACACACACCTAGCTTTAGCTTGTTAAAGCAGCACCAGCCTCCCTCAGAGTCAGGGCAGGCGTCGGAGCGTTTTAGCTCTAATAGGGTTCAACACGCTCCAGGTGGCCTCTCTAAAAGCTCTCGCTACAGACTAATCAGGATGTACTCTCTTCACACACACTTGCTGACAAAGTACACCCACTCACACACACTCACCTCCTCACACTCATTCCTATCTAAAATCAGGCTTCTGTCTCACCACCACGGTCCTAAACGGCAACTTTATGAGAGAAGGCAAAATGTTCTTTACTTCTAGTGTAAGTTAATATTAAGGGTTTTTATTTTTATTTCATCGCATTTCTATTGGTTCATTCATCCTGAAAACTTCGCTCAATTTGATGGGCAGCTGGATGATGACGTGCACAAATCAAAATGGGAAAAACAACAGAGATGCATCATTTTCTTTGGGCACCATCAGCATTTAAGTTGAAATTAGATTCTAGATCGGCGCTTCTGTTCTAGACAGTGCACTAAATACCAAAACCAAGCTGATTTTGCAGTGGTGGCCTAGTGGTTCGGGAGTCGGCCACAGGATTGAAAGATTGTGGGTTCAAACCCCTTACTAGTAGGTTGCCCTGAGGTACCCTTGAGCAAGGTACCGTCCCTGTCACTGCTCCCCGGGCGCTTTCATAGATGCCCACTGCTGCACGGTGTTTGCATGGGTTAAATGCAGAGGTCCAATTTTGTTGTGGTGTGCTGTGCTGTGACCTCGCAATGACAAGAATAGTCACTTTCACTTTCAATTCTAATAAAACAGTGCTCTACAGAAGGACATGGCTTTAATTGCCCCTGTTAAAATCTCTTTTCATTTCTTGAACAGAAAGTATGAAGTAATACAACCTTTAGAAGTAGGCCTAACATTTGAAATAAAACTTGACACTTGAATCTGGTAAACATAAACTCATGAGACACAGACTGACTGACTGATTTTATTTGTTGAAACGAGCATGAGCAAGTGTTGCCCCAAGACAAGAAGCAGGTTTGCACTGCAAAGGCGGCCCTGTGCTCCCCCAGAATGTATAATGTGACAGCTTATAGAAGAAAACATTGAAACACGTCAGGCGCCGCATGGTAACGATGACCTAATAACGTGAAACAACCCCGTGCTTGTAGTTTTTGTGCTTAAGCTGTGTCTGACTGTTAGATTTTTTCTCTCTCTCTTGCTGAAAAAGCATCATTAGTTGGTATTTTTTGATGTTGGTATGGATGCACCCATTAAGCATAAATAAATAAATGACCAAAATGCAAACAGCAACATTCTGATGTGTTGATTACGTTCTTTTAGAATCGACCTTATTTAGAGTTTACCGGTTCAATTTGAGCTTCCTCCGAACTATATTACTAGGCTTTATCTTCTTCTTTTTCTTTTAGCTGCTCCAGTTTAGGGGTCGCCACAGCGGATCAACTGTCTCCATTTCTTCCTGTCCTCTGCATCTTCCTGCTTCAAACCGACCACCTGCATGCTTTGGTCTTCCTCTTCTCCTCTTTCCTGGCAGCTCCATCTTCAACATCCTCCTTCCAATATAATCCTCATCTCTCCTCTGCACATGTCCAAACCAACGCAACCTTGCTTCTCTAACCTTGTCTCCAAAACTGAGCTGTCCCTCTAAAATACTCATTTCTAATCCTGTCCATCCTCGTCACACCCAACGAACATCTCAGCATCTTTAACTCTGACACCTCCAGCTCCGCCTCCTGCCTTTTCATCAGTGCCACCATCTCCAACCCATACCACATAGCTGGTCTCACTACTGTCCTGTAAACTTTTCCTTTCACTCTTGCTGGTAACCGTCTGTCACAAATCACTCCAGTCACTCTTCTCCACCCATTCCAACCTGCCTGCACTCTCTTCTTCACCTCTCTCCCACGCTCGCCGTTACTCTGAACTGTTTATCCCAATTATTTAAACTCCTCCCCCTTTATCACCTCTACTCCCTGCATCCTAACCACTCCACTTTCCTCCCTTTCATTCACACTCATGTATTCTGTCTTTGACCTTCTCACTTTCATTCCTCTCCTCTCTAGAGCAGATCTCCATCTCTCCAGGTTCTCCTCAAGCTGCTCCCTACTCTCACTGAAGATCACAATATTATCTGCAAATTACTATGCTTTATAAAGATAGATATTAAAATTAAAGAGTTGATCGGAAGATTGTGGGTTCGATTCCCTCACCAGTAGGTTACCCTGAGGTACCTTTGAGCAAGGTACTGTCACCGTCACTACTCCTCGGGCTTTCAATAACTGCTCCCTGCTGCTCCATGGGTGAAACGCAGAGGTTGAGTTTCGTTGTGTTGTGCTGTGCTGCATTTCACAATGACAAGGATAGTCACTTTCAGTTTTTGCAGTGTTCCATCATTACCATGCAGCTGATATCTGGTTAGTATTATTAATATAATAGTAATATTGTTGCTTTATCTGACATATTTCTAACAACTCCAGTATATCCACAGCACTTTACCCTCTGCAGAGCTGTTTTTATAAACCAAAATCTATCTGAAGGCCCATGCCAGCAGTTTGGAGTCACTATAAAATCGAAGGTCAGGACGTCATATCTTTACACACTGTCTAGTTTAGTGTTTCCTTATCCAGCTGCTGGCGGTGCATAGCACTGTACAGTTTCTGCTGCTCCCTGGCCCAGGGCTATCTGAGCTGGATCAGGTGTGTTCAATCAAGGAAAACTTAAAGTGGCTCCACAGGAGAGGAATTAGGACGTTCTGGTGTCGATGCATAGATATGATCTCTGTGGTATCCTGGGGTTGGTAAATAAGCAGCTGTACATATTTTTTCCATGGCAGTGTTTGAGTAAAGTGATAAAGATTTGATGTCCTTATGCCACCTTTAGCTCTGAAATACTCTTACCTGACGTTGCCGTCAAAGCTGTGTTAGTTCTAGTAAAATTAATGGAACCAACATTAAACTCGACCAGACATACTGGCTTCTTGCACTGCTACTGTAGGTGTGACGATATATTAAATCGCCCAAGCCTAAAGCGCATAGTTCACAGAAACCAGTTTGAGGATCAGGTACAGATCATGTCTTCATGCAAGAAAAGAATGTTAAACCTGATACTATGTATGCACCGATGGAGCATTAGTAGTCCAATGCTGATATCTGATATTTTCTGATTCTCTTTTTTAAAAATTGTTGAAATTGGGACATCGACCTGGAATAGAAAAAGACCTTACTTTCAATTCATATTTATTTCTTCAGCTTCAAAAATTGGAAAAATGAAGATTGATGAAGATTTAGCAATGATGGCCTAGTGGCCCCAGGATCGGAAGGTCATGGGTTCGAGTCCCGGGTCAGCAAGTGTCTCTGAGGTACCCTTGAGCGAGGTACCGTTCCCATCACAGCTCCCCAGGTGATGGATATAGCTTCACTCTCATACACGGTGTGTGTGGGTGAAAAGCAGAGGTTGTGGTTGTGGTTTCGTTGTGGTTGATTGTGTGCTGTGTTTCACAAAGACTTCACTTTAAATATCTGTTAAATGAAATGGATTAGATTATCATGTGATTGTTCATCCATACCTGTTATATCTTCATTTTTATATGACATAAAGTCATTTCTAGACGGGATTTGTGAGTATTTTTTGGTTTCAGAAGGCTGCACTGAACTGTAATTGACCTCTTGCCACTTTTCTAGCGACTCATAGTCTGACCTCACAGGGAGCCCTCTGACCTCATTGCTTTAAGCTTGCTGCCGTTGGTAAATGACTCCACACACTTTAAAGCAGAATGGCTGCTGTGTGCCAGAGTCTGGAGTGTGAAAGACGTGACTGTGGAAAGTTACACTCCTCAATAAGGCAGGCCAGTGTCGGGGGAACCACAGTGGAGCCACGGCCTCAGGACTAAATGACCTGGCCTCTGTGTAATTTATGCTGCTTCACGGAGCATGATTCTACTCAATCGGTCTGTGGCTGGCCTATGAATTGGTGACTGTGAAGTGCTCATAAAATGGGCATCCTGTGTCCAACTAGGCTGGGGTTCCCCCACCTCATTAAATACAAAGGTCACTTCCATGAAATGATCAGACTAACACGCAACACTCATGCCCAGGGTTTTACCAGATTGATACGTGTTTGTAAAAGCAAACTACACAAATTCTGCAATTCAGCTGAGTTTTGTTCCTACAGGTTTTTCAATAACAATTACCCTGGAGCACCTTGTGCCTGTAGGTCTGATGAGCATCAGAAGAAGATTTCTTAAATATTGAGAGAAATCCAGACTGAGAAAGGACTAAAACATTAACCCATCATCCTCTAGGTCATACCAGATACTCCATTTAAGATAAGAGCAGTTTTGGGATCAGGATTTGGGAGATGCACCAATGACTGAGGCTGAAAAGCTCTCAGAGAACCTACAAAAGTAGAAGATCTTGACCAGGGTGTCTTCAGTGGTAGTCCTGGTGGGCCAACGTCCACAAGTTTGCTGGTTTCTCTGCTCAGACATACCAGGTTCAGCTCACCAGTTACTTTCCCAGTTTGGTGAGTGTGTCTGAGGTGGAGAAGCACCATATCTTACTGGACGTTGGCCCTTCAGGGAGTTGGGGATCCCTGCTCTAGAGAAAGTACTGATTGTATCAGAGCAGAAGATGTTGGAAATGAGAACAGGTTGGTTAAGAAGCTGAATATGAGTGTAAGACATATGCAACATATTAACTTTTTTCAGGTTCACAAGTTTACCTCGTTGTAAAGCTCATGTTTATAATATCTATACAGCTTTACAAGTTTTTTTTCTTAAAAAACATTTTGGTCATTGTGAAACACAACACAGTGAACCACAAGATGCACCCTCTGCTTTTCACTCATACACACCGTGCAGCAGGGGGCAGCCATATCCAGCCCCCGGGGAGCAGTGATGGGGATGGTATCTTGCTCAAGGGAACCTCAGGACAACCTGCTGATCTGGGATTCGAACCGATGACCTTCTGATCCTGGGGTCTAGTTCCTGAACACTAGGGCACCTCTCCAACTTTTCTTCGATAAATGCATTTATCAAACCAAAATAAAATACCAAGTAGAATTAGTTTGTTGAGGGTGGGGGGCTTATGTTTCAGTTGCTACACTGCCACATATAATGAAGTTGCATTTGCACAACTGCGAGGGCTTTTGTTTAAAAGGATGGAAAGGAAGTCAGATGATGAACCAGGCTCAGTTGTCAGATTCCTTTAGAGGAACTTAATCCTTGACATTTATACAGCCATATATTTTGCTACAGTGGTGGGGCAGCGGTGGCCTAGTGATTAGGGAGTCGGCCCCATGTATCAGAAGGTCATGGGTTAGAATTTCAGCTGCACGGTGTGTGTGGGTAATGGCTACCTGAAAGAGTGAATTGAAAGGTTTACGGGACAGTGGTGAGAACAGCTATGCTATAAGGGTTGGAGACAGTGGTGCTCACAAAAAGACAGAAGGCAGAGCTGGAGGCGTCAGAGTTAAAGTCAGAGATGCTAAGATTTTCTTTGGGTGTGATGAGGATGGATAGGATTAGAAATGAGTATATTAGAGGGACAGCTCAGGTTAGACGTCTTGGAGACCAAGTTAGAGAAGCAAGGTTGCGTTGGTTTGGACATGTCCAGAGGAGAGACGAGGATTATATTGGGAGGAAGATGTTGAAGATGGAAGAGGAAAAGGAGAAGACCAAAGAGGAGGTTCATGGACGTGGTGAGAGAGGACATGCAGGTGCTCGGTTTGAAGGAGGAAGATGCAGAGGACCGGAAGAAATGGAAAAGGATGATCCGGTGCGGCGACTCCTAAACGGGAGCAGCCGAAAGAAGCAGAATATATTTTGCTAAAGCTGCTAAAATAGCCAATAATATTATTCCCGATTATTCTGAGATTATGCTGGAATCTCTGTCAAGGGCTGAAGAATCCATGAAGTTCCAACATTTTTCCATGCTGGATAAACGTTCCACACTCTTCTGTTCTCGTGTTGTGTGGAGCTACAATACCAAAATTTTAAACAACACCTTTAAATCTCAATTTTTTATTACATAGAACATAAAAAAATATTCCATTCACAGTTGATTTCCTGTTTGGCCTATGTCTTGAGGACCTTGGCTCAAATTTTTGTGGCAGATAAATGTTTTAAAGCATGAGAAGTAAAGAAGATGAAGCCCTAATTCTGAAATCTTAAACAGACCCATGCCCAACATATGGATGTATATTTTACATTTAAATAAATAAACTGGTTTATTGGTTTATAGAGTGTCAAAAGCCCATTTATAAGGATGTTTTTGTTTGTCATTTAAATCTTAAACAGTAGTTTGATTAACAGTGTTTAACGTGTACATATGATTATGAGTTTTCATCTGTAAATGGAGATTTAAATAATACAGTGTATTACAGCTACCAACAGTTATTTTGGCACTTTTTTGGCATCATAACACACGTTTGGATACATTTCAAATGTTTTATGATATGATAATAAACAGCAGCCATAAAACACAATCATTCAATATAAAAAAATACAGTTTATGATTTGAATTTAAATATGTGACATTATATTAATTAAATAAAAATGAAGAAATGATTACTGTTAATTAAAGTAATACATTGAGTCAGTTTCCTTCTAATGAGAGCCTGTAGAAACCCCCCAGTTCAGTCTGTACAGCTAAATAATGAAGGCAGATGTGAAAGATTATGAGTTTGAGAATAAAAAGTAGGTAATAATTAGCAAATGATCTGATGATACAATCATGCGTTGCCAGTATTGACTGTTACTTCATCTGTCAGCCTGATTAAAACTAACCAAAGGCCGGAAAATGGTCTGCATGGTTTTAAGTGGTAGACACACCTACTGCATGTGTTGTTTCTGGTCTGGAGTTATTAGTATCTGATTGCTGATCTGTTAACATGGCAAACGCTCATTTTTGCATAACGTGAACCCTGAGGCTGCAGGATTTGTAATTATTAGCTTGCTCCTCTATGCTGCCCTGGGAAATGATTATTGGAGTTTGGTGGCTGAAAGGGTTTTTGGCTCCTGTGTCCAGTCCGTACGCCCATGACATCAGTCAGTCATTGGCCAATTCATTGACACACTTAAGCTTTTGCTCTGCAGCGTCTGCATTCTTGAACCAATGAGAAAACTGTCTGCCAGTGAGCCTCAGCACATCACAGCCAGTCAATAGCAGTGGGTTTATATTGCTGAGTGTCAGCAGACGAACATGGCTGGAGTTGGCAGCTGATTGACACGTGCCACTTGCAGCAGTGAGCTGACGAATTGCCATGACAATGAGTTGGAAGTCCATGATGGCTAAAGTTACGCCGAAGACCTACAGGCTGAAATCTCCACCTGGTTAATGGAACACATCAATCAGAGGTGGCAAGAGGATCAAGGCTGAGTTTCCAGAGAACTTGCCTTTAGAAATGGGTGACAAGGAAGCAACAGAGTATATTTACGTGACAACCTCATACAAGGAAGTAAAGATGGCGATATTTTTAGAAGAATTTGGTTGGCTTTGAGCCATGCTTTGGAGAGTCAGACAGACGGCAAGACGAAACTCGTTTTCTGAAGGCGTGCTAGGAATTTATTTGCTTTTGTGTGCCTGTAGGTTTTACAAGCTTAGGTAAAAAGGTAAAAAGGCCTTGGGGCAGGTAGTACCATTAATTATTATGCAGAAATGTTAATGATGTAATGAATCAACTAAGACACGTTTGGAGTCCAAATTTTGTGTCTGAAGTCTAGAACAGGGGTGCCACGGTGACGCAGTGGGTCGTGCTGTCGCCTCACAGTGAGCTCCAGGCGGGACGGTCGGGTCCTTTCTGTGTGGTCTGTATGTTCTCCCCATGTTTCGAGGGTTTCCTCCCACCCTCCAAAGACATGCACGTCAGGTGTAATAGAGATGCTAATTTGCCCCCTAGGTGTGAGTGTGCTTGTCGGTGTCTCTGCCCTTGACTGGCGACCTGTCTAGGGTGTGTCCCCGCCTTTCTCCCTGTGATAGCCAGGATTGACTCCAACGCCACCCGCAACCCAACTCAGGACAAGCAGCAATGAAGCCGAGTGAGTGAGTGAGTGTTTAGAATGACTGCGAGGTGACTAGAAGAATCTAGACTAGAAGAACAAGCCACTCAAACTGTGGTCACCTCTTCAATACAGTGCTGCAGATGTGGTTTAATACAGTGGTGGTCTCTTTTGGTCCATTTACTATTCATAGAACAATAAATAGTATTTTTTATATGGAGTTAAGTCCACAGAGATGCCCAAGGCAGGTGTTCCAAGTTGCGTCCAGACGTATACCCCAGACCCCAGTTCCAGTCAAAGTTTTACTAGAACAAATAAAATGTTAGGGACTTGACCTCACCATCATCAGAACAGGTTCGAGACCCAGACCAATAGGTTGAGCTTTCCTTTGAGCAAGGTACCGACCCCATCATTGCTCCCCGGTTGCTAGACGCGTGGCTGCCTCCTGCTTCTGTGTGTGTAAATGGGTTAACTTGTGAGAAGCAATTATTGCCAAATATAAGTGAGTTATTTTATACTTCAGAAATTTAAACAGACATTCGGTGCAGTTTCTTTCCTGTTATCTGATATTTCTTCAAGCCCGGGGTGGGTTTGTGGTGGTGTTACAAAAAGCTATATTATTCCATAACTACAGTATTTACAATGAAAGGTTAGAATGTGTGTAATTAAAGCCTGGGCCTGCAGCATATTCTGATTTTTGAAAGGGTTTCAGTCATGCTACACTCAGCATTGTGGCACTTTACTGAATGGAAGCAATTGTAGGACCTTCATTAACATTATAAAAGTTTATACAGACCTAGATCAGTCTTAAAAAGCCTCACTTAAAAGCTACTTTGAGCAGTTTCAGCCTAAAGCTTTATTTATCATAAAAGGCTTTAGCAGACATCCTGGACCTCATGAATGAATGCTACCCTTCAGTGTCTCATGAAAACTCATGTTCTTCCTCCTTCATGATTTGATGATCCTCTGTTTTGGCCATGACTAATGTGAGCAATGTTTATGTACCAGCATGTTGACTTAGATGCTATGTTTTCACTTTCAGTGACTAAATCCTGACATGCACTTCAGAGCTGCTGGCCTGTTTAACGTGTATTAGACCTTCAGACGTCCTGAGTTTTTATTGAGGACTGTGCAAAATTCGTGAGGCTTCCCTCATTTATTTATATTTTGTTGGGTTGTTGGTGTAAAGAACTATTTGATGCCTGTCAAACTGTCTTATCTTCAGCAAACCGAGTTCATTGACTGAAAGAAACAAATGCTTTAGTGCTTCAGGCTCCATATTGACTAAAGGTTCTAGATAAAAGGGTTCCAACCACTCAGCATTCAGCATCAGCAGTAAACGAATCACCTGATCATCTGGAATCATCTGCATCTGTTTCTTCACTGCTTCATGTCTTAAGTTAGACGCTTTATTCTGCTTCAGACGTAGATCACTGTGTGGAGTAAGCAACAAAAAACTATCAAACTGCTCAGGTACAGAGACTGGACTGAACATGAGAGACAACAACACTGTCCTTCAGGAAGATCTGGAGAACTGTGTGAATGAGAGATTGCACATGCATGCATCAATTTTTGTTACATTTTGTTCTGTTGTGCATGTGTGTGTGTGTAGGGGGTTGTCTGAATGTGTGTGTGCGCACACGTGTGTGTAGGGGGTTGTCTGAATGTGTGTGTGCGCACACGTGTGTGTAGGGGGTTGTCTGAATTGTAAATCAAACCTGAGTCCTGCCTGGCCTTCCAACCTCAGGAGCCGTTCTAGATAACAACTGGACGCATCACTTCTGTAGTGCTGAAAGATTTGTGGCCGTTCTTTAAAAGGCTTCCTCCTTGTGATGTGAAAGCTCCAGGCTTTGTGCTATCAGCCTCACACATTTTTTACACTCTCCGCAGAACCTCCGCAGTTTTACCAGGCAGGAATTCTAGGATCCGCTACCCTGTTTTCTCCTGCAGGAATTTCTTTTAGTTTTATTATTGAGGAAAAAAGCTGTTATTCCTATTTGACCACATTTACGACCTTTTTTCTACAACTGTCTCTCAAGAAGTAAGCAAGAAGTTCTTTCCCTCATCTCCTGAAATGGCTTTTCTTATGATTTGCTTGGAAAAAAAATGACTAATTAAAAACAAGCAGTTGTGTTTGAAGTCGAAAGCATTTTATTTTGATCTGAATATGATACACGTATTATTTTATTTTAAATAATTTGCCACAGTTCAAAGTGCGGACTCCTGTGTGTCTACGCAGGATTTAAAAGAAATATTAATTTAATTTACTAAGCAATTAAATAAAATTTATGTATATTTAATAAATGTTTATATAGAACATAACATCATTTTATTTATCGTAATATCGCTTAGCCAATCGTTGATGTATGATGAAGATTTGGTTAATAATAAGAATAATATTGCTCTTCATACATGAAGCAGCTAAAAGTGATTAACAATGGTAAAATTGGTAATACAGGTAATTAAAGAAGGTGAATTAGTCGAAGAAAACTAATTAAAAAGAAGAATAAAACTGCATGTTTGAGTGTTAAAATAAAAAAAGATGTTTAGAAATGTTTCTTTGATTCGACTTGACTGCGTCACTATGAGTGTAATTGAGCGTTACGGATTGCGTGCTGATGGAGGAAGTGCAGTTGGTGGAACATTTGGGCGCCAGGACAATCAGCTGTTGTGATCACACTCACTGCTTAATCACACACACTTACCCACATACACACACTCCTGTCACATGACTGCTTGCTGGGTGAGCCAAATCTGAATCACCTTAAAGGTTCAGTCAGCACTGACACGCTCCGACCTCGCTGCGCTTTAGGGCTGGGTATCATTCAGAATCCCGACACATTCGGGATGTTTGTCCCGTTTCTAGCACCCCCTGCCAACCCGGTCGGGAAAAGCGACTGAAATAATGATTGGATGGATATATATTACAATGGCTTTAATTCCAAGTTTTTGAAAATACATTTGTCTCTACATACAGGATCCGAATGTCATGGGTTCGAGTCCTGGGCCAGTAGGTTGCCCTGAGGTACCCTTCAGCAAAGTACCGGCCCTATCACTGCTTCCCGAGAGCTGGATACGACTGGCTGCGCGCGTGTTAAATACAGAGGATGCACCATTGAGATTTTTTAGCATCCTAACTAATTTAACTTGGATTTTTGTAAGACTCTTAACCACTTTTGGCCCATTTTTTCCTTCAAATCAGATTTAATTAACATCAAGTTTAGATTTAGGAACAAATGTGCTTTTCTGATTCTGATCAGATCTCTGAATCTGTTAAAGCTTTTAAAGGAGATCAATAGGAGAAACACTTTTGGTCCCCAAAGTAAGCTTTCAGTGGTTTTTTTTATTAATAAATCTTATTTTGGTGAATGAATTGTGTGAGTAAGTTTGAAGATGTGCCACATAATGCAAATGTTCCAGGAAGAACTTTCAAAATGATCAAGCACATTTACATCAGAATCCCAGCCTGGTTCTTTAAAGATACAGAAGACATCATATTAAAGTTTTAAGAAGGTCTTTTTAAAGATCGTGATGAGATTATTTGGATGTTGAATGCAGGAATTTTCATTTCTTGGGGATGTCAAAGCAGTCTGGTCAATAATAGTACCTCATTTCGACTCTCTGCTCTACATCTAAGTGGAGAGCCCACTTTGAAACTTTCCTTCTTTCAGGTCACTGAGCATGCACATTTTTCAGGGGTTCAATGATGTAATTGGGACGTGGCCAGAAGCCTTGCACTGCTGGTTATTGGGGGGTTCTTTCATTCTCCGGGCTGCGGGAGTGAGGCTTGTTCTGTCGTGCATAAATGCATGAGGTGTCTTTTTGATCTTGCCGGGCAAGCACTTCCACACTTCTCTACTTTCTCTTTCCATCTATTTGCATGGAAGCTCCTACTGCAGGAGGATGGCTGGTGAAAATTCAGCACCCGTAATGAAGATTTGCTCACCTGGACTGCAGTTGCTAATATCACTGCTGAAAGTGATTTAGAATTAATACAATTTTTCTTTTTCTTTCGGCTGCCCCCGTTTAGCAGTCACTCTTCCTGTCCTCTGCATCTTCCTCTTTCAAAACGAGCACCTGTCCTCTCTCACCACGTCCATAAACCTCCTCTTTGGTCTTCCTCTTCTCCTCTTTCCTGGCAGCTCCATCTTCAACATCCTCCTTTCAATATAATCCTCGTCTCTCCTCTGGACATGTCCAAACCAACGCAACCTTGCTTCTCTAACCTTGTCTCCAAAACTGTCCATCCTCATCACACCCAACGAAATCTCAGCATCTTAACGCTGACACCTCCAGCTCCGCCTCCTGTCTTTTCATCAGCACCACCATCTCCAGCCCGTACAACATAGCTGGTCTGACTACTTTCCTGTAAACCTTCCCTTTATAAAATAAATTGGAGGTGAAATGCAAACACTGCTTTTCACCTATACACACCGTGCAGCAGGGGGAAGCTATTTAAAGCACCCGGGGAACAATAACAGGGACAGTACCTTGCACACGGGTAACTCAGGGCAACCTACTGGTCTGGGATTTGAACCCACGACCTTCTGATCCAGGGACCACGTCCCTAAATGCTGCCCCTGCCTCTACACACTGACTGGCAGGTCATTTTCCAGAAGATCTAAGTGGTTGAGATGAGATGGAACAGGCCTGATGGTAAGAGCCTGTTCAGAATGAGGTTAATGAGGGAACATCTGCAGCTGATTGACACTGGTCTGGGCACAACGTGCACGGGCGAAATGCCACTCTGGAGTATTTTTGGCCTCAGAACACATCCAGTTCATGTTGCCCAGAATCAGCTTAGCTGTGACCCAAAATGAGAAGGATGAGCTGAGCAGTTGAGAGCGTTCCAAATGAGGTCCGATGATGTTGTTACATTATTCACAAGCAAGTTTCAAAAGCTGCTTGCTTTCTGAATGTTGAAGAGCTTTTTTTCTCCTGCCCTTTATGTATCAGCTATGAATACAAAAGGGTTTGTGTCCAAACAGAAGAATATCTGCATTATATTTTGTTTTTGGCCGTTTGGAAGCTCAGTGTGTTTAATACCATGGGGTGGGGGTGGGGGGTCACTAGGACAAAATCAACACACAATACATTAATGAGGCATTTCAGAAAGAAGAGAGGGAGACGAAACATGGGAAGAGTGAAAGAGTGAGAGAGAGAGAGAATGTAGGAGTGAGAAAAGGAGCAAGAGAAAAATGGGAGAGAAAGAGAAAGATATAATGAGAGAGAGAGAGAGAGAGAGAGAGAGAGAAAGAAAGAATGTGGGAGCGACAGGGAGAGAGAGAATGGGGAGAGAAATGAATGAGGCAGAAAGAGAGAGAACTGGCAACTATAGAGAGAAAATGGGGCAGAGAGAGAGAGAGAACTGGCAGAGATAGAGAGAGAATGGAGAGAGTGAACGAGGCAGAGAGAGAGAAACTTGGCAGGGACAGAGAATAGTAAGAGCAACGAAGTGGGAGAAAAAAGGACTGGAAGGGAGAAGAAGAGGGATGGAGGAAGGGAGAAAGTGAAATAAAGTGAATCTGAGAGCAACAGAGAAAGAGAGAGAGAGAGAGAGAGAGAGAGAGAGGCGGAGAGAGAGAGAGAGAGAGAGAGAGAGAGAGAGAGAGCAGTGCTGTGGATCTCATTACAGCAGAGGATTAGAGAACAGCTCTATACATCGGGTTTATGATGCTCCCCGGGCATTTGTGCAGAGTTTCTGTACAGGATTTGTATTTGTGTGGGAGTTTGACTCATTGTGATTACATAACAGACCTGCAAACTTGTTTTTTTTATTATTAAATGTGTAATTGTATAACATTTTTAGGTAGAAAGGAAATGCAGGAGTGGTTTGTTTTACTTCACTGAGTGCCTGAAAACATGACCAAGCATTAAAGGAATATTTCTTTCATATTTTTGCCCTAAACGATGCTCATCATTTTTGTAACTCCTAAGACTGACAAATAATGGTAAAAAACCTTAAAAGTGCAGCGTGCATCATTTCAGACAGTTACCATGACGCTGATTGATGGGATGTATGTTTCCATCGATATGGGTTCCTCAGTTTTAGTGGGAAAATAAAGAAGACACATCTCAGGGGGAAATGATATGAATCCATTGAAAATTGTAGAACTCCATGCACAAAGTGCATGAATGAATAAAGTTGTAGAAATGCATAGGTCTGTATAAGGTGTTGCACAAATTATTTTAGACAAAATTGTATATAATGTATAAAAATTCTAAGAAAATTGCATAAATAAATTGGATAAATTAATGGGGAAATGTTATAAATTCACAAAAAAGTTTATAATGTGTATAATGTGAAAATGTATAAATGATTTAATACAATTTATACATTAATTTTTTATGTATAAATTGATACATTAATTTGGAGACCCCAGTCAGTCAGGATCAGTAGCAGCACCTCCAACACCATCGCACTGAGCACAGGAGCCCCTCAGGGCTGTGTGCTCAGCCCACTGCTGTTCACACTGATGACCCACGACTGTGCAGCCAAGTACAGCTCGAACCACATCATCAAATTCACTGATGATACAACCGTGGTGGGTCTGATCAGCGGTGGAGACGAGGCTGCTTACAGAGAGGAGATACAAGAGCTGACGGACCGGTGAAGAACTAACATTCTGTCTCTGAACGTCGACAAGACTAAAGAGGTGGTTGTTGACTTCAGGAGATCACGTCGGGACCACACTCCACTTATCATCAACACCTCACCTGTGGAGATGGTCCAGAGCACCAAGCTTCTTGGTGTTACTTAACAGACAACCTCACGTGGTCCCTCAACACCAACTCCATCACAAAGAAAGCCCAGCAGCGCCTCTACTTCCTGCGCAGGCTGAAGAAAGCCCATCTTCTGTCCTCACCATCTTCTACAGAGGAACCATCGAGAGCATCCTGAGCGGCTGCATTACTGCCTGGTATGGGAACTGCAACGTCTTAGACCGCAAGTCCCTACAACGGGTAGTGAGAACAGCTGAGAAGATCATCGGGATCTCTCTGCCCTCTGTACAGAACATCTTCACCACTCGCTGCATCCGCAAAGCAACCAGCATTGTGGATGATCCCTCCCACCCATCCCACACTCTCTTCTCCGTCCTGCCATCTGGGAAAAGATTCCACAGCATACGGGCCTCCATTTCCAGGATGAGAAACAGTTTCTTCCCCCTGACCATCAGACTCTTAAACTGAATCACTTTACCACTGCTACACTTACTGCAACACTTACTACTTACTGCTTATTACTGGTATTTATTTTTGCACTCTGCACTTTAACCAAAACACTGCTGCTCCATCATATTGCCAGTAACATGCATCAATTCTGCATCACTGCAAGAACTAAGCAACGTCGGATGAATGCACTGCATGTTCTGTCTACTGTTCTGTCTGTTGTTGTTGCACTGTCTGTTTGAGGAACGTTATATATGGTTGAAATGACAATAAAATCCTACTTGACTTGACTTCACTAATGAGGAAACTATAAATTCATTAAGAAATTTTATTAATTGTTTTTTGGGGGGCCAAAGTGAACAACTATAATAAAAATATCTTAATGGCCACAAAAAAAGATGAAGCCAAAATAAAGGGCAAGCAGCTCTTTGAGGGAAAGGACTGTTGTTGAGACTGGTTGGCTTCCAGGTGTTGAGCCTCAAGCTGGACATGGGTATGTGGGTGACCTTTGAAATCAAACAGTTTAATAAGTAATTATTAATCCCCTCCTAAAGATGAACCTTCTCGTATCTCACATGCTGCTCACCCCTCATCAAAAGTAAGGCCGACCCCAGTTTTCCTATATTGTTGCATCCCTAATAAAACTATCAAATTAACACCTTCTCAGTGCATCATGTAGAACTAAAGTCTCGATAAAATCCTTATTCTCTTCTCTCCCACCTATCAATTTTAGACCTCCTGGTGGAGTCGCCTGATCCTGTAACCAATGGCAACAGTCCAGACTCTGCCCTTGACCCGAGACCCCAGCAAGAGCATCAGCTCCCTTTACCCAGGATCTTCTCTTGCGTCAGCCAAGTGCATCATGGGTAGTGTGGGCAGTTTGATTGAGAAGCCGGATGTTTCTCCCACCAAAATCAACAGAGCAGTTCCTCAGGTGCCAGAACGACCAGCCAACGGGCAGCTCAGGAAGGGCTTTAGCCAGAGGGAGCTGTTAAATTACCTCAACATCACCAAGAAAGAGTCCCGGGGAGGCAAGCACATCATCTCGGGGATGTCCTCCATCAAGAGGGAGCATTCCAGCGAGGAGGAGAACGTCTACGCCAAGGTCTACCACAAAGATGGCAAAGAGGTGGACGTGGGTAAAAACTCGCTGCCGATTGGTGGAAAGTTTGACAAGGTATGACGGAATGGATGGGACATTAAAATTGTATTCAGTTATGCATTTCCCACTGCTGCTCCTCGAGATTGAGCGATGGTTGAGACAAGTTTCCAATGATTTAATGATCATGTTATACTTATTCAGAGCGACCTCCAGGTCCCAGTTTCTCTGGAACAACTTGGGGTGAAGGGTTTTGCTGAGGGACCCAATGGTCGGAGAACCTGGCACCACTTGGTCCACAGGCTAGTGTCCTACCACTAGACAACCACCAACTGGGCAAAAAAATTAAATGGCATGAAGTGTTCTCTTAAACCTGGAGCTCAACTCTGAGTTAGAGCTTTTAAGTAATGACCTAATGATCCCATTTTGCTACCTGTGTTTGTTATTTTTAAAGCAATGAAGGTGTGTAATGACGGAATATGTTATTTCTTGCATGTTGAGATTGTCTTTCAGGACACGTATAAGCCTGAATTCCTCCACAGAGCAGACACTGAGTAATGCTTCTCTAAGTCAGCAGATGACAGTCAGAGATGAATGCCTTCCCCACAGTAGTTTCCAGAGACTGTAAATGAGATGCCCTAGTCTTGACAGCGTGTTCAATCTGTATGCATAAAAGCTGTTTTTGTTCTGAGGAAAGGTCAGTTTAAAGTGAGATGGGCGGCAACGTCCCATTTCTCTCTGCAGTAAATCACGTAAAGTCACCAGGTCCCAACAGACCTATAGACCGACTCAATGGCAGCTGCTGCGTCGTAATCAAATAAGATCGTAGATTCACTGAGCAGGCAGCACGCAACCCAACAAGAATTATAGGCGAGAAGGAAGTGGTCAGAGTTTAATTAATTTATGCCATTTGGCAGTGTGGTCAAGGCTTAAGTGTCAAGGCTTTACTGTGAACGAGATATCAGAGCCAAAAGGACCTTTAACTAAAAAAAGTGCCCATCAAAAGTTTGCAGTGCAATCAGAAATACCTGCCTTAGTTGGCAAATTTCATTGTTTGGATGAAATTAAGTGTGATTGGCTAATTTTGGAGCAGTTTGGAGCAGCATCTTGAGTTTATGTGGACATAAGGTTTATACAAATAATAAGCCACTGGAATATAAGCCAGTCTCACTGACAACAGCAGAGATATTTACATATTTCCTCTTAAACTGAATAATCTTTTACATGTTTCATGTTAAATTATTGCAATCTGATCAAAAAAATCTCCTCCTTTGTATTAAAAACTTTGGCAAGTGTTCCCAACTGCTTAAATGAGTCCTTCATGCACTTTTTCACTTTTTCCAACAGCCTCGTCTCAGGCCGTCCGCTTTTAAGCCGGTCACTCCAAAGAATTTCAGCTCTGTGCAGAATCTTTACACGTCGAAATCCGAGGAGCTGGCAAGCAACAGCAAAACAGCCTCCAAATCGCTCTCCTCATCGTCCACGTCCTCGTCTCCTACACGTGGGGCCAGCAGTGCCAATAAGGGTGTCCTGGCAACACCCCAAGCCCTGAGCCAGGAGGGTGAGGAGACAGCCTCCGATTCTGGACACAACTCCATGAGCAGCTTGCCACCATACCGTCCACCCCACCATCCTCACCTGGCCCACATCAGTGCCTCCATGGGCCACATTGACCATATCGGCTCCCTGGACAGGTCCTCGCTGGGCTCGGGGGGTGGGCCAGCTCGTCGCAGCATGGCCACTCTTAGCCGACTGCAGGGTTTCAGCAGTGGCAGTGAGGCTCCGCCCCCTTACGAGCTGTCACACTCACTGGAGGAGGTGGTGAGAGAGCTGGAGGAGCGGTTGCAGGAAAAAGAGCAGGAGCTGCGGCAGATGAGGAGGAACCTGGACGAGAGCGAGGACGCCATAGTGCAGGTCTGTTTCAACAGAGCAACAAGAACAAACCTTCGGGTTCCAGATACACCCTACTCCCTACACCCTAGAGAAAATTGTGTTAAGATGTTTGACCTTATTGCCTTTCCTCAGTCTAACAGGTTAAAAGCTGTAAAACTGTAAAAAATAAAATGAAAGTAAAATGAAAAAGCATTTTCATGAGCTAATGGACAATAAAGGGGTAAATGTCTGCAGCAGTAGAGTGTGCAGTGACTGCTAATGATATTTTAGCTCCTGCTGATGCCCCTGCAGATAAATAAATGATTAAATAAATCATTAAAGCTGTACAGCGAGGCCCGTGTGAAACAGTGTGAAGACGAATACACCAGAGCAGGACTAAAGCAGTGGCAGTATCTTGGACAGACACTTTTGTTACACTGCGTGCTTTGCTGTGTTGGTTGTTGACTTCATAGCTGGTGACACTCATGAAAAGGCAGGAGGCGGAGCTGGAGGTGTCAGAGTTGAAGATGCCGAGATCTTCGTTGGGTGTGACGAGGATGGACAGGATTAGAAACGAGTATTTTAGAGGGACAGCTCAGGTTGGACGTCTTGGAGACAAGGTTAGAGAAGCAAGGTTGCGTTGGTTTGGACGTGTCCAGAGGAGAGATGAGGATTATATTGGAAGGAGGATGTTGAAGATGGAGCTGCCAGGAAAGAGGAGAAGAGGAAGACCAAAGAGGAGGTTTATGGACATGGTGAGAGAGGACAGGCAGGTGGTGGGGTTGAAAGAGGAAGATGCAGAGGACGGGAAGAAATGGAAACGGATGATCCGCTGTGGCGACCCCTAAACGGGAGCAGCCGAGAGAAAAAGAAGAAGTAAATTACTCCCGAAACTTTTCAGTCACTGTTCACATCCACATGTTGGGCTTATGCCACACAGGGAGATGGTTATTACAGCCTTTTACAGTCTAAATAAATGTGCCACAGCTTGTCTAATGGACCGACTTCGTTTGGTGTCGCAGAGTACCGCACGCCTTCTCAGGAACAGTTTTTTCCAAAAGCACAGAAATCTCTTTACTGCGGCGCTGGTGGAATTAACTACATCTACATCACAGGGTCTATAAAATCTCCCCAGTCCAATTCAGATGAGATTAGGTCTCTATGGGGGGATATGGAAATAAGATTTTTAGCACATCTGTAATCTTAACACCAGATTCACTTCGTGCAGCAAATTGGTTTCAGCTGTCCGCCTCATTTACATTTATGACATTTAACCAGAGCAACCGTCCCGCTGGAACAACTCAGGGTTAAGGGTCGTGCTCAGGAACCTAATGGTGGTATCACTAGAGGTGGTGAATTTCTTTGCGTCTCACTGTGTGCTGTGCCGCGGTTTGCTGTAGTCACTTTCACCTTCACTTGCTGAATACAAGAAGTCAGAATATTGCCAACCTTAACATGCACCCCAAATTCAGTCCCTAGTGCTTAAGTGTGCATTGTTAAAGGGCCCATATTACAGGAAACTGCACGGTTTACAGATTCGTTAAATACGCTGTTCAAACATGCGGCTCACTCCCCAGCCTATAAAGTCTAAGCTGCAGAAACAACCAATTTCCATGAAGTCATGAAAGCCTAGTGGTTAGGGAGTTGGCTACTGAATCAGAAGATAGTGGGTTCAAACCCGTAACCAGTAGGTTGCCCTGAGGTACCCTTGAGCAAGGTACTGTCCCCATCACTGCTCCCTGGGCACACACAGTGCCTGTTTGTGCATGGGTTAAATCCAGAGATCCAATTTTGCTGTGCTGTGTGTACTCGAGCTGTTTTATTTTCCAGTTTAGGGGCAATCAGAGTGGCCATGTAGCAAGATTCTACAAAAATAATTCCACAATATTAATGAATGTATCTCCTGCTATACATTTCACTACTGCAGATTGATTAAACCCTTTTACATTAGGGGTTTAATCAATCTGATCCAGGTATTTATCTAAAGACCTATTTATTACCTGTAATTAGGAGCTATTATGATAGTAGTGCATGGTAACTAAAATAATTTTGAAATAAAAATGAATCATTTATAAAATTAATAGTTGTCAATAATTCTTATTATGATTTTAGGCATTGACCAAGATGTTACATTCTATGCATAATATAAAGGCATCATCATAGAATATAAAGGCATCATCATGCTGTAACCTATACCTCTTTGTGTGTGTGTGTGTTGCAGGTTTTTGAGGGGAAGCAGCAGCTGTGGGAGAAGGAAGTGGCGGAGCTCAAGCAGCTGTATGCCACTAAGCTGCGGCAGGTTTCCCAGCAGTCTCAGCGCTCTCAGAGGACCCTGCAGTTGCAGCTGTACAAGACGCAGCAGGAACGCCGCCGGCTGCAGGATGAGCTCCAGACCCTGCGCTTGCAGAATCGCGGAGATGCCACAAGCGCTCACGAGCTCCACCCACAGCTGGAGGAGACCCAGTGGGAGGTGTGTTCTGGGCTCAGGGTGGGACTGAGGGCCTGTTAATCCAGCCTCTTTCTGCAGGTCTTCTTTTGACTCTTATTTCGGCTCTTCGTGTGTGAAATGTAACTCTGCTAAGATGTTTGCTCACTTTTTAATGTCTTTTAAATTAAAAAATAACCTGATCTGTCCCTCTAATATACTCGTTTCTAAGATAGGCTTGTACAGTCTGAATCGAAATGGACAGAGCATAATTCATAACTCAAGAGGGGTTGGCCAGCAGTTTTTTTTTTTATTATACTGCACTTTTGGGAGGTCAGAAAGAATGTAGTTTTATAAATAAACACAATTACTTGAAATCAGAACGACTTTTTAACAGCGCTGTGTTGCAATATCAACCTTTCAGGCCTTTAAACTTGATATTAAGGAGTTTCTATGAAAGAAAGGAATTTCTATGTGCTTTTATCTTTAACTAAACAACACTAAGTACACTAAATCATTGTTATTCAGCATTTACAGTCACCTCATGGCCCTAAAGAAGCTTCCATTTGGAGGAAGTGAAAATTAGCGCTGAGCTATTGTCCAGCTTATTACTACTATAACTGGTAATACTGGGCCACACCCAGTTAATTTCTAACTGTTTCTGATTGTGATTCTGACATAAATCGTTTGCTTTTTCAGCCCTCAGGACACCCCCATCCAGCCTGTCCATCACTGTCCCTTATGCATTTCCCCTGTGTGTCCTGCAGGTGTGCCAGAAAGCGGGTGAGATTTCTCTGCTGAAGCAGCAGCTGAAGGACTCGCAGGCCGAGGTGACGCAGAAGCTGAGTGAGATCTTCCAGCTGAAGACTCAGCTGAGGGACACGCGGGGCGAGGTGAGGGCGAGGGACAGCCAGATCGACCTGCTTCAGCTGGCCCTGCAGGCTGAGCGCCGCAAGGGTGCCACTTTCAAGGATGGCCAGGAGAGCCAGACGTCTGGTGCTACGGAGGAGCGTCTGAGGGCGGAGCTTTTGCTGGAGCGCCGGCAAAGCGAAGCCCAGGGCTTGGCCTTCGAGGCAGAGCGCAGCACCTGGCAGCTGGAGAAGGAGAAAGTGATTCGCTACCAGAGAGAGCTGCAGGCCAGCTACCTGGAAATGTACCGCAAGAACGAGAGCCTGGAGGAAGAACTGAGGATGCTCAGAGGCAGTGGGGCAGGAGGTGGCCCAGCTGGGGATGAGGGGGTGCCTTTAGAAGAGGAAGAGAAACCAACTGCAGGCCTTCCCTGGATCGACCGAATTGAGTCCTCTGAAATCTGAATAGCTGAGGTGTCTGTAAGAACATTTATGGGTTAAAATGATAAGGTTCAGATCTACAGTACTGTGCGAAAGTCTGGAGTCACCCCTCATTTTTTCCTATTTTGCCTGAGCCAGGCTTTTTAATGTGTTGTTGAGGAGCAGTCTCCAGGCTTCCTGAAGGACAAAGTTTTTGGCTCTCAATTTCATATCCGTTCCTGTATCTGACCAGTTTCAGAGCATTGTTTTTGTTTGCTGAGCCACACAGTAAACCAGTAAAGAACCAGGTGCAGATGATTCCAGATGGTCAGGCCAGTGATTAGTAAACTGGTGTTTAACGATTGCTGAGTGGTGAGAACTGCAGAGGTCACACCAAAGCTGGTTTGAATTGAACAAACTTGCGTTACGGACTGTGATTACATGTATGTTTCCCCTATTGCAATAAATCCCTGTACATGTGGTATTTTTGTTAAATATAGTAAGATATAAGGACATGAAGGTCAGCTCCAGACTTTTGCAAGGTACTGTATGTTGTTTCTTCATGGATACAATATGCAGAAATTCAGTCGCTTTTGGAAAGAACTGTAAACCTTTTATATTCTGTTCAGGTGGAAATGGAGAGTACGTGGGATTAAGGATGATTCAACAGCACTCTTATTGCCAACCAACTTGGTTTGATTTCCTTGCACCGTTTAGTATCTCAAATAGGACTGATTTTGGTAAGAATTTCATGTCATTCAGGCCTAAATTTCAATATTCACCGGCATGCTGTTAGCCTCAGTGCTCTGTGATTAGTCTGTAATCCATTATGGTCATTAATACACCCACTGAACCCAGAACCTAAACCTGTCTTTGTCTGTTGTCACGAGATGATGCCACAGTCATCCAGAGCCAAAAGTCCAAGAGCATTTAATAGGCTTCACTCTCACTGTGTAGGATGCTCCTCACTGTGGTGTTTTCTACGCAACGAATCAGTGTACTCGATTCAACAATCTGATTGGCTGACGTGTGCAAAATCGTATTTGTTGTCTTCATTGTAATCCTTTCTTTCCCAATCCTCCAACACTCCAATCCTCCTGGTTGCCAGGTTCAGCTGATTGTGAAATCACCCAACTTTACTCTTACTTCTTCACTCTGCACCCTCGATTTAAAGTTTTCTATAACTGACAGACTCCAACTGAGCGATGCTGGAAGTCTCATCCTGAGATGTTTGCTAAGAATGTCATCTTCAGAAGGTTGTGTTCTAATAATTGTCTTGTTTTTTGTGCTGTGTTTTATAAACCCAAAGAATGAATTTGTGTTCCAGATGATTCAAAAGGGAGATTACTTCCATTAAAGGGATTTTGTCCCTTTAAGATGTGCAAACTTTCATTGCATTTGCACAGACCTGTAAGAAAAAGATGTTATTAGTCACACGTCTGTAAATTAAAGGCTGCAGATCTTAATGATGTAGAGCTACAGTTCCCTCATTATTTGTGGGGAGAGAAAAATACAATCCCCTTTATCGAAAACTGTCATTATGTCGTTGGTATCCTGTTATAAGGATTTTCTCAGCTGTTGAAGTCACACACTGTACGTCACCCTTCTGATTCTGTTAGTCAGTCTCCGTATGCAAAGGCCGTGAGGTGCGACATGAGAAGTGAAGGCGGTGTGTATTCTACAGTAGGCATGTTGCACTTTAAAAGACCTGGAAATAATCATTCTTTCACATCAGAGGAGAAAACTTGAGATGGCTTGTGGACATGTGTGTTTTGGTGTATGGATGTGTCCCATTTTCAGGTATCCGTTCCTTAAAGGAGTCCGTCACGTACAAACTTAATTGGCAGCGACAGTACTAGGGCTGAACGATTGATCGTTTATATAGCGAAATTTTAATTTCAAAATGTGCCATTTTCAAAGGGCTGTAATGTTAATTCTATCCTAAATTATCCAATCCCAACGTCAACTTCTGATTTGCATTACATCGCGCATTATATTTTTGTCTCGAAAGAAGGACCTGGTGCAAAAATTTGCATTTGAAGAAATGAAAAAAAGGAATGAAACTAGAAAATAAAAGATTTAATTAAAAAAAAATCCCCCACCCAAGTAAAAAAAAAATTTTTTTATCAGGGGTATATCTATCTATATATAGGTAGATAGATATATGATGGATGAAGTGACCAAAAAAAACGAATTTAATTTTTTTAACCAGGAAAGTTAACCATTTTCAGTGCAGTTTTTATATAAATGTGCCAATTCACTCCCAAAAAAATATCATTCTTAAATGAATACTGCACTCAACAGCACCAGTGCACAATAAAAAGTGACGTTTTATGATATAAATGTGCCTGTTTTACCCAAACTGCTATTTCTCTCTACACAATACCTCTAAATAAGAGGTTGCATGCAAAGAAAACATGGTACATAAACACTATTGCTAAAACAGATAGATAAAAAAAAAATAAGCAGAAGAGCCCATTTTATCAACCCTCACCTTCCTGTTGTTTTTTTAAATGGATAAAAAACATTGATATTTGAAAGATATATGGATGGGCAAACTGAAAACGGCCCTGTTTTTTTAGAAAGTTTTCATTTCAGAAACCTGGACAGCAGTGAGTTTGCTTGTTTGCTCATTTTATCCACTGGATACACTTAAACCAAGTCAGTTTAAAGCACCAAACAGATCACTATCAGCCATATTAGGGAAATCATATATCAGGGAAAACTGAGCGTAGAGGTTCTGTTGCGCTGTGGTTGGGATCAGCTAAGAAATCAATCGTGTAAAAAAAAAAAAAAAAAGAAGAAATCTTCATTTTTAACAACTTTTTGATGATGCCGGGAATGAATTTGCACAACTTTGGAGTTCAGCTTCTGAAGCTAACAAAAAGACCAAAATAAATGTACCAAATGAACTGTAGGTTCAGGTACGAGACATCTTTTGTGCTTCTTGCGGAACAGAGTTAAGCAAAATCACACATGCCGGGTATTCATTTTTAATTCATAACCACGTAATATCTTCTTTTTTGGATATTGTAATAACAATCAATGATAAAATCACTTAAAATCATTCAAACGCTCATCCCCAGCAGCTGGGACTGAAAATGAGAAGCCTTGTTATAATGGAAGTTATGAACATCCCACAGGGGTCATCACAGGTCACACTTCTGTACAGAACTGCTGGAAACGCAAAGAATAAATCCAGTTCCCATGTTTTTGAATTTCGGTCGGTAAATGCTGTGATATGTTTAGTACTGCTGTGGATTTGTCCGTGGACCGTGTGTATTTTCCTCTATATGCAGTTGTGCACATGACCTTGGAGTAGGACTCTGAAATTGCCCGATTCGTGATCTTTTTTCTTATGTAATAAAGTTCAATATTTGTCTTCTCACAGTTCTCTTTGCTTCTTTATTTAGTGTTAATCATTAGTAACTTTTAGAGAATACAGGCATCCTTTCGTTTTATTTCAGATGGTAAATTTGATTGATTAAGAGCACAGGTACATCATGAAAAGTGTTTAATTACACTTCCGTTTAGGCAAATAACAGAAACTCTAAAGAGAGCAAGACCCTTTTGCTCAGGTTCTTGTGGAAGAACCAGTGGAAGAACCAGGCGATAATAAAAAACTGGAGAACTTCATTCAAATTGCAAACATTTTTCATGAAACAGATCCTCTGAATTTGTAGGTTTTACTGATTGAGCTCTGATTTTTTAGCTCTTCAGCCTCAGAAACACAAAGTCAGCACACCTGCACATTAGCTTAATTCTTCTTCCTCAGAAGAATTTTGTCCCTGACTGATCAAGAGACGGCACTGCACAGAGCACAATACAAGCTTTTATTCAGCCTTCAGGTGGAAGCTTCTCCTTCTCTCCGCAGCTCAGTCCTGACTCTAAACTCACCGCTGACTCTTGAGGAACAGTGTGTTATTCACAAAGTGAAAGTGACTATTCTTCTTATTGTGAAACAGCACAGTGAGCCACGGCAAAATTCAACCTCTGCTTCTCACCCCAACAGCGCGCAGCTATTAAAAGTGCCCGGGGAGCAGTGATGGGGACAGTATCTTGCTCAAGGGTACCTCAGGGTAACCTACTGGCCTGGGACTCCAACCCATGATCTCACAATCTGTTCTGATCCTGCGGCCACTCCCTAACCACTAGGCCACCGTTACCCAGAAACCCCCTCACAGGAAATTAACCCGACTCAGTATTTCCAACTTAAATGTTCATTCTAGAGTATAACACTGGCAACGTTTGTTGTAATGGTCACTGACACACACACAAACACACACACACACACACACACAAAGGAAGAAGAAAGAAGGGGATTCACAACTATCCGTGTTCATTAGTATTTCGTTGGGGATCCTGCTGGAATGAAAACTATAACCTAACACTTTTTTGCTGTCAAGTGTGGCTTTGTAATGGGGCAGTGGTGGCCTACTGGTTAGGGTGTAGGTCCCAAGATCAGAGGATCATGGGTTTGAATCCTGGACCAGGAGTGTGCCCTGATGGACCCTTGTGCAAGGTAACGTAAGAACAGGTTTTTCTATCACTGGATTTCTTTCTTCCCTGATGGCTAAGATGATAGCATCAGGATTCATGAGGCTCAAACTGTAAAAGAGGTTCAGCGCCCCAAAGTTTTGAGAATCTTCAAAGTTCTCGAGAAGACTTTACACAATGCTGTGACTCCCATCTTCAACGCTAGATGTTGGTGAAAAATGAATGCAACGCAGGATGGAAATAAATGTTGACATTCCTTGCAGCTCCATCTTCTACATCCTCCTCGTCTCTCCTCTGAACACGTCCAAACCAACGCAACCTTCCTTCTCTAACTTGGTCTCCAAAACATCTAACCTGAGCTGTCCCTCTAATACACTCATTTCTAATCCTGTCCATCCTCGTCACACCCAACGAACATCTCAGCATCTTTAACTCTGACACCTCCAGCTCCGCCTCCTGCCTTTTCGTCAGTCTCCAACCCATACAACATAGCTGGTCACACTACTGTCCTGTAAACCTTCCCTTTCACTCTCGTTGGTACCCGTCTGTCACAAATCACTGCAGCCACTCTTCTCCACCCATTACAACCTGCCTGCACTCTCTTCTTCACCTCTCCTCCACACTCGCCGTTACACTGAACTGTTGATCAAGTATTTAAACTCCTCCTTTCTTACCTCGACTAACCACTCCATTGCAATTAAAGCTAAAGCTGATCAAATCAAACATTAAAGTGTGGCTTTTGTTGAGCAGGCAGACTCAGAAGACATGTTCAGCTTCACTGGTGATCAACGTTAACAAAGAAGAATCTTTCACATGATGATCCTCCTGAGGTTCCTGCAAGAAAAGTCCATTCCTGCGATTAGAAACAAGCTCAGCTCCACAGCAGCATCACCACTGTAAGGTCTGAAACCCTGCTTGTACACTTGCGTCGATATATTTGGCAACAAAAGTTACATAAACACCACGAACCAGCTCTTTACATAAGACTGCACTCGACGGGACGAGCAAGAACATGTGTGTCCTTTGTTGGCAACTGTTGACACGTCCGCTTATATATTCAAGTGTTGTTGAATTAAGATGAGGTATGCTTTACATAACACGCCCGATGAACGGATGGAGCTGCTGCCTTTTGTTCTTTTTCAGACCAAGGAGGAAAAGTGCTGCTGCAAACAAATTAACATCAAAGGCCATCAAAGGAATTAAATATACTCATCAGTGACCCTAAATCAATTACTCTCTGCAGCAAGGCTGCCCTCTAGTGGTCAAGAAGAGTCACCTCACATTTTAGGCTATTTTGGCCACAAAGTTTCTTGTGGATTTCCCTACAAATCAGGCTCTCCTGATTATCACAGATCAGATTCGTAAGATGATCTACGTCTGGTCACATTTCATGTTCTGCTGAATGTGAAAAATCCACTTCTGAAAAGTACATTGCCACAATTTACACATTGCTAAGAATTCAGCGGATAGAGTAAAAAAAAAAAAAAAGATTATTTATATATAAGATACAAAATTGCAGACCACTCTCTCTCTCTGCATTTTATTAGCCCAATTAAGGGGACGCTGGAGTCCATCCCTGTCCATCACAGAGTAGGCACAGGCAAACGCTCACACACTCATACCTGGGCAAACTAGCATCTCCAGTCCAGCTAATGTTCATGTCTTTAGATGGTGGGAGGAGACCAGAGCACTTGGAGGAATCACACACAGACACTGGGATGTCTAGTCCACACAGAAAGGACGCAGACCGTCCCACCTGGGAATTGCACCCTGAACCTTCTCGCTGTGATGCGACAGCGCTACCCGCTGCACCACAGACCAGGTTAGCTCCAGGTAGACAAGGTACCTGACCTCCCACATGGTGTGAAAAATAGTTTCACAGGCTAAGCCACCTCCTTCCATCGCTCCATGCGTCTGTTAGTCATTTCCTTTAGACACTTTCGCGGTGGTCAGCATGGGCACTGTGACCGGTCTGCAGCCCCAAACGACTCAAGAGAAAATGACTGTCATCGTGAAACAGAGCACACATAGTAACACAAGGAAATGCATCCTCTGCCATATCCAGCACCCGGAGAGCAATGATAGGGACGGTACCTTTCCCAAGGATACCTCAGGGCAACCTGCTGGCCCGGGATTCGACCTGTGCTGTAGTAGCTCTTCTGTGGACCACAGAGGCTAGACTTTCCTTTAAAACAGACAGCTCAAACACCCTCCCTGACACGGCTTCACTTGGAAATCTGTCTCAGGATGAGAGAAAAATGAACAAGAAATGGATCTGAAGACCATATTGTAATGATTTTATAATAATATCAGTACCATATAATGTAAGCAAATAAATCAAGCACATCATTTTGAGACATGAAAAGCTGAAGCTGAGTATAAACAGGTTTTATTTAGATTTTATTTCCGATGCAAGTATAATAAACATACTGTGAGGATAGGAGAATATTTACAATGGAAGTTAAATTAAAACAGCAGGAAATGCAGATTTCTTATTTTATCACGTAATCAAAACGAAAGCCTCGACTCCCTGATGCCTTTTAACGGAGCATCGCAGACAGGCAATCTGACCAGGATCCACACATTTAAAAGGGGGTTTAATTCATCCTCTTACAGCCATAGAGCTGATTTTTTTATGAAGAGATTTAACCGAACGCGAGCAGTGTGTTAGTCAACACACATTCGTTTACAAACGCTCCGTGATGGGCGAACACTGACACTGAATATTACAGGCCTCCAATTTTTCACTTCGGTGCCGCGCAGGAGGCTGCAGTTACAAACACACGTATTAGTTGTCAGTCAGTTGTGTGTGAAACTTTGGGCTTCGTCAAATTACAATTCTGTTGATTTTCTCTATCTATGGAGCAAACTTCATGGGATTTTAACACACAATTACCGTTTGGTCGATGATTTTAACAAAGTAAAAAGAAAAACGAAAGAATCACCGGACATGATACATTTTTCTGTTTTTTCAATGTTACACTGCAAAAAAGAATTCATTTTGCACCAAAGGTTACAGGAAGTGACCCCTTTAAGTGTATTCCCTGCAAACTACGTGTAGTTTGACTGAGGGGGATCAAACATATGCACACAACTGAGTCCAGATCCAGTCCTTGGCACAAAAGCTCAGTTTTCTTTCACTCCAGCACACAATTAACTGCAATACTGCAATCAGCCATCTCTGTTCAAGGCATCAACACTCATTCATGAGAAAATCGTTATCAGGTGGCTTGTCCAACCCCAAATGAAAAAAGCTGGGACAGCTTGGAAAATGCAAACAATACAGTGATTCTTAAATGTGATCTTTTTTTTTTTTTTTCTTTTCCATTGCAGGCAACGTGAACCCGATATTTCATGTGTTCTGTGGGGTCAACTTAATTTCATTGGTTCCTGCATTGCAGGCCTGCAACACATTCCAAAAGCAGTTGGGATGGGTCCAATTTAGGGCTAGTAATTAGAGAAACTTTAAACAACGTTCTTTTAAGCAGGTGAACTGATGATCACTGGGTGGCGGTGGTCTACTGGTAGGGTACTTGCCAATGGACCTATTGGTCAAGAGGTCCAAAGTTCGAATCCCACCTCTAGCACTACCACCACTGACAGGGTTAAGACCCTTAACCCTGAATTGCTCCAGGGGGATTGTCCCTGTAATTTGGACATAGAAATCGCTCTGGAGTGTCTGCTTAATGATAAGACTTGGAACAAAAGTAGGACCCATGAAGAGTCACTGAGGAGCAAAGATCATGAAGCGATCCAAGAAATTTCAGTGGGCGAAGGGCTCAAGCCCAAGCTGAACACTCGTGATCCCCCATCCCTCAGACAACGCTGAGTCAAGAGCAGCTGAAATGCAGGAACGGAGGTCTGACGGTTGAATAAAGTTGACCAGACAAAACAGGAAAGACTGCCTTCATTCTGTGAGCAATGAAAGTCAGCAGTTTTTTGATTTGCATTTCTCATTCCGTCCCAACTGTTTTGCTCCGTTCCGTATCTCATAAATATGCTCTTCTCAGTCAGATATGCTTTTTACAGGCTCTTCAGGAGTCCAGTGTTTAAAAAGGGAAGCTTTAGCACTTTTGAGCCCTTTCCCCAACTACAGTATCTGTAGCACAGAATTCATTACATTTAATTATTTCACAAGGCTCAGAAAAAGAAACCAACTGCATGCAAACACACTCATAACAGAGACCAAAGTGAAGCACCTGCTCACTGACGTCTATTATAAGTGCGTTTGAAATAAGTGGCTTTTCGAGTTTCCCAAAAAGAGGGAAATCATTCTTCACGATAAAGCACAATATGCGAGATTTAGTCTGTGAAATGCCAGAGCTTTCCAACGAAGACTAAGTAGTGGGCTGATTAGGCGTTTTAAAGGCTTAAAGCGTGGACTTCTGGGAACATTTATGTGCATATCGGAGAACCAGAGCTGCTCTAAAGCTGATTTTAGCAAACGCTGCCTCCCAAAATGAAAAAAGCTGACCTCTGCTGGCCACAGTTCAGACGATTTGTTTATCCACCCACTGCTTAGGGAGCCAATAAACGATTGTCTACTGAAGAAACACCCATCAAGTTCACACGCGGCGACGCCCTCAGGTGTACATCAATGCAAATCAGTGTCAGCTTTAAAGTCTTTTAAATTTGAGGTTGAATGTTGGACTTTTTATTCTTCTTAAATAAAAAGCTGGTACATCCTCCTTCACCAAGCAGAAGAAAAGGCTGCCATAAAGGAGGGGGGGGGGGGGGGGGGCTAAATATTTCACCTTCATTAAAGTACTACAGGAGCACACACTCTCACACACACACACACTCTCTCTAGTGCTCCGTCTAAAAGAAGCAGGTTAGGATCAGTTAAATATCCGGTGCAGGTTTCAAATGCGACTACCATACTGGTGGATAAAAGAAGAGAAACTGATCGTGAAACTAATCTAACCCGAAACGTTAACGTGTGACGTCCTGTTTGCTGCATATTTGTTCCTCTGTAGTAAAGCGTTCGAGCAGGATGATTATTTTTGGAAGTGTTTCGACTGCACCAATCATTTTAAAGCTTAAAATCTTTAAAGACGAAGCAATGCTGGCTCAGGAACAGTTGATTCTAAGGGTCTCAATATTGTCACTGGAACGAAAACGTGATATCCGTCTGTTAATATGTCTGCGCAGAGGATGGCGAGGGTGACGGAGCTTTAATCCTTGGCAGGGTGTGAAAATGATCGAATCATTCCACAGAGCAGCGTTCTGTTGCACGTGCAAACGAAAACCAGAATTTCAGATCAGGATGGAAGGTCAGAAAGCTAGTGCTTTTAAAAAAAGAAAGATCACTTCTACCAAGTGATGAATCAATAACCACAAACATGGAAACGTGTTGAGCATTTGGACCAAAACAAATTGGTGTAAAAGCTAAAAAACAAAAATGTTTGCGGGCACGACTTATCAGGCTGGTTTAGAAGGAACCAAAGTGAGACAATAATGAACATCTCCTGGAGAGCGGCTTCTCAGAGCTGTAGGTGATCCAAACTTGTGGAGTTTTAAGAACTAATAATGGCGGCAGCTGATTATTTCAGGTTTAAAAATCAACTCTCTCTCATACTGTGGACACTCAGTGCTGTAGGTGTAAAAACAACAGATGTGGAAGAAGGGAGAACAGGGGTAACGTGGTTCAGTTGCTTCATAAATAGGTTAAAAGCTTCGTCAAAATGTACTTAATTTACTACTGGGTAGGAAATGAAAAAACCTGACAGTTCACAGCAGTATTTTTTTTTTCCCCTTTTACATATTTCTGAAATATATACACAAAGCAAGACGCATATTTTACTTCGAGGAATCGTCCAAGATTATTTGCTCATGGAATTCAATTTCACACCTTTGACGAACCTTCACACCAATAGGAAGAGCGGCATCATTCAGTTACAATCAACATCCTGTTTCCAACAGGCACAAAACGTCACCAACAAGCCCTCCACCAAATAACTCATGGTCTCATTCAATACATCTCTGTAAATATACTTGCTGAAAAGCCACTTCTGTCATGTACACAGGCAGGACGCCTCTATATATAGTCGTTTAAATATCTGGAAATAAGCAACTGTGGAAACATACTATGCAATAGGTCACACACCTGTTCACAAGCATACAGCCCACTCCCCCGGTCATAAGGAGGGGAAAAAAGAGGGGGGAAAAAAAAAAACCAAAAAAAAAACCAAAAAAAAAAACCCACACATATACTTAAAAAAGCCTGTGAGTCTGTCATAAACGAGCGCAGATGAACAAATGATCCGTTGAGATTTGTCCTTGTGACGTTATCACTTACTGACTCGGATCTACAGGTGTGTGTTGTCATGACAACCGGCCTCTGCAAACTACAAGCTTGGGAGGGGAAAGCAACTCCACGGTTCGAGCCGCCGCACAGGGACCTCGGCGTGTCCATCAACTTTGATCATTCCAACTCAGCCACTCCACTCCGGCAAACCTTCGACTCTGCAGAGCCTCCGCCGCGTTAATCTGCTCTCTACAGCAAAGTCAGAAGTAAATCTGCTTCGCGTCTGAAGGGTTCTGCTCCATCGGGCAGTATGGGCACTTCAGCCTGGGAAAAGAACAGAGGGAGTGTCAGCATCACCTCCATCAACACGGTTCCTTACGTCCCACCATTTCTTCTGGGTTGATTTTGCGGCTGTTACGGAAATAACTCTAAGGTTTACGGAATATCCCCCTTTAAACCAAATGGACAAAATTTGCTTGCTTTATGAACTTAAAGCAGAATTCTTACAAAAAGACGTCAACTTCTACTGTGGATGTTTCAAATGAGTGCTGTGGGGCGTTCGGTCTCTCTCGTTACTTGTCTGCTCATTTCTTTGATCTTTGTCCTTCTGTCATGACAGGCTACTTCACTTTAAGCTTTAATCGCGTTATTAAAAGGCAGTTATGAAGATATGGATAAAGGATAAACAGATCAGAGTTTTAATAGTTAAATCTACAGAACTGTGCTAAAGTTTAAGGCAGGTGTGAAAAAATGCTGTAAACAAAGAACGCTTTCAGAAATGGAAGTGTTCATCATTTATTTTCATCAATCAACAAAATGCAGTGAATGAACAAAAGAGAATCTAAATCAAATCAATATTTGGTGTGACCACCCTTTGCCTTCAAAACAGCATCAGTTCTTCTAGGTACACTTGCACAGTTTTTGAAGGAACTCGGCCGGTCGGTTGTTCCAAACATGAGTGTTTCTCCTCCGTGTGACATTGATGATCATCAGTACCTGTTTAGTAAAACTGGTTGATCAGACACCGACTATAATCCTACAGAATCCCTGACTTTGTGCAAGTGTACCTAGAAGAACTGATGCTGGTTTGAAGGCAAAGGGTGGCCACACCAAATATTGATCTGATTTAGATTTTTCTTTTGTTCGCTCACTTTGCATTTTGTAAACTGATCAAAATAAACAACCATTATTTATATTTCTGAAAGCGTTCTTTAATTACAGCATTTTTTCACACCTGCTTAAAACTTTTGCACAGTGCTGTACATCCATCCTTCTGTATCTCTATTTCACGTTCAGTTCCAGTTACGTGTTGTTTTCTCATCCTACTACAGTAGATACAGGCACATTTTTTGAAGAGGCCTCCTTTAAACATATACCAGAGTATCTGGCACAGAGTGGCCTTTTCTGGGACGCTTCTGGAACATGCTGTGGGAATTGCATGCATCGTCTACAGCGGCTGCGATCAGCTCAGGTGACAGCATTGCGCCTGCAATGCAATGCAGCCAAGACTGGAGGAATTCCAGATTAATGCATTTAAAAAGTAACTGAAGCATCGGACCAATAGGAACGCTAATCTCGAGTAGATTTATAGGTGAGCATTGTGATGCTGTGTCAATGCAGCCTAGCAGAGAGAACAAACTGTGATGCGGAGCACAGCTCTTAATAGGGATAAAGTTCTCCATCATAGAACTGTGTTACAAACTTTTTGCTTATGGCACAAACTGAAAAGATTAAATGTTGACTATGAACTCACAGAGGTTAAAGAACACACAGCTGTAAGCCGAACTGATCTCCACCGTAGTTATTACCGTCCTGGTCACAAAAACTGATTCTAGATCAGCACTCCAACTCTTGAAGTGCAGAAGCCTCTGCGTGCCAAAACATCAAGTGAATAGAAATGAAAGAGGCAAGGTACTCACTTCCCAGCATTGGTGAGTTTGTTAAGAGCGTCTCTGGAGATGACGTGTCCACAGATGAGCTTCATGGGTGGGTTACTCTCAGATGTCTGCTGCCTCAGGATGGGACACGCAAACACAGAGTGGTACCAGCACTTTTTCCCCAGGTCTATCTCAATCTGCACAAAAATATACATATATAAAAAAAAAGGAGCTTGTCAAAAGTGTACCGACGGGAGTAACACGCACTCGGCAAGCAGAATAATTTAATGGATTAGTAAGCTTGGCCTTAGACAATCGCCAGGCTTCAAAAGATGAGTGAGACCTCCAGAGACTCATTATGGGAAGGAAAATCTAATGAAATAAAGAGTTTTAATTTAATTAGTCATGAATCATATACAGATTCAGCCTAAGGTGACCACTTAACATGAATTCTTAAGGGAAACCACTTTCTATGAGTGGATTTCCATTCCGTAATAATTTAGTAAATGTACGTTAATGTGCCAAAATAGATTTCTGAGTCCTGGGTTGACACCGAATCTAAACTGGCTAAAGGAGAAGTGAGCCAGAAGTGGAAAGGGGAAGAAAGAGAGATAGAGAGAGCGTACTGAGGTAATGCATTCCAGCTGGTTTGGGAAACACACCTCAGATGCTGCGTTTGAGATTAAAGATGAATGCCACTTCCAGCCAGTGCTAGGTTAACCAGCAAGTTATGCCAAGGAAGGTGGGTGAACAAGACTAGAGAAACGTTTGTACAATAAACAACAGCACCTTTAAGAGACTCGGATGAGATGGAAAGATTAAAATCAACTCTAAATATTTTTTCTTTTACACAGAGTAAAGTTCCTGACAACACAAAGGCACTAGCAACAACCTCAGCCCACACTTAACTGCTCAATATATAAAACGCAGCAAATAAAAAGTATGTTTGCATTACATCGCGCTGTTCTCTGTGCACTTCTTTAAAACTTCAACGAATCATGTCATTCGGCCTTTCACATAAGTGTGTGTGAAATACAGGAAGCAAGAGAGACTTACAGGCAGTTCATCCTTGTGCGTCCAGACGCCGCTGCACTGCCTCTGCTCGATTACCTGCTTAATGTTCATCAGCACAGGTAACGCCATGCAGCCTGACGCAAAACTGCAAAAAAAAAACAAACAAAAAAAAAAAACACAAGATTTGCAGCTGAAGTCTAGAGCTGATGTTTACGTGTACACTGGATTCCAAGTCAAAATGTATGCTCTGCCACAAGCCCCATCATCTAGCAACGGCCATTAGGTTGCTGGAATGACCTCTACCAGTAATTTTGCCATATTTGACAAGCAAAGTCTGCACCTTTTAGCACCTACAACAGAAGTAAGACTGGAGAAGGAAGGTCACCAGATAAAGGTGAAGGTTGGAAATTCATTGCTGCAAGCTCTGACTGCAACATTAATTTGCAGAGGTGTAATTAACAAAACTACATACGCTCACATGTGCAGCAGGGGGCAGCTATTGAAAGCTATCGCAGCAGTGACGGGGACGGTACCTTGCTCAAGGAGACCTCAGGGCAACATACTGCTCTGGGATTTGAACCCACAACCTTCTGATCCTGGAGCCAACTCCCTAACCACTAGGCCACCGCTGCCCCGTTTACCAAAACAGCATCCTGCCCACTGCATGTGACTGGACACCCATGCAGGCAGAACGCTGCACTGGATGTATGTGCCTGCAGGTGCAGGTGACCATGCTGCATGTTCTGATGATGAGAACCTTTAAAGAACCTAAACACTGCTGTGGTTTGGCAGCACTGTTCTTCAAATAGTCATGCCCGTCATTTTACCCACAAATCTGAAAAACTCTGGGGGTCAATTTGATTGTTCAGGCATTTTAACCAGATTAGCTACTAAAAAAAAGGCACGATTTCTTTTGATGTCTTGCTGTTTACATTGTCAGACGTCAGACTTGGCTGCCTGTCTGAACAGCTCCATTAGTTGTTTATCGATATTTGTTTGAAATACTTCATTGCATGCAATTTCTTTTCTCCCAAAGAAAACCTAAAACATGAAAAAGAAAGTGTACTCAAACTGGTCAGCTCTCACCGAGCGCCATATAAACACATCCCTCCATCGATGAGGTGTGAAAGCAAAACATGTGGCAAGAAATTCCACAGGTGAGTGAGTAAACATGTAGCTCTCAGCAGCGGGTCAGAAATGAGACACTACACAGGGTGGTGGGTGGAGGACGAAAGCGGAGGAGTGAGCTGTGATGTAACAGCCACTGCCTGCTGCTCTGGACTCTGCCTCTGACCAGTGAGATCAGCGATGAAGAAAGCGGTGTTCAAAGCCAGGCAGCTTTCATAATGAAATCTCATTAAGCAAAAGAAGTATTTCATGAGTTCTTACACTAAATTCATTTGAATTCAAATTGACAAATGATTTTTCAGGGCACTTCTCTGCATTTCTCTATTATCTATATTACATATAGTATATATATATAGTAATATATATATCTATATTACATCTATATTTCTAGTAATATGACAAACGGATGGACAGGATGTGCCTTTTCTCTTCCTCGCTTCATCAGTTTTGTCTCAAGCTATTGAGCATCTCTGGACCACTCTCGCAGTGTCCTAATATTGCCCCGTTTCTTTCAAATTAGTCCTCTGTGCAGGACGGCCCAATCTTACACACTAATATGAGGCTCCAGTCAGAGTACCAGTGCTTAGCTTAAGACATTTAAGCCACTTGGATTCCAATCTTGCACTCTTCATTCTTATGTTGATTAATTGTATTGTGACAGCGCTGTCATCTGTTCATTTTTCCCAGCCCTAATATGGAGAGCGCCGCTTTTACTGACCTGACGCTGAGAGGCGACTCCACGGACAGCCCGAGCAGGGCACAGGCGTCCCGAGTGAAGATGTTGCAGATTTCTGCCCACTGATTGGTCTCCAGCAGGCTGCGGTAGGGCGAGTTTTCGATGCCGTTACGCAGGTAAACAAGGCTGCCCATTAAAACCTGAATATCTGGACAGGATCAACACACATGCGTTATAGAACGACACAGAGTATAATATTTAAAAATGAAAAAAAAAAAAAAAGGCTTTTCCGTTTTGGTTTCCAGAGAATGTGTGCATCTCGGGATGTAACAAAATGTAGGAGAGTGTTTGACTACAGCTGTTCCAGCAGCTGTGCCATATGCTTAGAAAACACCCTGAAGGATTGTTAGAACAGAAAGCACGTTCTAAGCCCAAAGTAGTGTCAGCTGTAAAGTTTTGCTCAAGAAGGATTATGTTACTGATGCACAAAAACTCAAGGCGTATGGAACACTGATCAGAAACAGTCAAGTTCACAGATGTTGACTGTGGTCTTTGTCCTCCTTAATCAGTGCTCATGGCTGATTTCCTCACATATATCCCATTACTAAATACAAGCAGAACTATTCAGGAAGGCCAGGAAGGAGTGGGCAGTTGTTTTGATGATTCATACCAGTAAAAAAAAAAGGAAACAGGATCATTAAACCTGGGTTTAATTAGCTCCTGATCTTGACTTTAGCACTTCCACTAAACTATGCATGTTCAGAGGTTCTCCTAGGTAGAGTAGACCATAGAAGTGGTCTTCCAACATTAAAAACCACTCCTGGGAGTATAATTTAGACAAGCACTAGGTTCTAACTGCTCATTCAGTTAAAAACTAAACCACAAAGCTCTTGAAAGAACCTACAAAACCACCCCCAGGTTTAAAGATGGTGTAATCTGCACCCTAGCACAGTCTTCTCTCTGACCCACCTCTCTGATGTTGGGTAGCGAAGGGCTGGAAGTGTCTTGCATAATGCAGTGCCTCCAGCTGGTTGTCCACACCTCCGTTCAGCAAGCTGATGAAGTAGAGCCTGTGAAGCTTGAACTCTAGACTGCTGTTCAGATCCAGCAGCCTCTGCCGATTTGTTACAGCCCATCTAGCAAAGACAGCGAACGGAACAGAGGAACAAACAAGTTACACACAACTGCAGAAAAGGAGACAGACAGACAAGTGTAAACATGGTGGGTACAGGAGTTAGTCTGCAACCAAGCAGAAATGAGTTATCACAATGCTGTGCTCAAACAGTTACATATTTAGGTAACAAAAGAAAGTAAAACTGAACATCTGAATTCTAGCTGGGTTTGCAATAACCGTGTTGGATCCTTGTTTTAATTGATATGGTTTAAATTGGCATTTTCTTTCATTTAAGCTGTATAATGTTTGCTAATTGCAAGAACACAGGATTGAAAATCAAGACTGAGCAAGCATGGGCAAGCTACGAAACACGAGGTCATGAAAGGTGAGTGCACATCTATATTAAGGTTACGTTTTTGTTTTGTGGTTCCCCAATATTCCCACGACTCACTTAAGATTTTTAAAGTTTCACATATATCGTGTTATCTCCATATATACACAGTATCGCTCAAAAGCTTTAGAACTTGTTGTTTTTTTTTGTTGTGAAATTCAAGCAGTTTCGTGTCACATTGTACTCTGAAATGAAAGCATGGAACAAATAAACAACTGAAGTCAAAAAAGAAATCATGGAATCCAAGTATAAACCAACATGACTCATCAAAGTAGCCACCTTTGGTGGATGGAACAGCTGAGCACACTCGTGACTTTCTTTCTACGACGGAAATCAAATGTTCTTCAGAAAGTTCTTCCAGACTGTCGTTCCATAAATGTGAGGAAGCTGCTTTGCTCTTCTGACCAGTTCATCTCAAACCAGCTCGATGGGGTTTAAGTCTGGAGACTGGGCTGCTGCTCCATGTTTTCAATCTTACCATCTCGTTCTTTTTTCCTGAGGTGGTTCTGGCGTTGCGTGTTTTGGGTCATTATCTTGCTGTAGGATGAACCCCTGACCTACTAGGCATGTACCAGTGGGAACTGCAAGGCGCTACAGAATGCTGTGGTAGCCTTTTTGGTTTAGGCTGTCCATCACTCTATCCAAGTCACCGACCCTGGATCCAGCAGAACAGACCCAAACCATCACGCTTCCTCCTCCAGCTGATGTCACACACTGAGAACCATCCTCTCATCTCTTCGATTACATACAAGAACCCTGCGTCATCAACTGATGAACATTTTGATCCATCACACATTGGCGGCGTTTCATGGCCCAGGCAAGCCTCTTTTTCTAATTCTGACGTCTTAGCAACGGCTTTCTTGCTGCAACTCGACCTGTCGAACCTACAACTGGAGGTTTTCTCTTTACAGCTGAAACTGAGACTAGTCTCATCACTATTAAGCTGTGGTCCTGTGAGCCACCTATCACACAAGCTGCTGACTCTCAGAAACTCATCTTCTGATGCTGTTGTGGCTTTGGGTCTGCTAGACCTCTTCCTGTCAGAGTTTCCACGGTTTCTGAAGGCCTTTTGATGATGAAGAAGGCTGTACTCACTAACACCTTAACTTTCTTGGCCATTTCACTGTAGGAAAGACCTTCACTTTTAGGTGTTATGATGGTCTGTCTCTCTTCAATTCTTAATTGCTTTTATCCTCCCCATTTTACTGCAGTTAATTTTATGTAGTTAAACACTGTTCCAATAATGCTCGAAATGATGCTTGGACTTGAACTGCTTGAACTTCAATAAAAAACTGGAAAAATTGGGGTGATCCAAAACCTTTGACCAGTAGTGTCCGTCTTCAGAAAACTGATATTGCAGAAGGCTGCTATAGGGAAACCGTCTGCCACTTTTTGACAAGGTAACCAATGACAGCTCCAAGCCAGCGTTAGTGGGAATTTCAACAAATCAATACATTCATGTAATATAACAAAAGCCAGTCATATCACGCAGCCCGAGATTTATTAGTGAATGAGCCCAATCAAATGCAGCAAATATATATTGTTAATATACATTATTGGTATATTGTTATTTTAAAAAAAAATCCTTCAGTTGCTCCAAAAACTTGGAGGTCAAGCTGTTAATCAAAGCATCAATATTAGTTTTGAAAGCTGAAAGATGAGAAAGGCTAAGAGAGGAAAAAACCCTGATTACTCTAGTGCTGGCCTGAGGTCCTGCATTCTTAACGCTTCCAGAATTCGATTGAGCTCCAGAAACGGCTGCTTCATGCTCATGTCGATAACCACCCCTGACTCCTAAAGGAAAGAGAGATCGTTTAAAAAATGGACAGAAAGGCAAAGATATGAAAAATGAAACTGCAAACATTATTCTATAATCGTAATTTTTTTTTTAAGTGAATAAACTGATCTCTGACATATTCTAAACACTAGAATGAATACAGTTCAAAATGAGATCTTTCACAGATGTGGGAAAAGAAACAACACTCCTTGCGGATTGGACGTTAGTTGCAGTGGTCAAGGGAGTGATAAAGACTGCGTACATTTTGGGAAGGGAAATATCCTTGGCCTAAACCATATAAACTTTTATCTTTCGGTGGCCTGACATCAATGACGCTACATCAACTCATTTACACTTCATGGTCTTCTGCTATGGCATGACATTTCAGGACAGACCTGGCAGAGGTCTTCAGCCACGCTCAGCATGCCCTGGCGGTACAGGTGCTCCACAATGGTCTCACTGAGGTTCCTCTGCTTCTCAGGAGAGTCCCACACAGTCTCGGCCACCACCGCGCTCACTTCTGCATCAAAGTTCTGCACAGCACAATTATCACTAGCACATCATCTATTAGAAATCATGAAAAACATTTAATCCTGCCATTGCTTTCCAAAAACTATACTGTGCTGTCTGAAAACGTTCACCTTTTGAAAGAGAAGCCCATGCATCAGCCAGGGGTGAATAACGTGAGGTTGGGATACAGAAACATTGATTTGACAGAGTCAAAACTAGTTGTTTGTCCACTTCCAGAATAGAACCGAATTAATATAAAGATAAAGATAAATAAAGACACTGTCCTGCTGTGTTATTATAAAGAAAAGCAACAATCACCAGCAATTCTGGTCAAAACTTTCAATGAGTTTCCCCATTTTCATAGGTCTGCTCCGAAAACATTAATGAAAATCCTTCAGTCGAAAACACTTGTGTTAAACCAAGCTTCAAGGCTGTAAGCAGAGATCGGCACAAACGTGTCTTAAACTGCATCTGAGTAATCTCCTACAGCTCTGCTCGTGTGGTTTCTGTCTGAGATCATATTCTCCGTTTCCAGGATGCTCATGTCGTGGAAAATTAAGTGTGAGACTAAGTCAGAAATCAAACATAGTCAAAGAGATGCAGCAAAACCAATTTAATGACGAGTTCCAGCAGGCGTGGTCCAATAGGAGCAGCTCCAAATTGCTCATCCCAACCTCGGACCTTAAATACACTCCATACACTTGACCTCTCCTTTGACATTTACATTATTCCAGCCCATTGATGGTTTCCACCAATACTTCCCAATGCCACCAAGATCGAGACCTATGTTTCCCCACCAATAGTTGACACCCTAATACTGACGTCATCTTACCTTATCTAAAGCTGGCGCCCTATTACGGAATGTCGCTTACCAATAGTTCAAAGCTGCAGCGGTTCAAGTCTGCCTCCGTTTAAGTTTTTAATTGCCGAGTTTTGTCGTTAACTATTAACGTAACTGTTTACTGGTGTAGCTACGGGCTATCTTCTGGGGTCAGATTTAGGCCAACAAACTCTGTGAACTCAGTAGTGTAAGGCACTGTGAAACAAGGAGAAAAGTATTTTGGACAAAAGGGATTTTTACTATACTCACTGATGTACACAAGCTCACAGCAAATGTTTACTAAATTGAGCTTTTAGCTCCAGAGTAAGACGTACAGGACTCCTAGAGAGGAAAATAAAAGTAGTAAAATGAAATAGCAGAAGACGTCTTGCGCGACACTCACGCGGTCGATAGCTTTGCCCACTTTGGACACGCTGCCGTGGATGTCTTTGTGGCGAGAGGCGAGCATTTGCACGGTTTCTTTGATTTCCTTACAGCACTGCGCCATCGTCTGAGAGAGCACGGACAAATCTGCATCTTGCACACCTGAACGGAAAAGGAAGAAACAAAACATAAAACTACAAAACGAGAAGCGCTCTTCCATTAAACAACGGCGTGAATCATCTCTGAGTAAAACAAAAGTGAAGTTACGTAACCAGCTACAAGGGTTTGAGTGGGCAAGAGGTCAGGAAGAACAGCAAGACCTTTTTCCCTTTATTTAGTGGGTGGGCTGATTTGCCTACCAGCACAAACAAGGCAGCTGTTTTTCTCTCTCTCATCTTTCTTTAGTGGAGCTTGTTCTTCAGTTCCAAGTAACCTCCACTAGATTGTTTCGCACAAACTTTACAGCACATATTTGAAGAAAGACTCTTTCAGGCTCTCCTTCACTGCAGCTGATAGGGTCCTAACAGTTTCAGTACCATAGAGACAACTGGGAAGCATTGTATGAGAAGACTGCGACGGACTGGCGACCTGTCCAGGGTGTTTCCTCTCCTTTCGCCCTGTGAGAGCTGGGATAGCACCGCCCGTGACCCTAGTTAGGACAAGCGGCTATGAAAATGAGTGAGTAAGTGTAGAAGGAGATAAAACTGTAAATAAACAAAACGTTCTGTTCAAATATCATCTGTTGAATATCTACCCTGCAAAACATTCAACAATGCAAAATGGGCCTCAGGGTCAAGTCGGCAGGGCTTATGCTATAAGACGACTCAACTTTCTGGAGTCGTGTTATTTTGTTGTAACCTTGTAAAGTGGAGAATCTACTGGCAAATTCCTAAAAATATATGTTTGTTTAATGCCTACGGCTTTAAAAAACAGGAAAAATGTCTAAAACCAGGGCAGCATTGGTGTGTTCTGGTTCAGTGACGAGGTCCAAAAGTCACTCCAGAAGGATTATAGGGTGTAAAGATACATTTCTGATTAAACACTTTCCACCAGACTAGGGCAAGTGGGGCAGCAGTGTTCTTGTGTTTAGGGACTAGTCCCCAGGATCGGAAGCTCATGGGTTTGAATCCCAGACCAGTAGGTTGCCCTGACGTACCCTTGAGCAAAGTACCATCCCCATCACTGCTCCCCGGGCTCTTTAAATAGCTGCCCCCTGCAGCACGGTGTGTGTGAGTGAAAAGCAGAGGCTGCATTATGTTGTTTCACAATGACAGGCACTTTCACTTCACTTCTCAAATGGCCACATTCAGTTTAAACTGTTTGGAAACTCTCACCCCTCGGGCCACATCGTCCACATAACCCAACCCCCTGTGAGTAACTTTATTGATATTACAAACGACAGACCAAGAACGCTCACATTTTTCTTGGGCCAATGATGACTAATATTTACCAAAAAACCAGTGAAATCGAACAAGAACTAACGAACACATGAAGCATGAGGTCAAAATTCAAAACTGTACTAAATCAGAAAACGTGTAACACGACTACTCACGAGAAACTCCGTGCATCCACTAATTGCACTAAACCCTGATTTAATCATTGCTTCTTTACATAAACCTTCAAAATTATAAGCCTAAAAGACGAAGATGTGGATGGAGGACCCAGACGAGGTCATTAAGAAAAACAAAGCGACTGTTTTGCACATGAGGACTAAACAGAAATGATCAAACTGAGCGCGTTATAATAACCCTGCTCCAAACTCAGATTATTTTCATTTCTCTATTAAAATGATCACAAAGTGTCTGGGTTTACCGAAGGTGACCAGCTGGCTGCGTAGCTCACACACGTTCCGCAGCAGCTCGTCCAGTCGCTCCTCGGACTGGTGGCCGTACGTCACAAACCTGTGCAGCACTTTCTCCAACTCTCGCTCCACACAGGCACACTGCTCCATGACCGTAGAGCTGGACTACTGCTATTTCTCTTTCTCTCTCTCTCACACACACACACACACAAACACACACTCTCTTACACACCCAGCAGCAGCAGCAGCACCTGCAGAACAGAAAGAAAAGAACAAAATCGTTCATTCTGACACCAGATTTATCATGTTCTTCACTGTAGATATCTTTTACCGCAGTGACTGTCTATTAACGATTATTGATTAAGCAGTCAAATAACGCATTACGAAAAGAAAAATATTCATTTAAAAAGACTTTTATGGGGGGGGGGGGGTCTATCTATAATAAACAAATATATATATATATATATATATATATATATATATAAACAAAGAAATAACTTTCAGAAATATAAATATGATTGTTTATTTACAAAATTCAAAGTGAGCGAACAAAAGAAAAATCTACATCAGATCAATATCTGGTGTTACTACCCTTTGCCTTCAACCCAGCATCAGTTCTTCTAGGTACACTTGCACACAGTCAGGGATTCTGTAGGATTATAGTCGGTGTATGATCAACCAGTTTTACCAAACAGGTGCTGATGATCATCAATGTCACACGGAGGAGAAACACAGTCATGTTTGGAACAACCGACCAGCCGAGTTCCTTCAAAAACTGTGTGCGAGTGTCCCTAGAAGAACTGATGCTGTTTTGAAGGCAAAGGGTGGTCACACCAGATATTGATTTGTTTTAGATTCTCTTTTGTTCATTCACTGCATTTTGTTGATTGATGAAAATAAATGATCAACACTTCCATTTCTGAAAGCGTTCTTTGTTTACACCTGCCTAAACCTTTAGCACAGTACTGTATATAAATAATGTGTGTGTGAGGTTGAGGAACAGTTCTCCAGGCTTCCTGAAAGACAAAGTTTTTGTCTCTCATTTTCAGTACAGTCCCTGTAACTGAGCAGTTTCAGAGATAGGAGGAGATCACACCGAGCAAAGTCTAGCAAATAATCTGCTCCTGCACCGACAGCAAAACTTTCACTACAAGGTAGAACTACTACGATCACGACACTCCGACATTTTCACAACAAATATCACCACATTCGACAGTTTGGAGCTGGGAAACCGGACCAGCTACGCTTCACTAAAGACTAGTGTCATTTTTAATGCAGTTACCCCACACGGGCTGTTGTAAAAGGTCTAAACAAAGACTTTATGACAATTTTGTCCCAACACTTTGGACATCTTGGTCCAAAATGTGCTGCGTGAAATTCTCGGCACAGACTGATCTGTTCTGCCTTACTGGCCGTTCTTTTCAGCATCTTTAGGCACTTGGCTGTCCGTCGCAGTAAAACATTACAGAACACAATGAGTTCAACGAAACAGTCCGACAGGCATAGAAAGCAGTTCTGCACAGAGTCATTCCAGAGCAAAATACAGAAAAAAAGGGGGGTGTCTCAAGACTTTTGGCCAGTATTGTGTATGCATATAGAATATTGAGCTAAATATTCAACAATGATAGTAGTAATTTAATATGGAGCTACATCGAGTTAAATAAAACTACTGATTACAGTAAAAATATCCACCAGCAGGGTGATTTCTGAGCAAAATACACAGAAGAGTGGGGTGTCTCAAGACTTTTGGCCAGCATTGTGCATATGTTATTTAATGGAGTGCTTCAGGATAGTGTTAAATCAAGTTAAATAAAAGAACTAATTTAATAAAAATGATCCACCACCGAACATGATGAGTGGAAACATGATCTCAAATCACTTTGTACTGAAATATGCCTGAAAAACCCTCATTTTAAACCCTACCCAACAGTTGTTGTTGTTTTTCAGACTCATCTGGGCTCCAATAAAGCGCTAACACAATTGGCAGCTGACAATGTGGGAACCTTAGGACACAAACTTGATCCTCAGTCCCAAAAACTCGACGCTCGTTTGTGTGAAAGGTGTTAAAATCAACGTTAAAGTGAGTAACCGTGCCAGGAGTCAAAAACAAACAGCGGCGCTAGCGCTTAGCCACCGTGCTAACGGATGACCGCCAGCTCGGCTTTTTAACGGCTTTATTTACAACAGCTGCGCCTTAAAAGAGTCAATATCGACATGGTTTAACGGATACGCGTGTCCGCGACCCGATGCGACACTAAATGTGCGCCGAAGAGTCGCCTACGGCTGGAAAAAAGAAAATAAACGCAATGTATACTCGCCTGCTGTAGCGACAGTGCGGCCGCAGAGCTCGCGTTGGCCGTGTATGGCGTCCCCTGCCGGCGGGGCGGGGCAGAGCGCTGCATTTACTCCGCGCGCAACACCTGAGAGGCGTTTCCGATATAGTGGACACCGCTGAACGGTATGGGATGTTTCTGATATAGTGGACACCGCTGAACGGTATGGGATGTTTCTGATATAGTGGACACTGCTGAACAGTATGGGATGTTTCCGATATAGTGGACACCGCTGAACGGTATGGGATGTTTCCGATATAGTGGACACCGCTGAACGGTATAGGATGTTTCCGATATAGTGGACACCGCTGAACGGTATGGGATGTGTTTCCGATATAGTGGACACCGCTGAACAGTATGGGATGTTTCCGATATATTGGACACCGCTGAACAATATGGGATGTGTTTCCGATATAGTGGACACCGCTGAACAGTATGGGATGTTTCTGATATAGTGGACACCACTGAACAGTATGGGATGTTTCTGATATAGTGGACACTGCTGAACAATATGGGATGTTTCCGATATAGTGGACACCGTTGAACAATATGGGATGTGTTTCCGATATAGTGGACACCGCTGAATAGTATGGGATGTTTCTGATATAGTGGACACCGCTGAACAATATGGGATGTTTCCGATATATTGGACACCGTTGAACAATATGGGATGTGTTTCCGATATAGTGGACACCGCTGAACGGTATGGGATGTTTCCGATATAGTGGACACCGCTGAACAATATGGGATGTGTTTCCGATATAGTGGACACCATTGAACAATATGGGATGTGTTTCTGATATAGTGGACACCGCTGAACAATATGGGATGTGTTTCCGATATAGTGGACACCGTTGAACAATATGGGATGTTTCCGATATAGTGGACACCGCTGAACAATATGGGATGTGTTTCCGATATAGTGGACACCGGTGAATATGGGATGTTTCCGATATAGTGGACACCGGTGAATAATATGGGATGTTTCCGATATAGTGGACATCGCTGAACAGTATGAGATGTTTCCGATATAGTGGACATCGCTGAACAGTATGAGATGTTTCCGATATAGTGGACACCGTTGAACAGTATGGGATGTTTCCGATATAGTGGACATCGTTGAACAGTATGGGATGTTTCCGATATAGTGGACACAGTTGAACAGTATGGGGTGTTTCCGATATAGTGGACACAGTTGAACAGTATGGGATGTTTCCAATATAGTGGACACCGTTGAACAATATGGGATGTGTTTCTGATATAGTGGACACCGCTGAACAGTATGGGATGTGTTTCTGATATTGTTACCGATAAAGTGGCCACTCTGTGAAAGCCTTAGGAAGGTGGCCTGAAAGAATTAAGGGAGGTTTCTGATAAAGTGGTCACCCTGTTACTGCTTAAGGGGTGTTTCTGATCAAGTGGCCACTCTGTTGCAGGGTAAGGGTGCGTTTCAGATAAAGTGGCCACTCTGTTAAAGCACAAGAGGTGTTTCTGATAAAGGGGTCACCTACTGTAAGCATAAGCCAGATGTTTCTAAAAATAAAATTTGCCATTCTGAAAGGATATTGGGCGTCGCTGATAAAGTGGCCACTCCATTACTGCTTGAGGGACAGTCCTTAATGATGCAGTGATCCTGAGAGCATTTCTAATAAAGTGGACACTTAGTGAAAATGTGTAAAGTGGTGAGTGCTCTGAAATAAGACGTGGTCCAGAGGAAGTAGCGGTTTCTACTGTAAAATTTTACTTATAATATTTAATATACACAAAGAAGTACAGTACAGTTCTTGATTCTTCTAAAATGGCAGCAAACTTTTTGCCCAGACTACCCCACGACATCTGATGTGTTTCATTTTTCGCGGCGAGGAGGCTGGAAGGGGGCACAGCAACTAACATCACACATACACAGCCACAACGAAAGAGCCGAAGGGGGGGGGGGGTTTAAAATTAAAAAAAAAAAAAAAAAAAAAAAAAAAAATGTATGAGTGTAAAATGTTCTACAAGGCCCATAAATATAAAAACACAAAAAAAAAGAAAAAAAAAAAATAATAAAAAAACCCTCTTTTCAGAAAGTTATACAGAAGACCAGCAAATAAAGATGGTTGCAGCAAAATTAAAAAAAAAAAAAAAAAAAAAAAAAGGATCACACACAAAAACAGAAGTAGCGGTGAGACGTTTCACATTGTATCCAATTGGTTTTGTTATCAAAATACAGTGATTGTAAGGCCAAAATGCGTTCAAACACATTGGTATAAAAAATTAGTGATGCCTCTCCATGATCTGAAAAAGCAGTCTCTGTTTTGGGGAAAGGGGTGTAGCTTCCAAAACCAAGACATGCACGAATCAGCCACAACTTTAAAACCTCCTGCTATATACTGCGTGGATCCCCTAAACAGCTCAGATCCTGTGGAGGCGCAGACTCCACAAGACCAAGATGCGTTTCTGCTTCTGCACAAAGACGTCTGCAGCAGAGACTGCTGTGGCCTCCATGGAAGGGACTAGTGTCCCGCACACTCCACAGATCCTCAGTTGGCCAAATTGAGACCTTCAACTCATGGTGAATGGGGCTTCACGGCCCAGTATCCATCACTCGTTTGCTGGTGGTCCCCCCTCTCACCTCATCTGGTAAGTAGCAACCCCCTGTATCACATGACCTGGAGACACGGACATGAAGTCTAAGATCTTTTAGATGTTGCCTGCTTCTAACTTCAGCCTTACAACTTCAGGAACTGATTTCGCTTGCTGCCCGATACGTCGCACCCACTGAAAGGTGCCACTGTAATGAAATCATAGTATAAACTTGCGTGGTTCTAAAGTCGTGGCTGATCAGTTTGTCAGCATCAGTATCTTCACATTTCTCTCAGTCTGAATGACTTCATCATGATCCACCCATTCCATAATAAGCTGTCAGCCATGGAGAACTCGCGCTCTTTTCTTGATCAAAGGATTATTCTGCAGATCAAACCTTTAAACTGAAATCAAAAAGTCACTGAGACAGATGGGACTATTAAAAGATGGTGCCTGAGTGAAAGCACCAACGTGAGAACTATTCCAAAGCTGAACCACGCCACTGGTTCATGTTGGTGAGGTCCAGCTTCTGCACTGTGGTTTCTCTAAAAGTCGGAAAAAAAGTCCATGAAAATGTGTTTTTCCAAGCACCTGTGGAACCATCAGCATGGAAGACAATCCATAAATAATCCAAAAGGTTGTTTTGTGTGTCTGTGGAAGGTGTTGGGTAAGTATTCTTCAGATTTATTCAGGTAAAGTCAGTCTAAGTAAAGCCTACTCAGAGCTGAAGAACCACCCCACCCCCCCCGAGGACTTGGTTGTGAGTTTTGGTGTGTCGCTCATTACAGATGCTCAGCTCTACATCATGTCCTGCAGAGTAGGAAGCAGTCGACTGCTTTAAGTGGTTTATCTGCAGGGTCTCCCATTATTGAACCCAGGACCAAGGATAATCTGGATGATTTAAGAAGAGAGAAATGATTCAATTCACCAAAATCAGATCTAACAAACAGAGGTGGCATGATATCACCGCATAACTGCCAGCCAGACCATCAGCAGAGTCTAAAATGGGATAAATTTTGTCCATTGCACTGCTTTGGCTAATCTTGACTGAGGTGGAACGCCTTAAATATTAAGGTAACACCAACAGTCAAATAAAAAGGATACTGTCAAAGTGCAAAAGTATCCCAGAGCCAAGGAAGCTTTTCCAAAACTTAAAACAGTACTTCTAGCTTGTAGCTTGGGATGGCAAACGATCAACTTCAAGAACCCGCTAGTTATGCCAAATTTCCGCATTAAAATCATTTATTTTTTTAAGATGGTTTTGTTATTCACAAAAATAACTAAAATTTATAACCTTCAAGTTTTGGGGCGGTTGCATTTCCATGAACATGGCACAAATTGGGCCACTGTTACAGGCATCCTTAAATCTATATACCATTTACACATACCGTCATACATTTTGATTAGTAATCAACTGATTTCATCAAATTAATTGTCACTGAATGGGGCACCCTAACAGCTGGACGAAAGCATGATTGATGTCCGAAAAGTGCATGGCATGTCGTGGTGGTGTTTTTTTTTTTCTTGTTTTCCTTTTCCAAACACTGCATTAGGTGTTGCTGCCCCACTGCAATGCACTGGATGTGTCACCTGTGGTGTTCATAATTTGCAAAAAAGAAAAAATGTAAACAGTTGGTTGGGGGGGAAAAAAAAAAAACAAAAAACAAAACACACAAAAAGAGCACCAAACAGTAACTTTACACCCACTACTGGGCTCCTGACTGAGGAAAAGAGTCAAAGGCCCACAGCACCACTTCCAGTCCCCTTTACAGAGCTCTTAAAGAGGACTTGGGTAGAGAAGGCAAACTGATCCCCGTTATCAACCTCAGCACCTTGCACATGTCCGTTAGATAGATTAGGGGAGTGGGGGGGACAAAAAAAAAAAAAAAAAAAAAAAAAAAAAAAAAAAGCCACCGCATTGCGCTGAGGACTACCTAAACAATCTCCAGGGCCTGTATTCACTAAGCGCCTCCAAATATGGATGCTGATCTAAGATCAGTTTTCCAATCTTTTGTAACTACGTGCAACAAAAGAATGACTGATCCAGAAACAGCATTCTGGCAAGATTCTTGCTGAATATGTCCTTAAAATTCTGCCTCGGTTCTCTCTGGCTGCTCTCTAGGGCCTCCTGCTGGCTGTGGTTTGCTGAGGAGGATGCCGAGTCAGAAGGAACTGGCGACTGATGGATGGATTTCAAAAATGAGGAACTTCCCCTTCCTCTTACGATGCCTCCGGCTCCATTTCTACTTCTCCTACACCCTCAGTGTCAAAATCCTCATCCACACACTCGTCACCCCAGTCCTCGTCAAAACCCTCTCCATCCTCTTCCTCCTCATCATCTCCATAGTCCACATCCTCCTCCTCATCCTCCTCATCATCATCATCATCCTCATCACCTACAACTTCCAATTCCTCCACCTGCCCAATCACTCCTTCCAAAACCTCTCCTTCTTCTTCTTCTTCTTCTTCATCATCATCTTCATCATCTTCATCTTCTTCTTTCACCTCTTTACAATGAGAAGAAGCACCAGGGAGAACTGTACTGTCCATCACAAGTTCATCCTCAAACGTCCCTCTCTGGCTACAGTAGCCAGGTCTACTGGGGGCAGGGATGTAAAGATGAGCAGTTGTTGCCATAGCAGCCTGAGGTAGCCTGGCAACAGACAGCCCAGGACCTCCTAGACTGGGCAGCGGCCGCAGGACAGGCGTCCCAGGTACATACTCGCGAATCTCTCCCGGTTCCAGTGGGTCGGGCCCGCAAGGGTCATGTTCGCTACAGGAGAGTTTGCCATCCAGCTTGGAAATGAAGAGCATGCCGTCACGGTGCTGCTTGCAGTAGGAGTTGGGACACATCTCACAAAAAGAGGCTGCCTCATTCCCACACTCGTTACACTGATGCCATGGGCACTCCCAGCGACCTGGAAAGACACGGTTGTTTTGCTTACTGAAATAACAGATGAGTGTACATTCTTTCTGAAAGTAAATGTTAACTGATGGCTTGGGATAGTTAATAAAACAAATATATTTGTCTTTTAGACATTTTGAATTCTGGTTCCAATGACCTCCACAGTAACAAAAACAGCCATCAAGACTCCACAGCAAATGAGTTTATATTAAATCATCAGACTGAGCAAAAAAAAAAAAAAAAAAAAAGAAATTTCCCTTTTAACACAAAGGAAGCACCATCTAGCTTATCCATACACACAACACTGAACATTACAGAACCAGAAGCTCTTGCTAATGAATCAACAGGCCACACTTACCTGCTGGTCTCTTGACCAGGTTTAGACAGTCAGCATGATAAACTTTGGGACATCCAGGTTTCTTGCAAGAGATGATTTGGCCACTGTCGCCACAGTAGAAACACTCGTCTTCTCGCTCCTTTACCACCTCCAGCTGACTCTTCCGCTTCCCAGAAACCCTCCTCTTCAGCTTGCGGCCTTTGTCCTCTGATGGTGGCTGGTTCTGTGAAAAGATGGGTGCATTATCAGAAAAGTTATGATCAACTCACTGCTAAATAGAATGTAAAATTAGAATACAATATGCTTTTGAAAGGGGAAGAAGGAAAAAAAAACAAAACAAACAAAAAAAAAAACCCCACAACACCACAGCATTATGGCATAATATGGCATTCCTTTTATTCATCACATACCTTAGGTCGTACTCCCAGGAAGCCGCTGCAGTTTGGTGCCCCACATTTACACACGGTCTTGCCATTGCCCAGACACTCCAAGTTATAGTTGAAAGTGAGCTCCACGCCTACGAAGCGGTCAGAACCGTAAAATTAGAAACTTTCATACAGGCATTCGTTACAGCACTGCTGTGGACAAAGATGTTGAGAGTTTTAGTCTGACTCAGCACTCTAGTACTATCAGAGTCCCTGAGGGAGACATTTAATCCCAAGTCCCTTTCCCTGTCGTCTATAGGCAATGCACCATTCCCTCTTTGCCATGAAAATGAACTTAATGAACTTAAAGAATGGTAACAAAACATCCTCTGAGAGCAACTTCTCCCAGCCATCCGAGAAGTCTGGTGAAAAACAGTGCCTTTTCCAGCATGATGAAGCGTCATGCCATATGGCAAAGAGTGATAACTACGTGGTTCGGGGAACAAATCATCAGAATTCTGGATCCATGGCCCGGAAACTCCCCAAACCTAAATCCCATTGAGAACTTGGTCAGTCCGCAAGATGGCAGGTGGACAAAACACGCACAAATTCTGACAAATTCCAAGCATTGATTATGCAAGAATGGAAATGAGTCAGGATTTGGCCTAGTAGTTGACTGACCACATGCTAGGATGAATTGTAGAGTTATTTAAGGGGGGGAAAAAAAACAAAAAAAAAAAAGTGAAGTGGCCAACACTGCAAATATTGACTCAAACCTAATGTAAATGTCAATAAAAGCTTTTGAAATGCTTGTAATTTTACCATAGAAACATCTGACAAAAAGATCTAAAAACACTGAAGCGGCAAAATTTTGAAAAAAAAAGGGCATCTGATAAATATTGTAAAATGTTAAAGGAGATTCCTTCCTTGATTGGGAGGATCAGACAGCAGCACTTGTACCAAGTTTCACATCTTTTATTACCTTAAATAGTATAAACATTCCATTTGTTTGAGCCCAAAGTCACTGTATGAAGCTCTACTCCCACCTGCAGCAACATCCTCCAGAGCAAACAGCCCCACTCGAGTGTCACCATTCACCGTCCATTTTTGGGTCTCACAGTTAGGCTGGCAACAGTGGTTCATAAAGCGAGCTTGGTTTCCCTTTGGCCCTGCATCAATGATGCGGTCCTGCAGACAGAGAGAGAGCAATAAAACAAGTAGATACAGATCTCTTCTGAGAGTAATGAAGACCAAGGATGGAAAAGGGGTCGGCAATATCGTGCCAAGTCAGGCGTAGTATCATTATCAGGATGCTAAAGGAGTTACACAGTGTTAGACATTAGATTTAGGGCCCAAGTCCTATCTGGGTTATGGTTTTATATGAGATATACAGTACTGTGCAAAGGTTTTAGGCAGGTGTGAAAAAATGCTGTAAACAAAGAACGCTTTCAGAAATGGAAGTGTTCATTTATTATCATCAATCAACAAAATGCAGTGAATGAACAAAAGAAATCAGTATTTGGTGTGACCACCCTTTGCCTTCAAAACAGCATCAGTTCTTCTAGGTACTCTTGCACACAGTTTTTGAAGGAACTCGGCCGGTTGGTTGTTCCAAACATGACTGTGTTGCTCCTCCGTGTGACATTGATGATCATCAGCACCTGTTTGGTAAAACTGGTTGATCAGACACCGACTATAATCCTACAAAACCCCTGACTTTGTGCAAGTGTACCTAGAAGAATTGATGCTGGTTTGAAGGCAAAAGGTAGTAACAAACAATATAGATTTGATTTAGATTTTTCTTTTGTTCGCTCACTTTGCATTTTTTAAATTGATCAAAATAAACAATCATATTTATTTAAAAATAATCAAAGTAGTGTGGGCTAAAACAATCCTTATAACAGCTTAGGTTGGAGCTAAACTGTCATAAGCCGATATAAACAACCAACTTCAAAACTGGAGTTTTGTTGCCCAGCTTCATTTATATTCAAGGCTTGTTTAGACACCGGGGGGGGGGGGGGGGGGTACATTTTGAATGTTTTCATCTTTACCAAAACTACATCCAACTACTATTTCAAAATGAGGAAAGTTTTAGATTTCTTAAAGCCTAATATTTATTTTAATCAAAAACCTTAAATGTGCACCTTGACACTCATTTTATTTTGACAACAAACTAATGGAATTTTTGGAGGAAAATGAATCGACAATTTGGCAGAGAAGTCCATTCACTGCAGTTGCCCCTAAACAGTCTGCTCACAGCTTAGAAACTTGAACTAGATACGGGTACATATTCTCCAGGGACAACTTTTACATTTTCCACACAAAATATTGGAAGGTATGAAGGGGTACAGATTTAGGATTAATGAGTGTTAGATCTGTTGGTCACTGGCAGGTACATTAACAAACATGAAATTACAGATAAAGAACAACATTCATTTACTTTTCTTGAAGAACAGAGACGGCTACGACAAGCTGTTTGATAATGCTTCCCATTTTGACTGCGATTTGCTTACCTTCATTCTTTTTTACACTGGCGAAGAGATGTAGCTCCCTAATGCATACTGGAGACACTAGTCTACTCCTTTCTAGAATATTGAACGCACTGACCCAGAGGATGCTTAAAAAGTTCCACACAGTTTACCTAAAATGAAAACGCCATAGCTGACAGACTAAAGTTCAGTGCGTAGCGGTAACCTAACAGGCGCATAAACTGGACAACAGTTTAGCGTTTTTCACCTCTAAACACAGGATTTCAGAGAGGAACTGAAGGCAAGATGATGTTTGGCTTCTTAGATTTCCTAGTGTGTTGTCCCATCGCGTGTCCAAGCATAAAGGAAGAAATGCAAATAAAGTGACTATTGTGATCGTGAAACAGGGCACAGCGAACGAAACTGGATCTCTGTTTTTCGCCCATACACATTGTGCAGCAGGAGGCAGCTATTTAAAGCACTCAGGGTGCAGTGATTGGGACGGCACCTTGCTCAAAGCTACCTCAGGGCAAAGTACTGGACTGGGAACCGACCCCACTATCTTACGATCCTGAGGCAAAGTCCCTAACCTAACCAAGTTCCTAAAGGCGAGCGCTGCCGCAGACACGATGGAGGTCATTTCATCTGCGCTTATTTACTGCTGTAATTGCTGAAAAAAATTACTGCTGAAAAGAAAAGAGAATCATAGTTATGCTCGTCACTATGAAGTTAAAAGAGGCTTACCTTGTCGAGTGTTAGCATGTAGAAGTTGCTGATGTTGTTTTCCTGGGCATGTTTGATCCTGGCGCGACATTCCTCTTCATCAATAACCTCACCCACATACTCACTCACAAAGGCACCCTAAGGGTAAGCAGAGATTTCAGATTTACAGTTTATAACTTTTAGCTTAAAATATGCTCCTTTTACTTCAGTATAGTAACTATATGTAATAGCCATGTGAATTAATGATACAGCAACAGGGTGAGCACTGTTTCTACCACCACTTTGGGATTCATTTCCACTTTACAGTGTGTGGATCTTTAGGGTTTCATCATGAGCCTGAAGAACATCACACTGTAAACTGAGAATGAATGAATGAATAAACAAACAAACCACCTGACTGGCCATCAGTAAATAATTAAAAAAAAAAAAAAAAAAAAAAAAGTTCTGACACCAAACATATATCTACTATCTACTATAGCTGAGAAAAGTTAATTTTTATTTATTTATTTTTAACTACCACCTTAAGATTTCAGCTGGCAATAAAATCAAGGATTTCAAATGATGTTCCCCTCCAACTCATCACAACATCAAATGTATTTAATAAGTACCAAAAGTGTGTTAGACAGAATTACCTTTATTCTAGAAGTGTAACTTTTTCTTTAGATGAAGAGACGTACGTGTGATCATGTCTCCATCACCTCTTACTTTTTTTTTTTTTCTGTCCTTTAGAAACTTCTCTCAAAATCAAATTTTACAGAACCAAGGTGTCCAACCCTGCAATGACTTCTCACATCACCAAGCAAAAAAAAACAACAAAAAAAACTGGCCCACCTTCTTGATGTCCGAGACGGTGCGTAGGCCCCATCCGCGAGACAACGTGCGGAAGATCTCCACCTCGCTGTACTGCCGTTTGGTGAAACACTGGTTCTGACAGCGCTCTCCAGCTGCACAAACCTGTGGATGGCACTCGTACATGAGCATTCGGTTGATACACTCCGAGTCCATGCCGCACGGGTTCTCATCCGTGGCCTTGCAGTTACAGCGCGGAATCTCCGACAGGTCTGCCGTCAAAATCTGCACCTTCCCTACAGGTCGGTTCACCTGGATTAAAACCAATCAGCCAAGAGGTACACATGTTGAGCCATTTGCTGCAAAACTGGAATTACATGTGATTAACTTTATAAAAACACACACGTGTGTGTATATATATATATATATATATATATATATTAAAAAATAAAAAAAAACAACCAAAAAAAAAAAAAAAACCACACAAAAAATATCAAGTGCATCAGATCACTGAAACAACAATGACTGAGGAGTAGGGCATACACTCTTCATAGTTCATGCAAGTGAACATGTTTTTAATGCTTTGGTATTTCAAAAAGTAAAAAACAAGCACAGAGTGGAGACTCCAATCTAATTTTCTACTAACATTATTACAAGCACAAATAAACAAAATTAAAAGCAATGTTAAATACTGTTTAAAAAATTCAAAGAGAAAAAGTTTGCTCTTATTTTGAGTTTAAATGTTTTACATTTTACTGAAATAGGTTTTTATTTTTCTCTCAAACTTAAAATGAATTTAAAGTTTTAAATTGGATTATAGTTTTCCTCCATATTTTCTGCTACAAAGTGAAGCATTTGACTATAATTCATGTATTTGTTTCCTGAATAGGTTTAAATGGGTACTTTTGGGAGTATGGGACATACCCTTATGTGTCTGTATGGTGGAGGCTTCTTGTCATTTTTCCTGTCCTCCTGAAGCTGCCTCATCTCCTTCTCTGCTTGCAACTCTCTGAAACGCTCAGCTGCCTCATTTAAAGCTGTATAAATTGAAACACACAGCAGACACACTGCATCAATCCCCTGTTCAGTTCACATATAATTCTATTACAACTCCATCTGAACATTTTCCCTGCAATCCGTTCAAAAATGGCATTTATAACTTCATTAGTCAGCACACGTTAGAGCAGACAAAACACTGAACAGAGTCAGACAGATGTCATTTTAAGCTTCTCCAAGAAAAATGTGTTCGAACACCTTTCTTGTAGACAGCGTCTGTGCCCTTTCCCATTTTCTCTTTGTTGTTGGCGTCCCCTTCCATGTAGGGGAAGCAGCGAGCCTGGTAGGTCCACACGTAATCTTTAGAGCCGAAGAAGTGCACAGGGAACTCGCCCACTTCATGTTTCATGCGGTAGATGTTGTCAGGAATGTTCTTAGGTAGACTGACCTCAGCAGGCCACCACCTGCACCAAACAAAAGTTGAACGTTGAGTTGTAGCATTTGAAAGTCAAAAGAACATCATTTGATTTGGAAATTAATCGGAGCTGGCAACCAGCCAAGATGCACAAACCTGTAGCGGCCAACTTTCACCCACAGAATGTCCTTATACTGAGGTTTCTTGCCTGCTCGGCAGTCGTTGCAGTACCAGCTGCCCTGGGGCATGTCAATGTTTAGACACTCCTGATGGAAGGCGGCCGGGCAGGACTCACAGCACAGTAGGCTGCCGCCTACAGCAGAGGAGGAGCATTACACCATAGTAAACGGCAAAAAGCATCCTGCAAATTAAGCTTCAGACTTACGAAAAATATAAGTTAACCCCTTTAAAGTTTCACACATCTGCAGAATTCAGATCCAACTCCTGAGTCATACAAGAATTAATAATAAATATATCAAACAATGCTCATCGTCAGGTGAAATAAAGTTACTCCTGAGGGTATTTTTACTCATGGCTACAGGATTTGCACTGCAAAGTAACTGGAAGAGTTAACACTGCATCATTAACATGCAGCCCAGCCCCCCCAAAAAAATCTACTCTTCTGAAGTCAAATAACTTCAGTCATTAGCAATCAGTCGGTCTCAACATCAGCTGGTAGCTAATAACTAAAACTCATAAAACAAACAAAACAGGTCCTGATTCAACTTCAAAACCCTGCTGAACAAAAATGCCTCCTACAGTTAACAGCATTAACATTTCAACACCTTGCTCAAGGGTACCTCAGGGCAACTTACTGTTAAGGGATTTGAACCCACAAGCTTCTGATCTGGGGGCCAACTCCCTTACCAATAGGCCACCACTAGTGTCAGAATACTTGGCAGTTCCCTAGAAAGTTTTAAACTTTGACTGCCAGGAATACTTTTGCAAGGCATCACATGTGAGAGAAAGAACTGGAGATGAGAATACCTTCAGAGCAGACAAAGCACCAGCTGACATTGATATGTTCATGGTTCTTGCAGCCCTTGCGGGGGGTGAAGTGGTTTGGACACAGGAAGCTGTTGTTGGCCAGTGGGACACTCCCAGCAGACATGCAGTAGTCGTTCGCATGGTATGCTACCGGACAGCGCACACAGCGGGTCAGACGACCTGCAGATGCAGTAAACACCAAGACACAGACAATTAACCAGGACCAAAATATGGCAAAATAAAGTGGTGTGAAGAAGAATGTCCCCTTTCCCTAAACTGTTTCTGATGTTCAAAATATTTTCTGTTTCTGCTATAACAACAAGAGACAGCCCGAGTACATTTTATGCACTGTACATGGCTGCAAGGGATTTTCACAACACAAAATATGCACAAAACTTTGTGTTTCTAAAGCTGGATAAGTTGGATAACAGAAAAGGAGATTTAGAACTCCCACACAAATGACTTTAGTTGAAGTTTAGTTTAGTGCAGTTTGGGTTAAGCTGAGGAGAAAATCATTAAGGTTTCAGAAACATTTTATAACAACATTTTTATAAACTTTCTTTGGTCAAAGATACTGTTCTGTACAAAGATCTGTGATGTGCTTAAGCAGATTATGTTAACTGCTGTTGTTCTTGTCAACAGCGTTCATTCAAATTCCTTTACGTTCCCAGTGGTATTTTGGACTTGATTCACTTATCAAAATGCAATATACAAGTACAGTGTGAACTCTACCTCCCTCAAAGCTTTTAAAAATGCCCCACGGCTCTTCCAGCACATACTTCAGATTATATTGAGGGCGAACTTCTTACCCTTGGAGATGGAGGGGTTGTTAGGGTTGGTGAGGTAGCAGGCCAGGCAGACGTGGAGAGAACAGCGGAAGCCTCGGTTCTGAGCAACAGTGGGGGCGTGTTTCAGAATACACTCCGTGTGGTAAAACTTCCCACACACAGGGACCATACATCGCCTCACGTCCTTCCCGGGTTTCTTGCACACAAAGCACGTGTGAAGGCCTCGTAAGAGCATAAGAAAAGAACAGAGTGAATTTCGGCATAATTGTGGATAATTAGTGCTGATCATTGTCTGGATAAAATAATAACTCAGTAGTACTTAAAGGGCCTTTAAGGGGAGGCACCATTTATGGGATACTTTGGGGAGTTTCTCCTTCTATGGCTAGGTGGTTTCTGAACCTGATCCGATTTATGAAAGTGAAAGTGACTATCCTTGTCATTGAACTCAACCTCTGCGTTTCACCCATACGCACACGTGAAGCTGGAGGCAGCTATTGAGAGCACCCGTGAAGCAGTGACTAGTGAGGGAATCGAACCCACAATCATCCGATCAGGGGCAACTCTCTAACCACCGCTGCCCACATTACATTTACACATAACAGTACAACACAGATTCTGAAATAGGGCTGAACTATAGGAGGGAGGAAATCTAACTGTGCTAGCAATATTTCTGTTGCTATTAAAAATGTGATCATTTTCTTTCAAATTCTTTGCATTAATTATTGCATTATTTATATAACTATTATTAAACGCCATCAGTTAGAACTTGCCAATTGGTTTAAAAAAAAAAAAAAAAAAAAAAAAAAAAAGGAAGTAATAAACATTGCAACCCTTGCCATTTATGAAGGCGGAGGAAGGGAAGAAGAAGTGGGGGGAACCCTAAAAAAACAGCCTTAATCAGAAACCACATAAAGGCTATTTGAGGTTACTCAATTGCACTCTATCCTCAGAATGAGACGAGCTGTTAAGGCATGCAGTTTGCACATTGCTGATGGGTGAAGTTTAGGCTTTTATTACATGTAAGCAACATTGACCTTTGAGCTTCAGTCCAGAAGGTCGTTCCCTCTACCAGCTTACCTGTAGTGCACTCTTTGCAAATGAAGCGTCCTTTGGGTGTCTCGCTGAGACCAATACACTGAAGATGAAAGGCTCCACAGCACTGTCCCTCACACAAAAGCAGCTCGCCCGTCTTTTCGCACACCTGAAGGCAAGATTTATGCATATATAATAATCAAGCTCGATGCAAATGATCGGTCAACCCTGATCAAATCTTAAACACAACCTCTGCATGAAATTAAAATTAACAGGACAAATTTCAACTACTTTGGGGTCAACAGTTTAGGGTAACAGGGAGTGCGGAAGAGAGGTGATAAGAGCGCAGGCAGGTTGGGATAGGTGAAGAGTGGCAGGTGTGATCTGCGACAGATGGTTTCAACACTGTAGTGAGAAAAGCAATGCAATAAGGGTTGCAGGCACTCATGAAAAGACGATGGAGCTACAGCTGTCAAGAGTTAAAGATGCTGAGATTTGCACTGGGAGTGATGAGGATAGACAGGTTTGGGAAGGAGTACAATAGAGGGACATCTCAGGTTGGACGATTTGGAGACAGATTACACTGTTTTGGACAGGTGCAGAGGAGAGACGAGGATTATATTGGGAGAAGGATGTTCAGGATGGAGCTGACAGGCAAGAGAAGAAGAGGAGGTTTAAGAACATGGAGAGAGAGGACATGCAGGTGACTAACACAGTTAACTATTAGTTGCATTTACGGCATTTAGCAGACGCTCTTATCCAGAGCGACTTACATGTCCTAATTACAGGGACAGTCCCCCTGGAGACACTCAGGGTTAAGGGTCTTGCTCAGGGACCCATTGGGGGTAGTGCCAGAGGTGGGATTCGAACCAGGAACCTCTTGAGCCACCACCGCCACCCCATTAGTCCACTCCTAAATCTGCATAATTACTTATTCATCTATTCACTGCACAAAACTGTGCCTTCATACCCTTTAAACTTATTAGTTAGGCAGTGGCATTTAACATCACTGCCAAGTGCTTTTCCACTTAAACCCAACAACCTCAAGTCTAGCCAATTATCAATTAACGCATCATAAACTGAACTGTGCAGTGGGGTGGTATTACTGTAATATAGTTACATCAATTACCTGACAGACGTTCTCTTTCAGTGACGCAGCCCCTCCTTTCTCTGCCAGTTTCCTGCCGTTAGGCACGCCTGCATCAGCAGTGAAGGAGTCACTGACTGAGAGAAGCCCGTCATTCAGTGCCACCTAAACAGGAAAGCCAAAGCAAACCAACGTCACTCAGATCTCTCTCCCCCTTTGTCATATTTTCATCAAATACATTTTGACATCGGTCTTCTATCCCATTATGTATGTATTATCCTCTTTTTAACTGCAAACCAAAAATCAGACATTTCTCCGGTATGGTAGGACAGCTGCCTTCATGCATGTTCGTTTCTTACCTCTGTGTTTAAGAGTCCTGAGATTTCAGGCTGGTTCTGCTCTGCTCTTTTGGGCTCAGTTGGACTGCGACTGTGTCTCGTCTCGCGGCTCCGTGGTGCTTTTGGTGTCACCGGTTGATTCGAGGATGCTGTCTCCGCATCAGCTGGTCCTGGTGTGACTGCTTAAGACAGCAAGCGACATGTTCGTTCTCATCACAACCAGGCAGAAAAGAACTCTTAATTAAACGATTACTATTAAACAAGAAAATACCAGAGAAAAGTGAACTACCTGATACTGAAGGGGGGCTGGACAGAGTGGTTCCAGGCACTTCATTTTTCTAGATTTTTATTAAAAGAAGCCTACAGTCAACTCAAAGATACTGCTTGAAACTAAAACAAACAAAAAAAAACAATAAATAAAGAAATAAAATGAAAACTATCAATTCTGACCAAGTACACTACCTGGAAATCTTTCACCTCTGAATCCTCTGACCAACTACCCTGTTGCTTGGACTCCTAATTTAGCAGAATTAAGAAAAAAAAAAATTGCATTGAATAAATGAAAACCAATGCATTTAAAGCCTTACTGGCTCATTTTATGTGCTGGAGTAAAATCACCTTCTTTGGGATTCTGAGATGTTGCTCCTCCATGGCACACTCCACTACTTTGTGGCTGAGCTTCCTTGATCTTTTTCTTTCTGAGTGTGCTGTAAGAACAGGTCCCAGTTAAAAGCAGCAGCAGATGGAATGTTTAAAAAAGAAAACAAAATCAAAGTAAAGCAAAGCAAAACTTCCACTCTGGCACTAAGCACTGACCAGCTTTCCTTTTGGGCAGTTCTACTTCTTGTGTGGGTGTCCTGCTACACAATGATAAGGGAGGTGAAGAAGGGCTGTCAACAGGCTCATGTGGACTAGGCGGCTGCTGATGCTGAGATGGTTCTGTTGCTGTATCTTGGAATGGCTGGCCTGCTGCTGGGCTTTCGCAGTCAGCTGTCTGAGGTTCTAGCGGTTGCTGGCCTAAATTAGTGTTAATAATCCAAGTCCCCTGCAAGGAAATGTGTAATGTTATTGGTGTCACAGCTGCCGGCTTTCCACATTGCCAAACCAATTCATTCACAAACTTCTGCTTTATGAATTAAGAATAACACAGAAGGAAGAAATACCGCATGGGATAAAGACCTTACCGTTTTAGAGCACTCTGGGGTTTTCTTTAATTTCTTCTTTGGAGAAAACATCTGCTCATACTCCTCACTACATTCGATCAGCCTCTTGCTTGGCTTCCGAAGCCTTTTGCTCTCTGAGATTAGAGGGTTGACAAAAACAGTTCAGCAGGATCCATCACAAACAACAAAAATAAGGCAGTGCTAGTTAAACAGAAGAAAATCACCACGAGGTCAGCAATCCTGGAGCAGGTGGTTTCTAACAAGTTGTCAACTTATTGACTACTTATGGTTATGGATTCATTTAATTTCTGGCTAAAGAAATGCTTAGAAGAGAAAAAAAAAAACAATGTAATAAAATTTAATAAAATTACTTTACTGCCACAACACACAGGCCATGTTCAACATTTTTTTTTTTCCCCTTTTAATAAATTTCTTCACAGGATGCATAACATTTAATCTGAGTGCTGCAATCTTTCCCGTCACAAACATTTTTTTAGGACCTGAGTAACACCCAGATCTATGTGCTCCCAGGTGACATGAACCCCTGTAGTGCAAACAATTTCAGTCTATAAGATGTTGCAGATGCACCGATAGACTGAAGCATATTTGAAGGCCCGGCCAGAGAGCATCTCTACAACAAATAGTATTAGCAGTAACAGTGCCGGAGCACGGGGGAGGACGACTCGAATAGTAGTGTGTGTACTTCCCAATCAATAGCAAACATGGAAAATTCTAGAAATACTAAAGATGGCTAGACTAAGTGTTAACTCTCAGGCAGCTTTTGCCACTGTTGGCCATTGATATTCTGCATAGGCGCTGAGGATACTTTCCAAAGGGCTACAAAAAGGGCACAGATCCTGGTACAGAACTGTAGACCACAATATGTTTCTCCAACTCCAGTCAGGCATTTAATAATAAGATTGCACGTTTATTCATGCAAAGCAGTGGGATTCTGACAACAGGTATACCTGGACACAAACCTTGTTGCAAGAGACCCTCACTTGGTTGCAGGTGTGCTATGTAAGCTGTAGAGCAATCCTGAGACTGTCTGAATGTCACGTAGCGTCCACTGCACATTAGATCAGCTAGGTGCATGAGACACTGATTATATAGTCTAATACGTTAGCTTTTTAATAATATATCATTATGATACTTACCAGAGCTTTCTTTCTTCTCCAATGACTGAGGACTATGGAGACTCTCTTCAAAAACTCCATTGAGCCTGGAGGACAGCCCAACCATGCCCTGCTCCAGCACGCTGCCCTGATCGCTCTTTGGCTTGGTGTTCTCTTCAGCTTCGGCTTCAAAGGTCTGCCAGCGCTTCTTTGGGGCAACAGTGGAGATGGCGGCCCGACCACCAACCTCAGGGGTAGCCTCGGAGTGACAGTTTGAAAGCTCCTCCTGTACGGTTGCTTTTGCTTCAAGTGCTTCGGACAAGTTTTGCTTCTTAAGTGGCTTGCTGGAGTTTGAAACCTGAGAAGGCGCACCGCTCTCGTCATCGTGCTTGGGAGTCTCCTTTTTCCCTGCAGACTTCGTTTTGGATTTGCTCTGCTTGGATCCGTTGGCGAGCCCTTTCCCTTGTGGTCCGTTCTGAATTGGGACTGTTGCCTGGTCCTTCTCAAGAACCCTGTCTTCAGGGGTTGTGCAGGCATCAGAGGGCAGCTTGGGGATCACAGACGGTTCCTGCTTGATGAGTGCAGATGGAGAGGCAGGCGGAAGGGTCAGCGGTCTTCCCTCTTTCTCCCGGCTGTCATGCATGTCCTTTAGGATCATGAGGAAAGTGCTAAACTTGTAGTTGGAGTCAGCACGCAGCGGGGGCTCATCTGGGATGCACTCCTCCTTCACCAGGGACTTGAATGACAGCTCCTGAGAATCCCGAAATGAGGTTTCTATGCGCGAAGGGGATGGAGAGGGGGCACAGGAAGAAGATGATGATGAAGTAGAAGAAGAAAAAGAAGAAGAGCCAGAAATTACAGTTTCTTTATCATTTCTGACTGCGCTGACAACAGATTCTGAAGGTTTTGCTTTGGGCTCTTTACTTTTAGGTTGAAGCCCGTTCTGGGCTCGCTTCTTGCTTGACTGAACTCGAGTGAGTTTTAGGAGCGTTGGGTTTGGAGAACCCCCACGCTGGCTACATGAGGTCGGGTATGCAGGCTCCTCAAGAGTCTCTGATTTCACCTGCCAGTGCTGCTCTGTACTTTCTGGCACATCTGCAGTTGGAGAGGATGAATCCTGCTCATTTGCTGGAGGTGGAGGTGAAGATGGGGATTTACGGCTGGGATTGTGACCATCCTTGTCGTCAGTATCGTCAGTGGCTGCAAGGGCCCTGGACATGAGGCCGCAGCTCGCTGGCAAGTAGAAAGAGTGCATCTCGAATGTCCCATCCGATAAGTTAGGGGAAGCGCTTTGTAAGTGTTTGCAGTTTGAAACATTGTCCTCAAGCAGAGCCTTGATGTTGCGTGTGCGTTTCAAGCCAGATGTGTTTCCTTTCTCCACCTTCGGAAGCTTTTTTATTTTTGTTCGCACACCTGCTACCTTGGATTCTGGACCAGGCTCTGCTTTCAGTTGCTCATCCGAGCGTTTTGGACACAGTATCCTTGGAACTGAATCAATGTCCAAGTAAGGACAGTCTCTGGCATCTGATTTCAAATCATTCACTGGGGGTTTAGGGATTTCTTCTGTGGGACTCAACAATAGTTTGGAGAATAATCCATCTTTCATTTTGATTGGACTCTTGAGCATCGAGCTGCTTTTCTTCTTAGCCAATGATTTCTTTTTACTTGCCTCTTTGGCTTTGGGCGAGCAAGGGATAGGGAGGTCATGTCCATTGGAAAAAACGGGACTAAGTGAGGGTAGAGGATGAAGGCTGGAGCAGGCTGGATAAGTGGGACTTTTCTCCTCCATAACTGGTATGTGCACCTTTCTGATGGAGGCAGGGGGAAACTTGCTAAGAGGTTCTGGGAGAGCTGCCTCGGCCTCCTGGACACCGGCTTCCCATAGTGGCATCAACCGCTTTGGAACCTGTGAGAAAGGAAACGAAATCAAGCCAAAGACAAAGGAATCAGCATGTTATAACCTTTGATTCAATAATCAATAAATGAACAGATAGTGATGAAGGGAAAGGGAACTTCATCAGACATTACTGTGTATTTGTAACCCTTGTCTCTCTGTCTGCCTCGTCGTCTGAGCACAGGGAGTTTCTCAAACTGATGGCCTCCTTCAAAAGGACATGTGGCTTTCCCAGAAACCCAGGCTTGGTCCACAATCTCCCCAAACGTCCGGACGAAATACAAACGGCACGGCCTGCGACTGGGTTCTGAAAGATCACATCAACAGAACATCAAGTTTGTGAGGACATTACCAGACTACCTAATCTTGATTAACAAACTAGACATATTTAAAAGTTAAGGCATAAGTTAAGAGGTAAGCTATAACAAATCTGTTACAGGTAATTAACATGAGCTAATAAAAAAAAACACCATTGGCCTCACCAGTATCAGGTCTGGAAGAAATATAATTAATATCATGGCCTACGAAGAGATCAGAAGCATTCACCTTTCATCCTGGTGTGGCTCTCACTCACTGGCTCTATTGATACCCGGCAGGGCCACCAGGGCCTGCGGTTAAACTTTGCCCACACAACATCACCCACGGCGTACTTCACTCCGGGGAGAGGCTTCTTCTTTGGGCTGTTAGACTGCACAAAAATGGGGAAAAAAAACAAAAAACAATAAACAATAACAATGAGCCCATACTTACCATCAGTTGGAACAACTTAAACATTTGCTTGCCTGCTTGCATAATGTATGATGGATATAACACGATGTATAAGTCTCAGTTTTGTTTTTCTTTTGGCTTGTTTACTAATCATTTACTCCACAATCTGATCTCATTCAGGGGGACTCCCCTGGTGAAAGCGCCACGTGGTAGTACCCACATTTGAAGCATGGTTTCTATTTTGTGGGCCCATATTTGCATCCCCCAGTATACCATATCCCTTAAAAAAAACTTGTAAAAACTTGAGACTCTTTAAAAACTTGCCCTGAATAACTTCCATATCATCCACTGATAAACAGCAACATGAAATGTTCATACGATTATATCTAAGCACATGTATTGATACGTCATTTGTCCCTATGAAACTCTGCTCTAAACAAGAAGTCATTCAAATGATTGATCGTCAGACGAGTTACAGAATGAATCACAGGGATTTCATTTGCCCACGACATGATCTGTGTCGAGATTAACCTGCTGTATTCCAGTAATAAACCTGACAAGGTGTTCGCTTTTACATGTTTTTTCACGGACAACTGTAATTTTACACTAAGGGGGGGTTCCCCCAACTATAAACAAGGCTGAAAATAACACCAATTATTGTTGTCAAAATCTTGCAGTAGTGTACGACACAATGACAATGTAATGACCTTCAGAAAGAGAGATTAATTTGGATTAACGTGACCTCTCTCAGTGAAGATTTTACAAATAATTTTACCTATTTAGGCTGTCGTGAGACTATCGTGAGCTGAAGCGAGTGTGTGAAGTGGATGCAAACAGGGCTTACAGGATTTGAGAGGGTGCTGCTGGGTGAGCTTGGCCTTTGAGACAGACTGGTATTGAACATTGATGCACAGTTCTCAGTGCTGGGCAGGTCACAATCACTATCTGAGGAGTCGTCCATGCTGTCAAAATCCTCCAGCATGACCTCGACGGGCAGCTGAGGGGGGCTGGATGGGGGTTCAGGTTGTGACACATTTTTAGAAACTGGTTTAAAGTGTTCGTGTCTGCTTGAGTTGGAGCTCAGGTCCAGCCCTCTGCTAGAAGAGCTTTTTGCATTTGCAACGTCCCTTTTCTGGCATTTCTTGGACAAAGATTTAAATGACACCGGCTCCTCTTCGTCATCCTCCTCGTCGTCCTCTCGGTCATCTTTACTGTCCCCACTATCAAACAAGCATGATTCGAAATGGAGGAATCCATTGGGAATGGGTGAGAAGTGTTCGAGGCTGTCCGAACTGACAGGAGAGAAGCCGTTTTTGTCCAGACCCTCATCTGCATCATCGTGGCTGTGGGACAGGGGAGAGCGCACTAGACCCATGCCAAACTCTGAGCCCACGACGTGTGCTTTGCTGCACCCATGAAAGTCCTTGTCCTGCAGGCTCAAATCAGGCCTGTTGACCATGCTGGTCAAGTCCTGAAGCTTCCTGAGTGGACTGTAGCTGGACGTGGACTCTTTCTGGGTGTAGAAGAGCTGTGAGTGCTTGTAGACGGAGTTCTGCAGCCGCATGGCTGACGGCTGGTCCGCCTGACGCTTCGCATGGCTGTGGTGGAGTCCACAGGATGCAGCTCGGCTGTCGTGGGCCTGCGGGTTCTGCGGGTCAGAAAGACACCCCGGGCCATCCCTGGCAGCCACTTTGTATGACTGATTCATGTTGTCATGGCTCCATCCTGCCAAAAAAAAAAAAAATTTTAATTACATACACTATTTGTACAGACTATTATTTGTGCAGAAGTACCTTCTAACACATTATATTGATAAAATACACCCCACAATAAACAACAGGTTAAATAAATGCTCACTGACCAAACAAGACAAGAAACAATTCTCAAATGGCAGAGCTTCACACTGTCCACCACCTGAACAGTTTCACTTTGCTGCTGTTTGGAAAGAAGTGTGCCCATCTGTTCCTACACTACAATACTAAACCAATGCTAAAAAAACAACACTGACTTAAGTATCAACACTGCTCTGCCTTTTCCACTGTTGTGTTTACTGTTTTGCTGAAACACAAAAAAAAACAAAACAAAAAAAACAACGAGTCGCCAGAAAACTTAACATCTGACAGGCCGCAGTGCTGAATCCGCAGGCGCCCAGGTACGTCCAAGCACGTTTGCTTACGGACAGAGAGGCTCCAGGTTCAAACCCCACCGCCCAGCACAGGGTATCTGAGCAAGAGTGTCAAGCCCGAGCTCCAGGGAGACCGTCCCGGTAATTAGGAAATGGAAATCCTTCCAAAATGCCACAAATGTAAAGGTCCAGCACAAGCCGACGATCCTCTCACCTCCGGCACCACCTGGACCGTTTGTCCAGGTGCAGCATGTGAATGAAATGCAGACGATCATGGCCAAATTCTGGCACTGTGGAAAGCAGACACAGTTCAGGGCACTTCACATGTTGTGCTCAGGCCAGAAGCTCCCTCGCTTTGGCCGTCATGCCAGCAGAGCAGCCAGCAGGTAAAGGAAATACAGGTCAAATCCTGGCCCTCCATAGTGCCTCACATGTTGTGCTCAGTCCACAAGCTCCCTTGCTTAGGCCGTTGTGTCAGAAAGAGCCATCAAGCCAGGACAAAGACAGGGCCTCGCTCCCCACACACACACACACACACACACACACACACACACACACAGTGCCTTATCTTAGGCTGTCCTGATTCAAAGGGACCAGGCCTTGTGGTGGTGAGGAAGGTAAAGCGTGGTGTGTAGAAAGAGCTCGTTCACACGCAGGGCTGGAAGACTGACACACACACACACACACACACACACACACACACACACACAAATAAACCAACACCGGGAGGAAACCACTCACCGACTACGGCTCGGACACGTCGGCCATCCTCTCAGATTGAGCCACTTTCCTCGATTGGTGAAAGGCCAGCTGGAGATGTGCGTCTAGGCCCGGCCTCGGCACTCATCCTCCCCTTTCCCTTCTTTCTCTATCGTCGAGACATCCATTCATTTAGGCTAAAAAAAAAAAAAAAGGGAGAGTGAAAACAACACAAACATCCAGCTCGTCGGTGCATCCAGAGTGGGGGGAACATTACAGTGCCCTGGTCATGTTAAAGCAAGCCCTAGTGGCTGTGTGTGTGTGTATATATGTATGTGTGTGTGTGTGTTAAGGGGGAGAGAGAGAGAGAGAGAGTGATAGACTGAAAGCTAGCTCACCCAACCCCCCCCCTCCTGCTCCACAACACCGGGCCGCTCCACAAAAACCCAGCCAGGCCGCCTCACCGAGGAGAAATTACCACAGCCATGGCGAACCGGGGAAGCCGCTGGCGCGCTTTAAAGCCGCACCGAGGCGCGTTTCGAGGCGCTAAAGGCGAAGGACGAGCCCGTCGGCTGCCCGTTTCCTCGTCCTCAAAACAAAAGGCGTAACTTCCTCCATTTTGCTCCGCGAGCGCGCGCGCGACGCCCGCCGGCAACGGTCACCGCCGCAGCCCGAGCCTCGGCGGAGAGACGAGAAATAACGGCGGAAAAGTCGCACAAACACTTCATTTGGCGTCCCTTTAACCAAACTACAGCCCTGGAGCGGCCCGAGCTCGTCCCAGAGTTCAGATAAGACCGCGGCGGAGCGAGGCTCTAAGCGGCCCGCGGCTTTTGTTGCCTCTGTCCGTTAAAAATCGAACGTTACCTCAGTTCAAAAAATACGCCACTAATTTTATTTTTTTTTCATATTTTTTATTTTTAATCATTTTAAGGTTCGTCTTTGCCTCGAAGCTGTGTTTCAGAGCCCTGCTTTAAAAAATAAAATAAAATAAAAATAAATAAATAAAGCTGGAAAGTGGCGTCCAACCCAGGTGGGCCTTCTGCTCGACACGTATGCGCTTTAAAAACGCACACAGGTGGTCATTTCCCCTCCATTTTAAGTGAAATCCTCTCTTATTCCCCCTCTTTGCCCCGTTGGGTGGTATTTACCTCGTTCTTTGCCCTTAAATCTCTTTCCTCGGGCTCTTTCCGCCGCAGACAGGGCCGCTTCACTCAGATTAGGCCAGAAAAAAAAACCGTCTCCTCGAGTAGCTCTACGAGTTATAACTGTCTTTCATGCGCAGACACACCGACACGGACATAAAAACACCCCGTGCAGATTCACACCTAGCTCCTGGGCTCTCTCACTCACACACGCTGCTGTTTTCTGACCACTTTAATGAAGACCCTCTGCAGGGCTGCGCCGATACACCGCCGTGGGCCGATATCGATACCGATACTGACGGTATAAATCCACCGGCCAGCGTCGATCAAACAGAAAATGTGTCCGATTTTGGACAATAAAATATCCATAATAACATTAAACACGTGTACAGTCCCTTATCTGCACCACGTTTGCAAAATGATCACAAGTCTTCAATAAAATAAGGAGACGAGTGCAGTAAATTAACCCAGATATAGTGATCTGAGTGATACAGCCAACAAATGCTGATTTAATCCTGTTCCCCCGTGTTTCATGCAAGCACCATTGCTTTAAGGTGAAACTTCTTTATTTATTGTTGTTTTTGGGTGTATTTGCTCACACATTTGTCTGTTGGTTTGGAGACATGGTGGGGAAAACATTAAGGGTTATACTAGTTTATAGACAGTTACATATATTAGGCGTGAAATAAGTACATTTTTTTTTTTTATCATTTTCAAATTCCATCCCCCCGAAGAAAAAGAGAGGTTCAAATATTATTCAAAAAGTACACTCTCCCAAAAAGGGCACATTTTCAGAAATACAGTTAAAAAAGGAGAATCATCACATTCAACACGAGCACTTTCACATAAACAGCAGAAAGGAAGGATAAACACGGACGTGGCGGTCGGTGCAGGACCAAACCAGATGTGGGCCACAGAGGAGCGGAGGCCTCGTCCCAAACAGTCCCGCTATCAAAAGTTAAAAACAGCACAAAAAAAAAAATACATTTCTTCAAATGTTCGCTCGAGTGAGGACTATCGGCCAAAAAGTCTAAAATAACTTGGGTTTAGATACGGTTTTATTTCACAAGACTACCACAGCATGCACGTCTGTACAGCAGGTTAATATAAGGTTTCGAGGAGCAATAAGCAGCGTTTTTGGGTGGTCTGTTTATCAGTCAGGGTAGAGTCTTCACGCGTACTACTATTACGTACGTCTGCGTTGTATTTCATTACAAGGGACGAAAAAAAACGACTTATTGCTCCTTTAAGAGTGAGAGAAAAACGGTAATGTTCTTTGGATACAGAGACAGAAAATGATCATAACAATGCAACATGTAATAAGTGTTAAGCCTAGGTATCAAAATTCAGTTATTATTTTTTTTTTGTTACCCCTCCCCTGCTTTGCAAGAGTCTCGGGATGATTTCAGACATGCGCTCTCCCCCTCGTCCCACTCGGGTGAAATAAATAGAAAAGCTCGGCCCTCATTCGCTAGTGTTCTTCTCTTTCGCCGCAGCCTCGCACAGGCCTCGTTTCTGCATGAGGGAGTAAGGGAACGGCGCCCCGTTGCAGGCACTGTAGTCCAGTTTGTTGAGCTTTGCCAATGTTTTGATGCTGCCCGGGGGCCGGCCTGGGCTGACCTTGTAGCCGGCGGCTTTGGTCGTACCCAGAGGCCTCCCCGGGCTGGTTTTGAACCCGGCCGCTCTGGTGGTGCCCGGGGGTCTGCCGGTGCTCGTCCGATACCCGGCGGATTTGGTGGTGCCGGCAGGTCTACCTCGTCTCCCGGTTTTCCCTAGTCCTTTCTTTTTCTTGGATCCCTCTGGCGCCTCCACGCCCCTCATCCGCACCGGCTGGGGATGAAAGTCGTTCGGGCCGTCCTGCATCTGGCAGGACATGGGTTTGATCATGCTCTGCGGCAGGGGGGGCAGGTTGGGCAGCGGCAGCTGCAGCGGTGGAGGCGGAGCAGACGTGTAAAACTTGCTGGACTGAGAGGTGCATAACTCGAAGTGACCGCTCGGGTGCTGCCCATCCTCGCCCAGGCCACCCAGGCCGTAGTCGTTGCTGTTGCCGGCTACCTGATGCATCATTTTCTGCGAGGGATAGAAACGCAACAGCGATGAAAATTGTCAGAGCAGAACAGCCAATAAAAGCTTTCAACTACGCTACAACTACACAGTTTCAAACTCTTTCAAAACTAACAGTCTTCACGACAAACGCCTGCAGCATCGCTGTGAGGATTTGATTGTGTCCATTATTAACGGGAATTAATAATGGACTAAATTACTGGGTGAACATGCTGGTGGGCTTTACGCCCCTCTGGTCGACGCTCTGCTCTGAGCATGGTGATCAGGGCTTTTCTACGAAGATCGTACAAACTCATTTTACCCAAATTAGAAAAAACGTTTGGACACGTAGTTTTTCAATTCAAGGTTTCTGCGGGCACTCAGGGTTAATACCACTTCATACATTTTGTAAACTGATATATTATCTGCATCGGAAGATAAAAAATAGAAAAAATAACATCAGGATTAGACAGATGTTGACATCTGGCTGATATCGGATGACGCATTTATCAAGTAGAGACTTCGTTTCAGTTTTTAAACATATTCACTCAATTGTAAGAGTCAAGAAACAAGCACTTCATCCCAATTTCGCATTTAATAAATGTTACATCTCGGGATTGATGCTGATAGACATGCACATCAAAGGATTACGGGCATTACCCCATATCCCCACACCTAAGATTGTAAGCATTTCTTTTTTTAGTTGTGTTTTTCTCTCAACAAACCTCAGAAAAACGTGTTATAATTACCCATACTGTCCAGCCCCGTTTTGCATGTTTAGAGCAATCAGCCATAACAATAAAACCACTGACAGGTGAAGAGGATGACACTGATTAGGTCGGTCCAGTGGTTTATTAGATGGAAGCGAGCAGTCGGTTCTGAAGGTGATGTGATGGAAGAATGGGCAAGAGTAAACATCTGAGAGGGTCAAACTGAGATGGCTAGATGACTGGGTCAGAGCATCTCCACAGAGCCAGACCATGTGGGGTGTTCACGGTATGCAGTACCTACCAAAAGTGGTCCAAGGAAGGGCAACAGCTGAAGCAGCAAAAAAGACGTGGACGCTCATCAATGCGCACGGATGTCTAGCCTGTCTGGTCTGACCGCAGAGAAGAGCTTCTGAAGCACAAACAGCTAAACAAATGGGTAGAAGTTCACAGCTGGCCGGTCAGACTAATCCCTCCCCGAGAGTGGACACTTGAGTCAAGCCGGACCAGATAAGAAGGTGGCCTGATTTATCACGTGGACGACCAGGTGTGTGTCGCTTACCTGGGGAAGAGATGAAATGCACTATGGGAGGAAAGCAAGCAAGCAGTGGCAGTGTGACGCTCAGGCCTGTGACCTGCTGGGAAACTTTGAACCCTGGCATAGAGGATCTTTAGGACGTGCTGGGAGAATCTAATCTGGACCCACTGGGGTGGTGGAAACAATCTACCTATGGTTCTCCAGTCTGGTAAAGAAATATCTGTTCATCCCAGCCTGAGAGGATCTTCAGCTCAGGTAGAAACACCGTCACCTGCCTGGACTCGTCTCTGAAACCAGACCCTGTGAACAGACTTCACGGTTTCTGAAAACCACGAAGAGGTTACTTTAGACGTTTTTAACATTGCACATAATTCCCCTCTATCTTGTTTACACCATTTACATGAATATTGTTCTTATGCATGCATAGGTTTAGTATCCTCTCAATTCAATATTAAATGAAATAAAAACATGCTGTTAATGCATGTTAAATAATCATGATTTCAATGGCGACCAGGATTATATTTGAGTCTTTTTGTGCAATAATCTACCAGCCCGTGCAGTCTGAGCAGTCTGGGCAGCAGGAGGGGGTCCTGTACAGTGTCAGACAGGTGGTTTTAATGTTATGGCTGATAGTGTGGAGGAGAGTGAGGGCTTTAGTGAAATCTCCCACGTTCAGAGGCAGACTGATCCGCAGCAGCACTGGGACAAAATAAAGCCTAAAAGACCCCCAACGCATGGGTGTGTGAGCTCTCCTCCAGGTCTACTTCCGTGCAGAGACGTCCTCCTTTCCTGGGCTCCAGCTTTAACCCCGGAGAGCGGGGAGAGGAGGAGAAGAAGGTGTAGAAGTGTGCTGGTGATGGGGGAGTCCAGGGGCTGCTGTGTCTGCTCAGTGCGCGGATCTCGGGGCGGAAAGGGTTAAAGCACAAACACAGATCTCTCCCATCCCTCAAACACAAGCACAGCTCTCTTTAAACACAAACACGACCGCCCGGGAGGACTCACAGCCGTCTCATAACTGGGGACCGCCGTTTTGGGGGATTCGCCGAGGAGATTTCTCGTCCCGAAGCGCCGAGCCTTAAATCCGGAGCGCCGCCATTTTCACCGAAAAATATACAATACTGGAGGACGGCGCAGTGCGCATGCGCGGAGGGGCTGAAGGGAAACAAGGGCTCAGCTTTTCAACACCGTAAAATTATTACTTGTGTGTGTGTGTGTGTGTGTGTGTGTGTGTGTGTGTGTGTGTGTGTGTGTGTGTGTGTGTGTGTGTGTGTGTGTGTGTGTGTATATATATATATACATACATATCATATATATCTAAATATATACATACACCACATATATATATATATATATATATATATATATAATCTATATCTAAATATATAGATATATGTCACATTTACATACAGTCAGTCCAAAGTTTATCTGTGTTTTGCACTGGGCCAATAAACTGATAAACCATTCACAACTGAGACAGATAGATAGATAGACAGATAGATAGATAGATAGACAGATAGTTAGACAGATAGATGGATAAATAGATAGACATTCAGAAAGAAAGATAAATAGACAGACAGGCAGATAGATAGATAGACAGACAGATATATAGATAGATAGACAGATAAAGAGATAGATAATGAATTTACAAGAAATACATTAAAACTAAAGTAAGGAGTCCTTGGTTAATATAAGTCGGTATTACAGTAGAGTGAACTCAGATGAAGGATTGATTTAAAAGGCGGAGCGTATCACTTTTTAAGAACTGTCCTTTTAAAAGTGAAGCAGGTGAGGTGTGCTCTGGTATTCATGGGTTACATTATATTATGCTAACAATAAATTAAACAGTTATAGTCTAGGGTCGCGCTCGAGTCCCAGTTGTGTCACGTGTGACCCAGGATAGTGAGGTTTGAGGAACCTGCTTCATTAGACTTTTTTATTTGATTAATAAGAGACTCACCGTCCTACGCAAGTGTGAACCCTTAAAGAAAGCCTTAAAAGAGCAGAATCTCCCAGAACTGCATGATCCAGCTCATCAGTCAACATCCTGCCACGCTCGGTGGTACGAGTAGGAAAATGGAGCTGATCCAGTTGTCCTCATTTTTCAAGATACCAAGAGGCAAAGTGACTTTGCAGGAGGTTCATTACTGGGGCACGGACGGCAGAAGCCTCCAAAGGCTCGTCAGCGTTTCAGTAGGAACAGGCACTGAAGTGACCCCTTTATTCAGACCCTATATTATTCTCATCAGTGCACGGGGCTGGAGATTAAAGCAGAAAGCACACGTTCAGGGAGTGTGATGACCATGCATTAGCGCAGCTGCTGGTGCTCGAGGCACTGGGAATGTAGACATTGTGAAACTCAAAGTGAGACTTAAAGCGCCCGGGGCGCTGTGATGGGGACAGTAACATGCTCAAGGGTACTTCGGGGTAACCTACTGGTCTGGGATTAGAACCCACAACCTTCTAATCATAGGACCAACTCCCTAACCACTAGGCCGCCGATGTCAGATCTCAAGCCAGTGGAACGGGGGTGTTCGGACTGGCACCATCATAACCCAGTACAGTTTTAAAACTTTGTTTACTGGGGTTTCACAGAGAGAGATGATACAGAATAACTGCAGTTGTTATAACAGTTATAACTGATATTACATGTTCTATGCTAAGACACAGTGAATGTGCTGAAGCTGCTACTAAGATACTTGAAGTTGGTGTATGCTTTATTTTGACAGTTGTTTAGTGCACATATAAAGAAATGATAACTTTGTTTCTTTCGTTGGCTGAGCCACATCTGAATCAGAATCATTTCCACAGGCACAGATTTGTGAGTGAACTATTATTACGAGCAGCTCCTCTTCTCCATCAAAAGCAGCAGGTTTGACTTTAGCACCAGCCGGGGTGATCACTTTTATTCAATGCAGCCAGTTATTGTTGTGTGAGAGTAGTAATAATAATAACGATCATAAAAATAATTAATTACTGCTGTTCTGTTCAGTTTTAATTAGCATATGTAGATCAGCACAGGTTCAAAAGTACAGTTAAATGTATTTGACAAGAAGAACCTGTAATCACTACATATAAATAACAACAACTATTATTATTATTATTAGTAGTAGTAGTAGTACTTGTGTTTTATGCTGAGTAACATAAGCATTACAGCATTATTATTATTGTTATTATTATTATTATTATTAACAATAATATAGAGGGATAAAGTTGATCAGCCAAAGCATGAAGTTATTGGAAAGAGTAGTGGAAGCAGGTTAAGAAAAGAGGTGATGATCAGTGAACAGCAGTATGGTTTTATGCATAGAAAGAGCAGTACAGATGTAATGTTTGCTCTGAGGGTGTTGATGGAGAAGTACAGAGAAGGTCAGAAGGAGCTGCATTGTGCCTTTGTGGATTTGGAGAAAGCATATGACAGGGTGCCTAGAGAGGAGTTGTGGTTTTGTAGGAGGAAGTCAGGAGTGGCAGAGGAGTATGTGAGAGTAGTTCAGGATATGTATGAGGGCAGTGTAACAGTGGTGAGGTCTGCAGTAGGAGTGACGGATGCATTCAAGGTAGAGGTTGGATTACATCATGGATTAGTGCTGAGCCTATTCTTGTTTGCAACGGTAATGGACATGTTGATGGACAAGGTTAGACAGGAGTCCCCGTGGACGATGATGTTTGCTGATGATATTGTGATCTGTAGTGAGAGTAGAGAACCTGGAGAGATGGAGATATGCTCTGGAGAGGAGAGGAATGAAAGTGAGTAGGGCAAAGACAGAATACATGAGTGTGAATGAAAGGGTGGAAAGTGGAGTGGTTAGGATGCAGGGAGAAGAGGTAACAAAGGTGGAGGAGTTTAAATACTTGGGATCAACAGTTCAGAGTAATGGTGAGTGTGGAAGAGAGGTGAAGAAGAGCGAGAGCAGGCAGGTTGGAATGGGTGGAGAAGAGTGGCTGGAGTGATTTGTGACAGACGGGTACCAGCTAGAGTAAAAGGGAGTTAAAGATGCTGAGATGTTCGTTGGGTGTGACGAGGATGGACAGGATTAGAAATGAGTATATTAGAGGGACAGCTCAGGTTAGACGTCTTGGAGACAAAGTTAGAGAAGCAAGGTTGCGTTGGTTTGGACATGTGCAGAGGAGAGACGAGGATTATATCAGGAGGAGGATGCTGAAGATGGAGCTGCCAGGAAAGAGGAGAAGAGGAAGACCAAAGAGGAGGTTTATGGATGTGGTGAGAGAGGACATGCAGGTGGTCGGTTTGAAGGAGGAAGATGCAGAGGACCGGGAGCAGCCGAAAAAAAAGGAAGAAGATTATTAGTAATAATAACAACAATATTATTATATAATATAGTATAACAATAATGGCAAACTCAGCAGTAAGAAGTTCATTCTGCTGTTGATCCTGTGTTGACCCAAATATGGCTCATAAAAAGTGGAACTGTAGAACAATGTTATAAGTATGACCAATATTAAAACTTGTAGAACTCGGTTCAGCCCTTCATTTCCTGTGTGTGATAACAGATCGTTGTTTTTCTGGAGCGGAACGTTTAGGCGCAGTGAACGCTGCCTGTGTTTCTCTCTCTCTGGCCAATCAGCGACGAGCTGATCCGCAGGCCCGGTCCTGCCCCGCCTGCTTTTATTTTATTTACACCAATAATTATTTATCTCAAAGCAAATTCGCCTCATTTACATCTTATTTCTGCGTTTAATTGATCAACCGCCTGATTTCGCTGCTTTACAGCTGAATTGTGGGACGAGGAAGAACCAGATGACACAAAACGGGACCCACTTTACACAAGTGGAATAGTGCTGCTGGGTTTCTGCGATTTTTACATAATTTCTTTTGATTTTATCAAGATTTTTTGCACTTCTTCTGACACTATGGACGACAAGATGTTTACAAAAGAGCTGGATCAGTGGATCGAGCAGCTGAACGAGTGCAAACAGCTCACGGAAAACCAAGTGAAAATCTTATGCGAGAAAGTAAGTAAAACTGTTTCTCAAGGCTTTCCTTTTACCGTCAATCATTTCCTCGTGATTAAAAACAGCAAACGCGTTTTTAAAACGCATAAATCTATGATAACGCAGTCAACAACGCTGCAACTAGCTGCCTCTTCTCATTGGCTGTTGCTCCATCGGTTACACGTTGGGTTGGCACCTATGTGCCATTTCATTGGCTGCCCAGCCACCATAGTCGCACACTATTGGCTGGTGTTAAGTGCGATGAGAAAGGCAATAATAACTCAGCGCTGCTCGTTGTCAGGCAGAGAAATGTTTCAAACTAGGCAGGCAAATAACATTTTAGTCCATTTTATGCTAAATAAACATATCTAAATGATTTTTTCTCCAACCTTATGGTTTTTAATGAAAAAACGCGAGTGATAATATCATATAACACCAAATCAGGCTAACCTGGTTAGTTAAAGGGCCCAGTTCTGCTTTTTTAATGTATTTTGTTTCTCCATCTGATGTCAGTTCATGACGTTTGTGTGCTTTAGGCGGTCATATGTATCGAAACGTTGTATTGTCCCTTACAATTATCCGAATGATTGATGTTATTAAGTGACATTAAATTGGATATTATGTGACCAAGTCAAAGCTGTGATTGCTGATTATGACGTCACATCCTTTTCTTAAAGGGCCCGTTTCCCAATTTAGTGTCTCCCTTTAGGGTTACTAGGCCAAAATGTACATTATTATATGATTACAAATACAATAAAATATTCAGAATCTCTTTTTCACCAAAATCAGATAATTAGTTTCATCTAACGTTATTGTCTATAATAGTATTATCTTTTATAGATTCATAAATAAAGAATAAATAGTCACACTTAAAAAAAAAATGGACCATAAAATAGAGTACAGATTTAATAAAATACTTTGGTATATTGTACAGACATGAAATGGACTTTAAACAATGCTATAGACTGTATAAAACACTATATTTTAATAATAGATATTCAAATGTATATGTATATGTAAATGTATAAATGTATATCCCCCCAGCGGGAGGGTCTGGGTCCTTTCTGTGTGGAGCTTGTTCTCCCCATGTCTTTGTGGGTTTCCTTGGGAAGCTCCAGTCCTCCCACCATCCAAAGACCTGCACGTCAGGTGGATTGGAGATCCTAAATTGCCCTCTAGTTGTGTGTGTGTGTCTGTGTGTCTACCCTGTGATGGACTAGTGACCTGTCCCCGCCTTTTGCCCTGTGAGAGCTGGGATAGACTCCAGCACCGCCCGTGACCCTAATCACAACAAGCGGCTCAGATAATGAGTGACAAGAGTGAGTGAGGACGTGCAAGGCAGTAAAGCAGCGAGGCAGTAAGTTAATCTGCATGTGACGACTGACGATGAGAGATGAAAAGAGAATGTTTGTAGAGTCTGAAACTGAATTAATGTGGATTGCTTGTCCTCAGCTCAGAACAAAATCGACCCGGTCAGAAAGAGCGACAGCACTTCCGTAACACCATTTTCCTCTTCTGGTGCAGGGAAATGAGTCTCTGAGCCAGAGCGGGGGAACTATTACTGTGAAGTGCTGGTGCTCTCCAGGACTGAGAATAGAAACGCCGCTCATCTGTCTTGGCCTTCCTCCAGATGATGAGCAATTCGGTTTCAGCAGAATTAGCTTTCTATAAAGATAAAGCCATGACCCGGGTTTGTGACAGATCCCATCAGGATCTTACAGTTTAAAAAAATATATATAATCATTATTATGAAGTATATTACTTCCAATTCCTGATTACAGGGACAGCCCCCCCTGAAGCAAGTTGGGCTTAAGGGTCTTGCTCAGGAACCCAATGGTGGTAGTGCTGGGATTTGACCCTGTGATCTCTTGGGCCAGAGCTGAGTGTCCTGTCACTAGACCACCACCTTCCTTTGATGAAAAGTTGGTCAATAGTAAAATGTTTATAATATCATGATTTAATAAAAAACTAATTGAAATGAAAGACGGACACAGGACACAGTGAGACACAACGAAATTCAGCCTCTGCTTTTAACCCACACACACTGTGCTGCAGGGGAAGCTATTGAAAGTGCTCAGGGAGCAGTGATAAGGACGGTACCTTGCTCAATGGTACCTCAGGGCAACCTCCTGGTCTGGGATTCGAACCCATGACCTTCTGATCCTGGGGCCATCCATTATTATTTAATGATCTGTATTAAGTCTAACCTTAACCCTAACCTAAATCTAATCTTAAACCTACACCTAAAATGGGGCAGCGGTGGCCTAGCGGTTAGGGCGTTAGCCGCAGGATCGGGGGTTCAAACCCCTTCCCAATAGGTTGCCCTGAGGTACCCTTGAGCAAGGTACCGTCCCCATCACTGCTCCCCGGGCGCTTTCAATAGCTGCCCACTGCTGCACGGGTTTGAGTGTGCATGGGTTAAATACAGGGGTCCAATTTCGCTGTGGTTTATGTGTGCTGTGCCGTGACCTCGCAGTGACAAGGGTTGTCACTTTCACAAAATGCTGTTGAGATTTGAAAACAATACATTTATATATTTTTACTGAATATTTTTGTGACTGGTGGTGTGACTGATGCCTGGTCGGGCAGATTAAAGGTGCTCTCACTTTAGGTGTGCTGCTGCAGGAGATCCATCAGCACAGTGTTCCTTCTTCACTGCAGGGAAGGAAATTTCTTATTGCAGAGCATAAATCCTGAGTTTCCACTTTCCAGGCGAAAGAAATCTTATCGAAGGAGTCCAACGTTCAGGAGGTACGCTGTCCCGTCACAGTGTGTGGAGATGTGCACGGCCAGTTCCACGACCTCATGGAGCTCTTTAAGATCGGAGGAAAATCCCCGGATACTAACTATCTCTTCATGGGGGACTACGTCGACCGAGGCTATTACTCAGTAGAGACAGTCACGCTTCTAGTGTCTTTAAAGGTAAAATCTTCTTTCACCAGATTGTTTCCAAGAGCCACTTGCTTTTTGTTTTCACCCCAGAAGCCCAGTTCCAGTGGATTTAGTTTTAAGTACAAAAGGAGTCATAATTTATTCTGGCATGGCCATTTTTCAACCTCTCCTTATTGTTGTGATTCTTGGGTCTGTCCATAGTAATGAAAGTGAAAGTGAATATTTGTCAGTTTGAAAGACAAACGCATCCTCTGCTTTTAACTCTTACACTCACAGACATGCACAGCTATTGAAAGTGCCTGGGGAGCAGTGATTGGGACAGTACCTTGCTCAAAGGTACCTCAGGGCAACCTACCGGTCTGGGATTTGAACCCATGATCTTCCGCGATCCTGGGGTCTAGTCCCTAAACACTAGGCCACCACTGCTCCCACAGGGGTCAGAAAAACGGCCTAAGTGGAAAAATCTTAAAAACGCTAGTGGAGGGCGATATGGAATAAATATCATATCATGATACATTTCACAAAATCTTGAAAAGCAGTGCAGCACCACTGGGGATCAGACTCATTTTTGACTTCTGTAACAAACTGTTTTTTTATTTCCTCATTTTCAAGGTTCGTTATCAAGAGCGAATTACCATCCTTCGGGGCAATCACGAAAGCAGGCAGATCACACAGGTTTACGGCTTCTACGACGAGTGTCTGAGAAAGTACGGCAATGCAAACGTGTGGAAATACTTCACAGACCTTTTCGACTACCTGCCCCTCACGGCCCTGGTGGACACACAGGTAACCCCCTACAGGAAGCGGTGGTCTGTAATGCGAGTGTCATATCAAGGATCTTATCAAGGCAGGGTCCTGGTCCTGGAGAGGAGGTGCACAGCACAGTTTTGTAGTTCCTCGCCTCAAAAAAACTCTGCTAACAGGTGAGTTGAAATCACCAAACTATCCTGGGTACCAGCCTTCCAGGACAGGAGTTGGACACGTTTGCTTCTGGGCTACAATGTTTTCCAGTTCTGAAATTAGAAGTGTCGTTCAGATTTGGAAATTGCCCCCGCCTCTGAAGGGTCCGTTCAGACATTTTTTGCACTGTAGATTCTTTCCAAACCATGAACACATGGAATTAATTCTCTCTCTCCGCTCTTGCAGATATTCTGTCTCCATGGAGGACTTTCTCCATCCATCGACACGCTGGATCACATCCGAGCGTTGGACCGCATTCAGGAGGTCCCGCATGAGGTCAGCTTGTTCTGTGTGTGCTGTAATTCAGTGTTTCCCGAACCCAATCCTGCAGTCCCGCTGCCCTGCACAGTTTCATTTCATTTGATTAAATGTTTGATAATTAGCTGATGAGCTGGATCAGGTTTGTGGGGACTGGCAACCCAGGACGGGGTTTAGGAGCCATTCTTTAATCATCACAAAGTCACAGCCATAAAAGCCTTTACATTTTGTATGTAAAGACAATTCTTGTTTTTTTTTTGTAACTTTACAAACAGAACACACATGAACATTATGCATGGTTTAAAAGAATTTATTAGTTATTCTTCTAAACAGCCTGATATAGACATTTATTATGTGGTAAATACATTTAAGGTGACTCATAAAATGAATCCTTACTATAATAATGTATTTTACATAATGAAATGCAGTTATTTAATAGATTATCTTATTAGTAGACTGTATATAACATTATTCAAGTTGTATTAATCATTGGAAATGTGTTTATATATATAAAAGGTATGTTTTAAAATAAAAAACTAACTGTGAGGGTTTTGTTTGATGGGGAAATGCTGGTTGCTGTGTTCTCATGTGAACTGTTGTTGACAGGGTCCTATGTGTGATCTCCTGTGGTCGGACCCTGATGATCGCGGCGGTTGGGGCATTTCCCCCAGAGGAGCTGGGTATACCTTCGGCCAGGACATCTCCGAGACCTTCAATCACGCCAACTGCCTGACCCTTGTGTCCAGAGCACATCAGTTAGTGATGGAGGTAACACTGACAGTGTGTTCAGATCAACCAATAGCAAGTAACTAGATGGGTAACTAATGTTCAGACATCATGTTGTCCCGTCAGTGAACTCGGACCTGATTAGCTGAGCAATAGGCCCACTGATGGGTTCCTATCATTTAAGAAACATCACTGCAGTGTGCACAACTCCTAAATTGGCTCTGCAGGCATTTCCTTGCAGTCCTAAGTCTGGAATGAAATTCCATCACTCTAGCCTGAACGTCGTCAGTAATGCTCTGGAACTTTTTCAGGGCTACAACTGGTGTCACGAGAGGAATGTAGTCACCATCTTCAGTGCCCCAAACTACTGCTATCGGTGCGGTAATCAGGCGGCTATCATGGAGCTCGATGACACGCTGAAGTATTCATTGTAAGTATAAGGCCATATATGCAGTGTCCTATGGATTACTTTTATGGATTTCTAGCATTTTTATTACATTAAAAACGTTAGATCCTTCTGTCAGGCCTAAAAGAGTTTAGCCCATCCTTGAGCTATAATGAGTGCTTCAGTCCTGCCTTCTCTTTCAAAGAGACACAATACAGGGCAGCCATTCATAACCGAGGGAGTTTACGGAAATCAGCTTTAAACAAAAGCTGGACAAAAGCAGCGGCGCTCTGCCCTGAAAATAAATTAAATTACTTAAAGAGTAAAGCAGAGAACGCCTTAAACACATAAACACCTGCTTCTGGATTTGTAGTCACTCGTTATTTAACTAACGGACTGGCGGCCTTTTCCACATTGTTTCTCTTCATTTCGCCCCGAGTGCTGGGACAGCCTCCAACACCACCCACCTCTCTTGTCAGGATAAGCAGCTCAGAAAATGGATCGATAGATGGTTCTATTACAGTACATGGCTTATCAGGTTCATCAGTTCAGTTAAGTACCAGTGACTGCAAAATCCAGGTCTGCAACCGGCAATCGAGAAGTAAAGCAGCCGTCGTCGCTTAGAAACTGGTGTCCAGTGAAACGGCACAAGTGTGCGTGAACGTTGTTTCATCGACCAGTCAGATTGCAAGATTTTGTGGCCAGCCAGTGAAAATGCTGGTGGAACTACCAGTGCAAAGAAGCACCGATGACGTTTTCTTGGTTAATCTACTCCATGTTTGCTGTTTGTTTGTTTAGCTTGCAGTTCGACCCTGCACCAAGAAGAGGGGAGCCTCATGTCACCCGCCGCACCCCAGACTACTTCCTGTGAAGTCTCCAAGCCCGACATGACAAAGCAGTGTTCCACAGCGCCATCGATCTCCAATGAAGCATCAAGGGGGGGGGGGGTATCAGATATCAGACAGAGATATCAGACAGGTGGAAAAAACAATGACCTACACACACAAACACCGATACAAGCACAGATCCGGCGACAGGAACTGGTCTTTTCACACATGTTAATGAAATTAGTTTCACCGAGATGAGAACACACTTACTGCTTCGTTAGTTCATCTGCAGTGTTTTACTCTTCGGGTCGCGCACAGCTTGCTTTAGGCTGGGCCGTGTCAACGTTGGGGTGAATAGAAACCTTGCCATGCATAGAACCATCTTCACACAGCATAACATTGATTCATAGCATCATCTCAGACTTTGAGAAGATTCATTTTCTTATTATTTTAAAGGGAAAGTATGGAAATGAATGCTCTTGTCCTGCACCTTATCTGGTTCAGTATTTTTCAGTGTTATTAGATGATAGAATGGCTACACAAGGTTTTGTTTTTTCCTCGCTGATTTGTCGAAACAAGCACTTTCTTTCAGCTGTTCTAAACCACAGGCTAAACTCCTTTTGCTACAACAGTGTAAAGTGTAAACCCTGTTTTTAAGGCTGAAGATCTAAGATAAAGCTCTTTTTATGTCAAGACATTTGTCATAGTGTGTGAATGTGCTTTATTCCTAATACTTGTTCATTTCGCACCAAAGCCCTCTTTGGGTTCTACTTGAATTGCAACTGGTTTTTGAAAAACTACATATTTTATTTGTGTATGCAATGTTTAGGTCAAAACCTTACCTTTTACAAAATAAGAGTAAAAGCAACAGTAAAGGAGTCGTATTTATAACTGAAGTAAGGCGGACGTCTGGTTCCATTCGGTACCGCTGTTTCAGACTCAAAGTTTCTCTAGTTTGGAGCATCAGAGACGTTATGAGTTAAAATCTCAGTGTGTTGACAGTCATGTAATATTGAAAAGTTGGTAGAATTCCTCTTAAGTCCCATTTGACCAGGTTAAATCTGCCAGTTTAAAATCTACCCACTAGAAGGCGTCATTGTCCTTAATGTCCAGTTGTTGCAGACTAATTTTAGATAACATCATCTGCAATGGGCATATTTTATGAGCGCTGTCTAGGTCACTCATTACAACCCATCTCCCCCACCCCTGACCCCCACTGATTTTATTCCCTGAAGGATAATGCCATATCCCAACGTCCTCTATAGGTCTAAAGAGTCTGAGCATTTTTTTTTTTTTTTGGAACCAATTGAGTATAAGTTTTCCCATTTAACTATATGTATAATGGTGATGTTAGATATTACGAACGGTCACTTTAATCCATCTCCTTTTTAAAATGGGACTTCAAGACATGAATTGCGCAAAAACTAAGAGAAAACAAGTTCCTGATGCTTAGTGGCAATAGCTGTGATAATGGTTTTTTATTACTCCTTTTTTGTTATAGTGAATTTCTGAGATCAGAACTGAGTTTTTGGTGAATCCTGTGGTTTAGGTTGAACATTTTTCAACTTATTTCCATTACAATTCTCAGAAGCTTCCTGTTAGTGTCATTCGCTAAAACGAGAAAAAGCATTGAAAGTAAGGCGTAAGGGATAAAGGAAAAAAGGGCATAATTTACAGTAAGATGCACTGAGATTAGTAAGAGCAAGACAGGAAATAATGCTTAGTTCTTCAGCTTGAAAATCATAAAAACACTAAAATCCAATGCACAAAAACACAGAACATTTAAAATAATCATCTTAAGTGGTGTTTCTGTGCACAAAAATCTGATAAATGGGCACAACATAAGTTAAAGTGACACAACCTTTGCATTTCACCCACACACACCATCCAGCAGGGGGCAGCCATATCCAGCACTTAGGGAGCAGTGGTGGGACAATGCCTTGCTCAGAGGTACCCGAGGGCAACCTACTGGTCTGGGATTCAAACCCACAACCTTTCAGTCCTGGACTCCCTAACCTACGGGTCACCGCTGACCCGAGTGTGTTTGTACCTGAGTCTCTGTAATCAAAGCTATCTGCACAGGCCTGGTTAAGGAGTTGGTGCAGGATTGGAAGGATTTTAACTCCCAGACCAGTAGGTTGCCCTGAGAAACCCTTGAGCAAGCTACTGTCCCCATCACTGCTCCCTGGGCACTTTGAACAGCTGCCCCCTGGTGCACGGTTTTTATGGGTGAAATGCAGAGGTTGTTTCACAAATATCAAAACAGTCACTTTCACTTTCACTTCAGGCAGAAATGGGAGAGTAATGTGTGAACGAATGATTTTATGCAACATAATTCAGACAGAGGTGCTCATAAACTATTTACTCCAGATCTCATTGCTGTTGATGCATGAAGCAGCCATCTTGGAATTTTATGCTGGGGTCGGTGAGGTTCCTCCGACTTTCCCAGCGGGAAATCCAACCACAAGGACTTTTCCAAGTCCACAGTTTGCTCCAGTAGGAAATTCTGACTTCCCAGTTCAACCATGCACCAAAAATATTGATCGCAAAGTGCTCCCGCCTTCATGATACATCACCAGGAGGAGATCGTTCCAGTCTTTGCACTGCAGGAGTCATTAGGCATGTTTATAGAGATAATATTGTCTTCTTTAACTTTGGCTGGAGTGTCTCTTCAAGTGCATTAAATGTCAGTTTACATTAAGATGTAAAAACTTTGGCTGAGCAGCCTGGTCGGCTGAATCTGGCCGTTTAATCGGGCCACTCCACCTGTAAAATGTTGAGAATCAAGGAAGTGCTAAGGCTGACAAGGAAGACAAAAAGAACCCAGCGGGGAAAACGCAACATACTGCAGGCTGAAGGGAAGGCCAGGAAAGGTGAGCCTAAATACAGTGTGACGGAAGCACAAACACGTACGTACAGTACGCACCAGCATGTCACACACCAGGAGCAGATGGAGGGTGGCTGACTCAGCAATATGAGCGAGAGAGAGAAGGAAGAGCCAGCTGGAAAATGATCAGTGAACAGTGAACCTGAACAGGCCTCTGAGTATGAATGAACGTTTGTGTTGAGGTCTATTTCAGCTGGAGGAGTTTGTCCTCTTTACCTGCAGCAAAGGCCCCTGCTCCTCCAGATCTTCTACATGTTGGAACATTGGTGTGAGGATAAGATGTATACCAGCATCAGTGAGGTACTGATGCTGGATGATTAGTTTTATAAACTCCACTCCAGCTCATCACCAAAGTTCCTGGATGGAGCTCCAGTGCTCTTTTAAAAACCTTAAAATTAGCCTCAGATCAGACTCCAAAAGGGCTGAGCATCAGATCAGATCATTCCCAGATCAGATCATTTAGATCATTCCCCGACAAGCCATAAAATAATATATATATAGCATATAAAACTACATTTGGGATATTAGCTGGCATATATCTATATTTGTATATATGGTGCAGCGGTGGCCTAGTGGTTAGGTAGCTGGCCCCATGATCTGAAGGTCATGGGTTCGAATCCCAGACCAGTAGGTTGCCCTGAGGTTCCCTTGAGCAAGTTGCTGTCCCATCACTGCTCCCCAGGTGCTTTAAACAGCTGCATGTTGTGTATGGGTGAAAAGCAGAGGTGTAATTTTGTGTGTCTCACTGCTGTGCCATGTTTCACAATGACAAAAATACAGCGGTGCCATGACGAGTTTAATTCGATCTGTGACAGAGTTCGTAACTCAAATTACTCGTATGTCAAATCAATTTTCTACATTGAAATTCCATTAATCCGCTCCGGATCCCCAAAAAAACACCACATTCTTTTTGTTCCATGTTTTTAAATAAGAAAGATGTGCTTATGGACAACAAATATTGTATAAAAACACAATACAGTAGAATGTGCTGCAGTAAACTGGTTTTATTAAGTATAATGTGCAGCATTTGCCTTGGAGATCAGATGACTTGAAGATGCTGAAGGTGGAGAAGAAAGGCTGAATAACTGAATCTTATTGGCTGATTTCTGCCCGTGTCGCCACGCTGTCCTCACTTTCCTGGGCGGGGTTTTCCATTAAAACTAGTCCAGTGTGTCTGTTTCAGGTGCAGACTGGAGAAGTGCTGCGCTCGTACTGCTTCACCAAGTCGACTGCACGCACACCTTGGTCATGTTTTTCGATCATCTTTCTTTAATTCCATGCTCATCATCCGCTTCTTCTTCTCAGCTCTGTCCTTCGCGCTCACTCTCTTCGTACACTAAGTTTTTTCAAAATAACTGCGAACACAAATGCGAGCACAACACTGACGCTTCCACTGCGAGCGAACTGCTTAAAGTGAACGAGTGAGACACGGGATGCTGGGCGGATGTTGCGGCGTTCACTGAGCCATCTAGCAGTGGGTCTCTGAAGCCGGCTCGTAACCCAATTTTAGCTTCAACTCAAAGCAAAAAAAAAGTCGAGAGACGACTCGTATCTTGAAAACTAGCTAGTTGGGACACTTGTAAGTCAAGGTACCTGTAGTGACCTTCACTTGTGCGTGTGTACGGAGCATCACAGGTTATTTAAACTGAATCAGTGGTCATCAGATAATCTGTTTTTCCTAAAACCAGGATTAAATGTAATGACTACCACAGGCAGCTGTGGTGAGAGAAGATGCCATACAGCTTTGTGAAAAGAAACCATGCCAAGCATTTTACCCCCAAAAAACCTCACATATGAAGACATAGATCCAAGACATAGATTATAAATCAAATTCTTTTCCACCAACATTACAGTGTGAGGGGTCTTTCTTGGTGGTGGTCTAGTGGTGGATACTTGCCTATGAGCCTCTGGATCAAGAGGTCCCAGGTTTGAATCCCACCTCTGGCACTACCACCACTGGGTCCCTGAGCAAGACCCTTAACCCTGAGTGTCTCCAGGGGGACTGTCCCTGTAATTAGGACATGTAAGTCGCTCTGGATAAGAGCGGGAGGCAGTTTGATTGCAGTGTGTGTGTGTGTGTGTGTGTGAGACAGAGAGAGAGAAAGTGTGTATTCTGTTTAAAAATTCTTAAGCACCGGCAGGCGCTTTCCACCCCCTTCTGCTCTGTCTCTCACTTTGTCACTCTTTTTCAGTCTCTCTCTCTCTCTCTCTCTCTCTCTCTCTCTCCCTCTCTCTTTATCACTCTCTCCCTCTGTATTCTTTTTCTTTTTTCTCACACTCTCTTGCTATCTTTCTTTTCTCTCTGTTTGCCTCCCTCTCTTTCACCTTTTTTCCTCTTTTCTCCTCCACTCTCTCTACCACTCTATGTTCTTTCTCTTTATCTCCTATCTGATCCTTTCTTCCTCTCTCCCGCCTTCTCTCTCCTTTTCTCTCCTCTCCCCACTTTCTCTTTTTGCTGTCCCTATTTTATGTTCAGTTAGCCATTCTTTCTCTCTCACATTGTCTGTTTCTTTCCTTCTTTACTTTTTACTCTGTTTTTCTCTTTCTCCCACTGTTCATCCTATCTCACACTCATCCTAGTTTCATACTCAAATAAAAAATATTAATAACTTAGCACTATGATTCTTCTCAAGCAAGAGAAAAATATGTAGAAACTCATTTCAGAATCCACAGAAACCTGAAATCACAGTTTTCTTCACAAGCTCTTCCTAAATGACCTTTAGAAGGTCGAGTTAGATGCTCCCACCAGTGGGTCCGTTCACAGTTGTCTATTTTTCTTTGAAGTCTTTGCATTTTTTTTGATGAGTTTAATAATTATTGGTTTGCCATTTGTTATACTGTCCAACTAACCATAGTTCATACAGTCCTGTGAGCACTACAGACAAAAAGCCATTGAACATGTGAGAGAACATTTTCTCTCATTGATCCCGTTTAGATCAACAGAAGAAAAACAAAGATATGAAGGCAAACTGTGAGTTCTGGGCACTTTTGATTGCAGTCTTTCAGTCGGTGGCGGTGGTCTAGTGGTAGGATACTTGCCTATGGACCTATGGCTCAAGCGGTCCCAAGTTCGAATCCTGCCTCTAGCACTAGCACCACTGGTCCCTGAGTGTCTCCAGGGGGACTGTCCCTGTAATCAGGACACGGAAGTCACTCTGGATAAGAGCGTCCAGTAAATGTAAGTCACTAAAATGCGATGTCTACGTCAATCTTTTGGAGAATTCCTTCTTTTACACTTCTATCAGGATGAAGAACACACATGGTTATACGAGTACATCCTGTGGATCACTCTTTCTTTAGACTGTGCAAAGTGAAAGGGAAAGTGACTAGCTGCCATTGTGAAACCCAACAAAGTCTTCCTCTGCTTTTCAATCATACACATTTACATTTGTGACATTTAGCTGACTCTCTTATCCAGAGTGACTTACATTTACTACAGGGACAGTCCCCCTGGAGCAATCTGGGGTTAAGGGTCTTGCTCAGGAACCCAATGATGGTGGTGTTGGAGGTGGGATTTGAACCTGCGACTTCTTGGTCTAGACCACCTACACCCACCCACATACATGCATGTAACAGGGTCAGCTACAGCTAAGGTACCTGGGGAGCAGTGATGGGAACAGTAGGGGACTTGCTCAAGGTTACCTCAGGACAATCTACTGGTTTGTGGGCCTAGTCCCTAAACACGAGGCCACCGCTGCCCTCAGGTAAAGAGGTAGAACTAAAAGCAGTAGAATAGAATAATAAAATAAGGATAAAGTAAAAATATATTAAAATAAAAATCTAAAGGTCGAAATATAGATAGATAGAATAGAATATGTCTATATAGACACAGTGCAAGGTTATAATACAAAATGTGCTTATTACAGTGAACACCACTGGGAGTGTTAAGTGGTGATGTGTGAGTGTGCAAATAAGTGTGAGTGTGCTTCCTCTGAGATTTGAAGTATCAAAGTAAAGGTGGTTAGCTAATGAGTCAGTCCCCTGGAAAATGAACTTTGTCAGAAGAATGTGGTAAAGATTTATTTATATATAAAAACAAAATAATATTTAAGCTCATCTTTGATAAAATGTCCAAGACAAATACATGTGAACTATTGGTTGCCATTCTTTCGCTCCCTCCCCAGAAACAGAGACACGTATAATACAGTAAATCCATCGTCTCCTCCTCTGGGCTTTGTTTCAGTTCAGTTTCATCAGTTAGTGTGTGCAGTTACACAACAGCTATTGAGAATTTGGCAAAACAACCCTGGGAAAATGTTCTCCCCTCCAGGTGGGTCATCCTGTAAGGGTCTGAAAGCTATGACTTTTAGCTTTTCTGCTTAATTCTGGGTTATTTTGGTGGTGCAGTGGGTGCGTTGTTGCCTCACAACGAGAAGGTCCTGGGTTGGACTCCCAGGCAGGACGGCCCGGGTCCTTTCTGCGAGGAGCTTTTTCTCCCCGTGTCCGTGTGGATTCTTCCATGAGCTCTGGTTTCCTCCCACCGTCCAAGGACATGCACATCAGGTGGACTGGAGATCCTAAATTGTCCATAGCTATGTGAGTGTCTGTCTCCTCTGGCGACCTGTCCAGGATGTTTCCCCGCCTTTCACCCGGTGAGAGCTGGGTTAAGCTCCAGCACCCTACAACCCTGGTGGTGGTGGTGGTCTAGTGGTAGGATACTTGCCTATGGCTCAAGAGGTCCCTGGTTCAAATCCCACCTTTGGCACTACCACCACTGGGTCCCTGAGCAAGACCCTTAACCCTGAATTGCTCCGGGAGGACTGTCCCTGTAATTAGGACATGGAAGTTGCTCTGGATAAGAGTGTCTGATAAATGTAAGAATAATGAGGACAAGTGGCTATGAAAATGAGTGAGTGAGCTTGTTTCTGTATTGTATCTGGGACATTTTTAGTGCTCTTAGGGCTGTTCATCTCTTCATTATTTTAAACACTCATTAGACCACCAAAAGCAAAAAACAGTCCACATAAACAACCTAGATTTTTCCTTCACACACCCACCCACACACACACATGCACACACACACACAATCTGGCAACATAATACAGTAATTTATGAGGCACATTGAGACACTGAACGCAACATTTTTCCTTCTTTCTTCAGTGCAGAAATGTAACGGAGGCATACAAAATACATCACTGCAGAACCCCGAGAGCCTCTGTAAGAGACTGAGTGTGAAGTGAAGCAACAGCAAATTAGAGCTCTACATTATGCACTCATGCCAGGCTGGGGAATTTACTTTGGAGGTTAAATTCAGCTCCAAAATGGACTAAATGACTACTTAAGTGCTCCCTGAACTCACATGTACACCCGGGTGTCTAACCTGTGGGAATAGTGGAATTGACAAGCCAAGGCCCCGGGTTTGCTTTGGAGGCTCCCGAGCGTGTTAAACCATCCAAAAAAGTTGTGAAGGACCATGTGTTACAGAGAAAGCACATGGCAACCTCCGCCCTCCCATTTCAAAAGGCCGAGCTCAACAGAAATATGGTTCTCACAGCACACCACTCTTGTTCTTTCATAATCTTACAAAATTTATTAATTTATTGCCTTTAAAGCTTAGCTCCGCCCACACTCTGCACAATCATATCATGTCATATTTCTTTGAAAATCTTGTTTCCAATCATATTGTGTCATATATGTTTCCACTGGGGCACTGGTGGCCTAGTGTTTAGAAACTAGGCCCCAGGATCGGAAGGTCATAGGTTTGAATCCCAGATCAGTTGCCCTGAGGTACCATTGAGCAAGATACTGCTCCCCGTCACTGCTCCCCGGGCGCTTGATCTGGCTGGCCAATGCTGTACAGTGTGTGTGGGTTAAAAGCAGAGGTTCTTCGGCTCTCTGAGATCAAACAAACACCTAAATCGACTCAAATTAAATGTTTAATCCATGTCTTTCATTGCTGGATTTATGCCTGATTCTTTTCTACAAAACAATCAGAAAAGTGGTTTATAATAACAGTGCACAGGGCTTTCTTTATTAAACAATAAAACAACTCATTCTGAATAACCTGTTCTGTCAAATCCTCTGTCTGGGGTGTGTTGTCGCCGAAAAATAAACATTTAGATTTTGATTTATGAGATATTTTTTTACATAATTGCTAATTCGTTAGTATCAGTAATAAACTGGAACTGGCTCATGGTAAGGAAAAATACTCTTACTTGTAATTTCTTGTCTTTAAAGGAAATTCCACTGTCATCACCACCACCACACTGGTGGTGAATGGAACCAGACATCTACAACACAAATATCTGAGTGCTAATATGAATGGCTGAAGATGGTAAAATAGTAAAATTGAAAGCAAATAAAGCCTCAAAACCCCATGCATGTAGCCCTCCATTGTGAATGTATAATCATTTCATGTGATTTCTGCAGGAAGACGTCTGGTTCCATTCATCTCCACAGTAAATAACTCTGACCTGATGATACAACCAGAAAAAACATGCAAAAAATATTATTCATAACCATCGTTGAGCTCTTATGTTGAATAAAAAACATGGCAGCTGTTTCTTATAGTTTTCCAACCGGTCAACACAGCCATTAAAGAAAAAAAAAACAACAACAACAAAGCAATAAAAACCTAAAAAAGGCATTTAACTAATTTACCAAAATGTTTTGGTCTGTAAAGTGGGTGCTATAAGGACACACTGCTTCCTAAGCCTTTCAAACAGGATTTTGAAGAACCCATCTCGGCTCTTCATGCTGCTTGTTGTCACTGAAATGAAAAATGTTGGTAAGACAGATTGAAACTCTTACTGGACATGGTTTCAGCTATCAAGCTGTCCCGGGACAGTGGGTGGCATCTAAAGACATCCATGTACAGACGTTCCTTAACATATATTCTTGATATTCATATTTAGTGTTTTGACATCATGTTTTCTGGTCAGCCATTGGGTCAAGGTGTCACTTATTCTGCAGAAATTGGGAAAAATCATTTAATTGGATTGAAAGTGGCAGTTAAGGCACAATAATATACTGAAAATAACAGAAATATACATAGAAATACAGAAATATTTCACAATAGATATAGTTTGCAGCAGTACTTTTACATGAGATTAAACAAAATTGATAACAGGCTGTGTTGATGTAAAACACACATAAACTGTGAACCAGGGCTTTCAGTCTGTCGGAGAGAGTCAGCGGGGAAGGAGGGCGTACTTTTACACGAAACTTTGAAATATGTTACAACTTTAACATGGATTTTGTATTTAAAACATGTATGTCCTTTTAAATGTGGTTATTTCATTTCAGTTACAATCTGACAAATAGAATAACATTAGACATGTAAATTCTGTTTTTTTTTTTTTTTTTTTTTTTTTGGAATTTTATGACATTTCCACAAAACTTCTTAATTGTTTATTATTTTTCTTGTATTCTTTTTCTCTTATTTTTCATTCTTAAAAAACAAAACAAAAAATAAACAAATAAATATATATCATTACTTAAACATTAAATTACTGTTATACATATTAATACCTTAATATATATATTCCCACCCCACCCTCACCTGTCCCGCTCACCTGTCCCGCTCACCTGTCCCGCTCACCTGTCCTGTGCGCACAGGGTGTCACATTCTCGCGAGCCTTTAAGGTTCATCTCTCTTCCATCTGCTGTATCCGAGCATGTGTGTGTGTGTGTGTGTGTGTGTGTGTGTGTGTGATTCCTTTCTCCTAAATCCTCAGATTTGGCCGCCCCGTCCTCCCGGGCTGCGGTAATGCGGGGTCTTGGCCCGAATCCACGGCCCCTGTTTATTAGGGACATAAATAAATAAATAAATGGATAAATAAATATATTAACGACGCAAATCCCTGCCGCGCGCGTGCGCAGGCGCTCCCCTGTCGGCGCGCGCGGACTTCTTTCGAACGGCGCGGGGAGCGCACATCAAAGAGAGAACAAAACACATCAGAACAAAGGATGGTTCCTTCTTTTGCAGAACCGAGGGAGGAGAGCAGAGACCGCGGAGGCTGAACGCTGGTAAGACTATTCTCTATTCTCCTAAAACCAGACAGAAAGAGTGAGATGGATGAAGAGAGAGAGAGAGAGAGAGAGAAAGAGAGAGAGAGAGAGAGAGGAGAAGAAGAAGTTAGAAGAAGAACATCAGTCAGGAAGCAGCAGGGACCTGAGTGGGATCTGTCCTCCACTGGACCTGCATTGTGTTCTGCTCCGTTCTTCTCCTTTTGGATCGTTCTAGTCTTAAAACACCCCAAGCTCTAAGGTGAGGGAATGAAAGCAGTGGAAAGAATAAGGAGTCACAGTTTTAATTTGAAGTAAGTCTGAAATGGAGCTGAGAAGGAAAAGCAGTGAGAAAGTACAAGAAGTTTTCTACTCAGGCTGAACTTCCACTATTCTTTTCCATAACTGAATTAATATCATAGTAATATAAATATGTTAGTAGTAGTAGGAATATAGTAGTTCAGGACTGTAGTATATTGTATAAAGTAGGTAGAATATTGTATATTGTATACTGAGGTAGTGGTGGTCTAGTGGTAGGATCGGTTTCCTATGGACCACGAGGTTGCAGGTTTGAATTCCACCTCTAACACTACCACCATTGGGTTCTTGAGCAAAACCCTTAACCTCCAGGACAGGTTGCTCCAGGACATGTAATTAGGAAAGGGGAGTCATGTACAGGTAAATGTATAGTATAACCTAGTATAGTACAATGTAGTATATATACGGTATTTTAAAATATAGTGTAGTGTATAGTCTAGTACAATGCAGCGTAGTGTAGTGAAGGATAGTGGAATGTAGTGTAATGCAGCATAATATAGCAAATCATAGTACAGTACAGTGTACAGGATATACAGTATAGTGTGTATAGGATAGTATACTATAGTATAGTACATTGTTGTATATTAGAGTCTAGTACATTTTAGTGTAATGCAGTGTAGTGTAGTGAAGTGTATTATAGTGTACAGCAGCATAGTATAGTGCCGTGCGATGATAGATAGTGTAGTGTAGTGAAATATATTATAGTGTAAAGCAGTATAGTATAGTGCAGTGAAGTATATTATAGTTTACAGTAGTAAAGTATAGTACAGTGTAGTGAAGAAAAGTATAGTGTAAAGCAGTATATTATAGTGTAGTGAAGTATAGTGCAGTGTAATGAAGTATAGTATAGTGTAGTGAAGTGCAGTATAGTATAGTACAGTGTAGTGAAGTATAGTATAGTGTAAAACAGTATATTATAGTGTAGTGTAGTGAAGTATAGTACAGTGTAGTGAATTATAGTACAGTGTAGTGAAGTATAGTATAGTGTAAAGCAGTGTAGTATAGTGTAGTGTAATGTAGTATGTAGTATATTATAGTGTAGTGAAGTATATTATAGTGTAGTGAAGTATAGTATAATGTCAAGCAGTATTGTATAGAGCAGTGTAGTGAAGTACAGTATAGTGCAGTGTAGTGAAGTATAGTATAGTGTAAAGCAGTATAGTATAGTGCAGTGTAATGTAGTATGTAGTATATTATAGTGTAGTGAAGTATAGTATAATGTCAAGCAGTATTGTATAGAGCAGTGTAGTGAAGTACAGTATAGTGTAAAGCAGTATTGTATAGAGCAGTGTAGTGAAGTACAGTATAGTGCAGTGTAGTGAAGTATAGTATAGTGTAAAGCAGTATTGTATAGTGCAGTGCAGTACAATGTAGTGAAGTATAGTATAGTGCAGTATAGTGTACTGCAGCACAGTACAGTGAAAGTGAGTTTCCTTGTCATTCTGAAACGCAGCACAGCACGACACAATGAAACTCAACCTCTGCGTTTCACCCATACACACATGTGCAGCAGTGGGCAGCTATTGAAAGTGCCCGGGAAGCAGTGACGGGGACGGTACCTTGCTCAAGGGTACCCCAGGGCAAACTACCGTTGAGGGAATCGAACCCACAATCTTCCGATCCGTGAGAACTCCGTAACCATTAGACCACCGCTGCCTCTATCCCTCAGCAGAAGAATAATAAAAGGACATTGCTGGGATGAAAGCCTGGAACGGTCAGAGCTGATGCAGTGCTGTTGAAAGGACACCTGGCTCTCTAAATTCACAGGATTATGTGTCGGCCGGTGTCGAGATCCATGTTTTTTTCAGATTATTACATACTCATTACATACACAGACATTATTACATTATTACATACTCATTACATACACAGAAACGCCCAGAAAACACATGTAGCTTCACTCGTCTTGGAGAGGAAGCTGGATTATGAGGCTCCTCTGTGACTGCCAGAGTTTTATGAAAGGCCCCCAGTACTCCGGTCATTACGCTGGTCTGCTCAGTTTCAGACGCGGCCTACAGCTCATTAGATGGACTCAGTCCGGCTTACATCACTGACGTGGTAAAAAAGTACATGGCTGCTCAGATCAGTGAAGTCTGACCTGTTAACAGCCCCTAGACAAGATCTCAAAAAGACGAGGGAGTCCTCAGCCGTTACGCTGCATTCAGAAAGAATAACTCTCCTGTAGCTGAGAGACGAGAGTCAAAATTCAAGATTCAAAGCCGTTTATTTGTCACATACACAGTTAAACAAGTACAGCATGCAACGAAATATACCTATCAATTGATCCCATGACTGTACAAGGAAACCTCTAAACACTTTATACAGTATACAGTACACTTATACACACTGTACTGTATAAATGATTTGAAAGTAATATATGTAAGCATATATAAATGGCAAGTATTGTGAAAACTATGTAAATTGACATTGCAGTTATATATAAATACAAAAAATAAAGAAATTATGTAAAAAAAAAGTATGTGAAATATGTAAATTATGTAAAGTGGCATTGTGCATAGTCGTTATGCATTTAAAATTTGGTCTTTATTTCTCTCTTAAATTCTATGATTTCCTATATAGGTTATTTATTTATTTATTTTTATTGCCTTTATGTATGAAATGTGCTGCAAAAGTCGTTGCCTTGCTTTGCAGGTCGTTTCTCGATGACTAATCTTTGGCTCTTTAAGTAAGTTTGTCTAAAGGAAAGCAATTTCCTGCTCACCTCTGTTGGTTACTATGAAGACCCCATGTTTACCTGCCTCAGGACAGTAATAGTACAGTAAGCATCTGAAAGCATGCAATGTTTTTTTTTTTCTTTGTAGATGTCTAACCATTTCATTCGGCGGTTCAGGTACATCAGTAAAGTCGCTTTAGAGGGGATTTCACAAAGCAGGATTTTCCACCGAGTTGGATGACATGGTCCCAAAAGTGAATAATGTCCAATGGGAGTTTTCCTCACCTCTCCGTTACCAACGTTATCTGGCCAGTCGCCACAGTCTGCTTTGTGAAATACCCTGCCAGGTGTTTGGATGCAGCTGTGTCACTGTGACAGTCACTGTGAGTCCCTGTTGCGAAAGAGTATCGAACGGTTGGCCGGAATCAGTGTTACAGCATCGCACCACTGCTTTCTGCTGCAGATTCACTTTTTTGGCTGAAAAATGCCGAACGGCACAGAGCCGCCCTCACATTCAGCTCTTCTGGGAAGGCTTTGCACCTGATGTTGTAACACTGCTGCGAGGAGTGCTGTAAGCCCTATTAGTCCACTTCTTACTACTGTACTTCAGCTCATCCCAAATGTGCTGGACAGAGCTCCGTTACTCCAGAGAACTCAGCCCGATGCTGGTTTTATACCCCTCCAGACGGTCTGCATCGGCCATGGTGATCTTAAGCTTATATGTGGCAAATCACCAACTGCTGTGCTCGTATATTGTTTAATCTAAAGCAAATCTTGTTTAAATGTAGAAAAGTGTAGCTCTATTACAGCTGGCAGTGCCATATAGATATTTTACTGTATGGTGACACCTTCAGAGGCACAGAGACAAAAGGATTTGCAGTTGGTTTTGCATTTTTCTGGGGTTTCTTTCTAGCTGGAGCTCGGAAATTTGAGTTACATGCTTTAATCATCATTATATAGTATGATCATTTATAGTCAATGTACCGAAAATGTGAGGATATAATGATTTCATATTCTCTGCAGCAAGGAAAACATTACACAATAGGCAAAATAATGTATGCTTCACTACCAAGTTTGGTTATTTGGAAAGCTGGAAATCTTTATGGGAGCTGATCATTAATGCATGAAGTGATGATGATCATAAAGGTATGAGGGCTGTATCTGGTATGCAGTGATTCTATTATTCTATTGGCTGTGTGTATTTGCAACACTTGGTTGGGGAAGAGATGCCACCATGATGCACTTTTTGTAGAACACAAGCCGGCTGAGGGAACATGATGCTCTGGGCAATGTTCTGCTGGAAAACCTTGAGTCCAACGTGAAGTTGCTTTATCATGTTGCACCTAAACCTAAACACTCTTGTGACCAAGTACCTCCCTCTGGTGGTCGTCTAGTGGTAGGATGGACCTCAAGGGTCTATGGACCAAGAGGTCAGAGGTTCAAATCCCAACTCCAGCACTACCACCATTGGGAACCCGAGCAAAACCCTTTACAAGAAGCTCCAGGGAGACGAGCTTCTAAATGCTGGAAATGTCTCTCACTCCAACAAAGTTCCTTCCATGCACAGAAATGTTTCAGGTTTGAAGAATATGATAAAACGTTTAAGGTGTGGACTTGATTCCCAAAATCCCCAGATCTCAATCCGACCAGGCATCCATGGAATGTGTTGGAAAAACCAGTAAGATTCATGGAGAACCCATCCTCGTGATTTACAGGACGTGATTTAAAGGATCTGCTGCTAACATCTTGGTGCAGAAACATAAATATGAAGTTTATTAAGTAGGATTCCCTCTTTTTCTCTCGTTCTCTGATTTTACCATGAAGGGCTCTGTGCTCTCTGTACAGCGCAGAACTACAGCATTACTTCCTGAACCTAGAACATGCAAAACATCTCATCAGACTTTCATCAGACCTCATCAAATTTTCCATGCTGTCTTGGTCACACTGGTTCAGTATAAAATAATAATAGATGCACACCCACACACACACACACACACACACACACACACACACACACACACACACACACACACACAAACCAGCAGCTACAACTTGTCAGTATCAATTCCTCACCCACTATGTTGTTGTATGCAAGTATCAATAATTAAGAAACACACGCACTATTGCTGTGTTGTGCTGGCCCTAGTCAACCTTTTCACTGCATGTGTGTGTGTGTGTGTGTGTGTGTGTGTGTGTGTTTGAACTCTCTCACACTGCCAACAACCAATGCAAAAGTGTCTGCTGGAGTCCCGGACTTTCATGCAGCGATACTCTCCCACTTTGTAATGCTGTGTGCCATCCACACACACACACACACACACACACACACACACACACACACATTCACTGAATGCCACAGTGTCATTAAATTAGGGATTAATAGGCTCTTTTAAGAGGCGCTAAAGGCTATCAGGTAATGATATGCACACTTTCATTCTTCATATGATTTTTAATTTAGAAGTGCAGATTCGATTTGATTTTCAAACCACTGACCCCTTGCTGCTTCTCTTTCTTAGCATCTCATTGTGTAGTATTTCTATGATGCTGTCTTTAGGAGATCACAGTCTCACATTTCTGTTGGTGGTCTTTCTTTAACCAGTTACATGTTAATGGACTGCAGTTGTCCAAGTCAGTCTCTTTTTCTCTGCTGTTGTTCTCTGCAGTGGGATCATATTGTTGAAGCCAGACAAACATCTGGGCATGAAGTATCCCAAGCCCTTACCAGTCATCTAGAATAAACCTTTTTTTTTTTTTTTTTTGCTTTTAAAACTTATAAACTTTGCTTTTTCGTGTTTAAAATAAAAACTGGTCTAACAGTTCTACTGATTGAATAGCAGAACTGCTGTCATCAAACTTGTTGGATTACCCTGAGAGCACCTGATGTAAAGGAAATGGTATTTAGTATGTTTTTAAGTTCCGCGCTGGAAGTGGAAAATAGCAGGTTATTAATCAATTTCAGCATGATTTTGAAATGTATTGATTTTCAGGCTTTTGTGAAAGTTATGACATCAATATCGTGTAAATAAAAAAAAAAATAAAGCAAAACAAAACATACTATAGGGGCAGCGGTGGCCTAGTGGTTCGGGCGTCGGCCACATGATTGGAGGATCGGGGGTTCGAACCCCTTCCCGATAGGTTGCCCTGAGGTACTCTTGAGCAAGGTGCTGTCCCCGTCCCGCTCCTCCCTGCGATGGGCTGGCGACCTGTCCAGGGTGTGTCCCCCATCCTCGCCCTGTGTGCACTGGGTTGGACACCAGCACTCCCCCGCGACCCTGTTTGGGACAAGCGGCAGGTAATGGATGGTTGGATGAAAACATACTATAGGGGCAGCGGTGGCCTAGGGGTTAGGGAGTTTGCCACAGGATCGGAAGATTGTGGGTTCCAACCCCTTACCAATAGGTTGCCCTGAGGTACTCTTGAGCAAGGTACCGTCCCCATCACTGCTCCCCGGGCGCTTTCATAGCTGCCCCCTGCTGCACGGTGTTTGTGTGCATGGGTTAAATGCAGAGGTCCAATTTCGTTTGGTTTCACTGTGTGCTGTGCTGTGACCTCGCAATGAGCCTTAATGTAACAAATGCAAACAGCTTCGCTGTAGCGCCACCATCTGGGCAATGTGGGTTTTCCTTATGTATCCTTTACCTTTGACTATAAAAGTTAAAGAAACTTTTAAACATAGGGCAGTGTTACGGCCCTTCTCTGTCTGCTTTCACATTTTACAGTGATGTGTGTGTGTGTGTGTGTGTGTGTGTGTGTGTGTGTGTGTAGGTTCGTGTGTGTGTGTGTGTGTGTGTGTGTGTGTGTGTGTAATGGAGTGGGCTTCGCACTAAAAGCTGTACTCAGCAAGATGAAGTCCGACTTGCCGCTGGGACTCCATCTACCAAGTCTTTAAAAACACATCGCCACAGGTTCCTCCAGTTTTCATTCATAATTAATCCTTCATTCGTGGAACATCAGGAGTTAGCAGCGGAGAAAGAGCTTCCAGTGTTAGCAATATTTCGAAAAACGTTCAAGGGGGATGAGACGAAACAGCCATCAGACTCAATAACTCCTCCACCCATCACTCACCTTCACAAAAATCTGTTCCTTTTTTTTCTTACTCTTTCTCCTCGTACATCTTTTCCATCACTCATTATAATGCTCTTGTATTCCCAAGGGTGGTGCTCTAGTGGTAGGGTACTTACCTACGGACCTATGGATCAAGAAGTCACAGGGTCGCACTGTCGCCTCACAGCGAGAAGGTCCTGGGTTTGATTCCTAGGTGGGACGGTCTGGGTGTAGTGGACATGCTCTCCCTGTGTATGTATGTACTTCCTCCAGGAGCTCCGGTTTCCTCCCACCATATGAAGACCTGCACTTCAGGTGGACTGGAGATGCTAAATTGGCCGTAGGTGTGTGTGTGTGTGTGTGTGTGTGTGAGTGTCTGGCTTGTGATGGACCGGCAACCTGTCCAAGCTGTTTCCCCACCTTTTGCCCTGTGAGAGGTGGGATAGGCTCCAGCACCTCCCAACCCTAATCAGGACCAGAGGCTAAGAAATTGAGCGAGTGAGAGAATACGTTCAGCTGTGTGATATATCTCACAGGATTTGGATCTCAGCGTTCCCTGGGCCATTCCTGGACTCGACATTTCTTTCTTCTGAGATGTTCCTTGATGAATTCACTGGAATGTGTTGTGTTATTTTCATGTTGCATGGTCCACTCCTGCTTCAGCTTCACTCTCTGGCCAGATGATCTCAAGAACCCTCTAATACAATGAAGAATTCATAGTGATGTTGAGCTTGCTCTAATTTAACGATGTTCCATCTCACTTTGGTGCACCTGAATGCAGTTCCAGGCATTTGGATGAGTAGTGATTATGTGGGGTGTCCTATTTTTCCTATTTTTCACATCTTTCTGCAGTTTTTTGGTTATTTTTGCACAATTAATTTAATTACTTCACTGTTATCTATAGATGTAAAAGGAGATAAGATTGAATAGTGTTACGTGGATATTTCTTATCAAAGATTTTAATATTTAATGAGGTGCTGGAAGTCTTTTTTTTAAATGACTGTAGTTGATTAGCCAAGAGGATTTTAATGGAGTCCAAATTTGATCTTCAGTCTGGAACCGGAGTCTCAACTCAAATCTTTATCCATAGATATCCAAAGACAAAGTCTCCAAATTGCTCCCAACCTGCTCAAAGCACAGCCGTATCTTTGTTAAGGTGAACCAGATTTGAAGTGAAGTGAAAAGGGAAGCGGGGGCAGCGGTGGCCCGGTGGTTAGGGTGTTGCCTGCATGACCGGAGGATCAGGGGTTCGAACCCCTTCCCAAAAGGTTGCCCTGAGGTACCCTTGGGCAAGGTGCTGTCCCCGTCACGCTCCTCCCTGCGATGGGTTGGCAATCTGTCCAGGGTGTGTCCCCCCATCCTTCGCCCTGTGTGAACTGGAATGGACTCCAGCATCCCCCCGTGACCCTGCTTGGGACAAGTGGCAGAAAATGAGTGACTGAAAAGAGAAGTGAAAGTGACTCTTTGTCATTGTGAGACACAGCACACAGTGAACCACATCAAAATTAAGTCTCTGCTTTTTACCTACACACCATGCAGCAGGGGGCAGCCATAGATTCAGCACACCAGGGAACAGTGATGGGGACGATACCTTGCTCAAGGGTACCTCATGGCAACCTACTGATGTGGGATTCGAACCCACATCCTTCTGATCCTGGGGCCTAGTCCTTAACCACAATTGTATTGGAACTTCATTCTTCATTCAATAAAACCTTTCCATACTGTTGAACAAAAAATCAGTGCATTTAATTTAATTTTCCCAAAGTCTAATTTAACCAAGGATGACCGACACTCTGACTCATTGGGACCTTTAACCCCTTGCCCAATGAGAAACACCTGACATCCTTGATGAGACCTCAGGTGTGTCCAGTCAGAGCAGAGCGCTGTCTACCGTGAACAGTTATAATCAATGTAAAAAAAAAACAACATATACTTACCTCTGGGGTTGTTGCCTCTTTAGAGGGTTCTTTTACCAAGCTGTTCAGTCTGCAGACTGAATGCTGATGGTTACCTTTTTAAACCTGTAATTTCTGGTATGAGGCCCATAATCACTGTCTGTTGGTTTATAATTATTTTTTTTAATTTTTGATCATTTTTAATTAGTTGCATTATGTTTAAGCTATCATAAAATGGAGTTATAATCGCTCATTCATAGTTTTTTAAGACTGTCTATTTAACTCATAAGGCTGTGAGGTAAGGCAAGAAAATCTATACAAAACATTCATTCCAGCGCGGATTGAAATGTACAAATTTGTTTAAAAATAGCATCCTGCAGCTGTCGTGTATTCAGGTCATAATGAACCATGTCCAGCCATAATGAAGCTTTGGCAGGGAGGCAGAGATTGGATTAGACAGTGTCCAGGTAAACCAATCAGAGCCCTAAAACGATTGTATGGATCCCATGGTGTGGGCGTATAACCAGCAACGTTACATAACGTGATTCCTACATTATGTAGCGTAACATAACATCTACGTAAAGCCATGCCTTTGGCTAAACCTCAGCCACAGCAGACAGCCAGGAACGAGGTAAGCAAACATAACAACAGCTGAAAAACGCTTGCTTTGGGCTTTGGTAAGACGTTCTGCATATCTGTTGAAAAATTCAGAATCATTTTTATGAGTTTGTAACAGTTTAGAGTTTATATTTTATATGTATATATATATTCACAGGTATTAGATGACATTTTCCTGTTTTTCGGGTGTCCTGCACAAACAAGTCCTGCTGAAAAACAAGACCGTGATCTGTAATAACTTATCATTTATTAAAATATTAATATTAATAATGATACAATGACTTTTGAGCACAAGCATGACATAGACTGAAAGTTTAGAATCTACATTGTTGCCTGAAATGCCATCAAGTGCAAATGTTTAACACTGAACTGAGAAGGGAAGAGCACATCAGATCAGATGGGCATCAATGATTGGACCGCTTTCTGAAGGTACTAACCACTGCATACTGGGAACACCCTTAGCGCATTAGTCCTGTTTCCCACACAGCAAGAACTGACTGTTCTTTCCTATATCCCCCTCCTTGGCAGGTGCCACTGAAAAGAGATTATCAGAGTTATTTACGTCACCTATCAATGTTTTTAATGTTGGCAGGCCAGTGTAAGCATCTCGCATGGGAATGAAAGGACTCTTAGGATAGAGTGTGTGAAAGTGAAAGTGATAGTGTCAAACACAACAATGCACTCAAGTGAACAGCAAGCTCAGAGTTAAGGTAACCTACTGGTCCGGGATCTGCACCCCCAGCCCTCCGATCCCTAACCACTTCCCCCGGCAGTTACATGTCCCATATGAACCAGATTATTAAAAGGGGTGTCCACCAACTTTTGGGCCTATAATAAATCCAGATTCTAAATATTCATACATTTAAGGCTAAATTTTGGCTAAATATCAGGGAGAAGGCTTTCACACTTTTACATACCTTGACTTTCAGGCTGATGCTTCGATTTGTTGTTGATGCTTGCTGTCTGATTATGTGTTTTATGGTCCTATCTTTATTATTGTTCCTATTAACCATATGAATGCCTATGAGCAATAAAGGACTTCAATAATAATAAATGAATTCCTTACATGTGTAAAAAAATGTACCTGAAAGGGTCAGTGAATGAAACAATGGTGCATTTGTTTGGTTTGAAACATATAGACATTCTACACAAAGAAATATATGGTCACATATGGTCATATATCAATCACTTTTCATCCCTTTTAAGCCTAAATACCAACTTTTGAACTGTCATTTGTGACAGCCGTCTCTGGACGGCAGGCTTAATGTAAGTATTGAGATAAATGTTATGAAATACATGTGCTGGATTATGTCTGGATGTTTATAGGCAATGCAGTGGATGGCATGCAAAGCGCAGCAAACTTTCCCTGATCTAACCTTCTAAAGCGGTCATACAGCAGGTCTGTAAAACGTCTGTGCAGAAGAATTATATCAGCAGGGCTGGCAGTGCAGGCTGAGGGCACTGAGCAGAGCCACTGCGAGCATTAATTTAATTGACAGTGCTGCCCGTGAGAGCTGTTCACCCTTGTTTTCGTTCAGCCTAATCTGTGGGTTTGTGTCTGGCTTTACATGTCGTTTCTCAGGCTGAAAGATAAAAGAGAGCAACAAATGGTGTGTGTCTCTCATGGGTCAATAACGAATAAAATGGAGTGTGTGCTGGAAATATGTTTCGATTATCGCTGCCCAAAAAGTAGATGTATAGAGAACTAAAAAAGAACATCATTTGTGTCATTTGCAAATTGTTCCTCTTTACATCGCTCTTAAAAAATTGCCCAAAACTTCTTCAAATGATGCTGTAGTTTTTTCCTAATTATGGAAACCCATGTTTTCTTTTCTTTTCTTTTTTTTGATGTAATACCCAAAGTTAGTTTAAAAAAATACTTTACTCCCAGTCCATGTCAAAATCTGAGTTTTTTGATGTCAGAAAAATGTGTTTATTTGCATGTATCCACCTATTCAGCCTACATCAGTTTAGCCCCACCCATTCATGCTGAAGTTATAAGGAGTGCACAGTTAATTAAATAAATAAATAAATAGAAGCACAAGACTCTTAGAGCAGAGCTCACCTGAATGTCAGTCTTAAAGGCACAGCATCAAAAGCCAATTTACTTCTCACTGATAAGGTGCTCTAAATTTTATTTTATAGTATTTTCAATAAAAAAAAAATACAGAAGTGAACTTCATCTGAAAAAATGACAAAACAGACAAATGCAAGAAAAATGTAGGACATCAAAGAACTGTGTTTGTATATGAAATGCCTGTAAAGAACCTTTTAAAGTCCTAAAGAACCGTGACATAATGTTAAAATTGTTTAATAATTGATTTATTTAATAATTGATCAGTAATTGATTTTCTGTTTGTGTAGGTTTTTTGAAAAATAGCCACTTTCAGTTTTCACTTTTCAGTTATTTTTTGTGCTTCACTGTGTGCTGTGATGTTTTTCTCAATGACAAATTGTCATTTTCACTTCCAGTTATGGAAAATGTACATTTCCTTTGCAGAACTGTGTAAAAATAGTCCAAGTTTTAAAACGGGCAGGTGAAAACGGGCCATGAAAAATGAGAAAATTAGCACCCAGTCTGCCTACAGCATCTTAGCCCCGCCCATTTATGCTGAAGTGATGAGGAATGTTGTTACTGCTGGCAGTAGAGCTGCAACAGATGCTGGAAAAAGTGCAGCATCGAAATATGTGCAGAAGGTGGTTTGCTAAGTGATGCGGGCAATATAAGCTTGAGGGTTATGGTGCAAATTTCACCCCTGGTTGCTACCCAACCATCTCTCCATTCAACTTAGATCCACTGTAACACCTTCAGAACATCATTGGCTTAATCCCACAGCCCTGTAATCACAGAAATCCTTTTGCCATTACTCACACACCTCCTAATTTCCTGCTTTCCACTGTTTTAATGAGTTGCACATGACAGCTATCTGATTTCATGTGGGATCCCATTCAGGAAAGGTAACATGAGGCTTAATATCAAGCCGAAAGAGTTAGCTGAAAAGAAGGGTCTAGTGGATAGATGTAACGGTGACACCACACAAAGGCGATAGCACGTACAAAGAGTACCACACGTTTCCTAGAAGTTTCAGAGTAAGCGAGCGTTGTTAATTGTGACCGGCTGCCACCACATTGTATGTCTCCTCATTATAAGATCAACTTACCAACAAGCAGGCAAACATGTGCTTCTGGTGTAGCTAAGAATGAAACCATGATGTAGGTGCCTGATTGCCTGATCCCTCTCCTAGGTTACCAAACAACACTACTGCCATGTTAGTTCATGACTGTTATGCAAGCTTAGGACCCTTTTCTGCTAAGCGTTTCACACATATGTCACAAGGAACAAGCAATGCCGTGTGATGGGGCAAATGAGGGATTAAACTCGAACTTTAAATGCCTAATAGATGGCAAATCTTCAGCCTTTTTGAGGCTTTTAAGGTCTTTTAATCCTACTTTTCCCAACATTTGTCACAGGGAGATGGACATTGGTCTCAATAAGAGCCTCATTAAGAGTCTTTTTCAGCCCTTTTTGAAAAGTCATTGTCTTTATTTACAGATTAATCATTGATTTTTCCTTCTCTTGTGCTGCACAGGCAGGACAGATGTGTGTGGAGGTGGCTGACCTGCGGGGGGCGTATCGGTGGGTGGTGTTCTTGTGGATAGTGGGTGTGACATCAGCTGGTGATCCACCCTGGCCCTGCCCACAGCGCTGTGATTGTTCACTTGAGCTTCTTATGGTCAACTGCTCCTCACGTCACCTGACATCTGTACCTGACGGTATCCATGGCAACACTCAACGCCTCAACCTGGCTAACAACCGGATGAAGATGCTTGGACGGCGTCTGTTCTCCGGGTTGGGGCAACTGCGAGAGCTAGACCTGAGGGAAAACATGCTGACAATGATTGAGGTGGAAGCTTTCCAAGGGTTGCAGAACCTCCTCGTGCTGCGGCTGAGTGGGAACCGGCTCAAGATTATTCCGGTGGGGGCATTTTCAGGGCTGTCAAGCCTCCGCCTGCTGGATATCAGTGAAAATGAACTCCTTGTCTTCCTGGACTTCACATTCCGTGAGATGCCATCTCTGCAGAAGCTGAAGGCCAATGAGAATGATCTGGTGTTCATCTCCAACCGCGCCTTCAATGGCCTCCTCAACCTTCAGGAGCTCAATTTGGACAGGTGTAACCTCACATCCATCCCAAGTGAGGCTTTGTCGCAGCTCACTGGACTGTTGCAGCTCAGGTTATAATATTTTTTGTTTCTTTAGCAATTGTTATAGTAACCAAATTGTTAAAACATTAAAAATGAATGAAAAATAAAAAGATTTATTAAGTAACAGCACTTAACAGTATGACAATAAATGCAAAAGATATGTACACGCCTGAACTATTGTGTTTCATTGACAGGTTTTGCCGGGTTGCCTTCACATCTCTGCCCAATAACTCTTTCAGGAGGTTGAGCCGGCTCCAAGAATTGACTGTGTCCCATTCCCCTGGATTGGACTCAATTGCTTCTAACAGCCTGATTGGTCTCAATCTCACTTCCCTTACTCTCAGCTACTGCAACCTCAGCTCCATCCCTTATGCTCCCTTGCATCACTTGGTATACCTGCGCTACCTAGATTTATCCTATAACCCCATAACCTTCATCCAGTCAAACCTTTTGGGGGACCTTCTGCGACTGCAGGAGTTCCACTTGGTGGGTGGGAGTCTGCTGAGAGTGGAGCCTGGTGCTTTCCGGGGCCTTGCACACTTCCACCTGCTCAACGTGTCATCCAATCGACTGTCCACCCTGGAAGAGACGGTATTCCACTCAGTGGGTACGCTCAAGGTTCTCCGGCTTGATGGAAACCCCCTGGCTTGTGATTGCCGGATGCTTTGGGTGCTTCGTCGCCGCCTGCGCCTGGACTTTGATGGACGACCGCCCAGCTGCACCTCACCTGTGCAGGTGCAGGGAAGAATGTTCCAGGACTTCACAGAAGCCGAGCTGCCAGGGTTGTTTACCTGCAGGCAGGCACGCATTCTGAACCGCAAGTCTCAGGAGATACGCACAGACGAGGGCCATACGGTTTTGTTCTTCTGCCAAGTGGATGGTGACCCTCTTCCCTCGGTCATCTGGGTGAGCCCCCAGCGCACTCTCATTTCAAACACTGGACGGATCCGTGTCCTGCCTAATGGCACTCTTGAGGTACGTTACGCACAATTCCAGGACAGTGGCTACTACCGCTGCTTTGCCTCTAACGCGGCAGGAAATGACAGCATATCCGTAAGCCTGCGGGTACGAGGCTTTCCTGCTTCCTCTTCCCGAAATCGCTCCGCCCACTTCTTCTTCGAAGGATGGAGCCTTGCTTCTACACAGACGCCAGTCAATGGCTCCCATGGTTCACAGCCATTTCCATTTGATGTGAAGACACTGGTGATCGCTGTGACTATGGGCTTCCTATCATTCCTGAGCTCCGTGGCAATTTGCTTTGTGTTCATGTTTTTCTGGAGCCAGAGCAAAGGACAGATCAAACACACGGCCACTATTGACTTTGTTCCCCGCAGTGCAGGGGCGTCATCAGCTGGAGGAGGGACCAGCATGGAGACAGGCAGGTTCACCATGAAGCTCATATGATGCAAAAGTGCAGACCAGAAACTATCACTGCTTGCCTATGGAGCTCTCAGGGATGGGAGAAACACAAAGTTTCAGTAGAAATTTGCCTTTTATGGACCAGTGCTTGCAGTGGAAGACTTAGCATGAAGCTCTAAGTCTAAGCAGGGAAAACAAGTACATTTCACCAGAAAACACATAAACTAGGCACAATACATGAAGGTGCATGCAGGTGCACGAAGCTTTGGCCACGTTTGTCATGAAAGTCCAACCTGGACCTTGCATCATTCTGAAGAAGAATACAGAAAATATGTAGCAAAATATTGAAGCTGTTCATGGCATTTCAACAGTGTCTCAAGTCCAGTGAAGAAGCAAGAAATGCTGAGTGACCACAGCAAGCAACGGCGTGAGGAATCAGGAGGAGAATCACAGAATGAACTTTTACTGAAGGCGACTTGGAGGGAAGCTGCAGCTGCAGCAGCTGTCTCTGCTTTTTAAGGCTTGCATAAAAGCATGAAATTATTAAAGACCTGGTCGTCTATTTAAAGACTTTGCACGCTAGAAGCATCAATCAGAAGCCCAAGCTGCTGTACTTGCTTTGTTACACAGCATGAGTGCATGTGGTGAGATTCTACACTGAATTTACATATACATTAAAAAATACTGTGAAAATACTGTGAGGTTACACATATGTAGCAAGGAGATGGCATCTATGCACAGAATGCACATTTAAAATATCCTGTGTTCTCTCACCATCCTCTTTATCAGAGCTGGATTAGCTTCACCATAGGAAGTACTGTATTGTAATATGTAGTGAATTTGATTGGCTGATTCAAAGAGAATCACAGACAGGATGGAATCAAAAGTCACAGCTCAGATATTCATGCATGTCACGCTCAATAACAATGACAACACAATCCATCTGCCTGTTATAAGGTTTTGCTATTTTGCATTTTTGATGGTTTGCACAGGATTAAACGGTGTGGATTAATTCATCTAAAATCTGAATCTAAAATCACTCCGCAATTATCACTGTCAGACTGTAAAAACGACACACTGTAGATTCATACTGGATTAAAATCCCTCTAAAATGATTACGGTTAGACTAAAAACTAAAAACAAATTCATATGGGATTAAACCACTACTTACTTATGTATGTGTCTGTTCAAGGAATCATGTGAATGAGTCAAACCTTCATCTGCATTTTTTATTTTCCTTTTTTTTTTCTAATGCCAGCTGCCTTTTACATGTTCGTGATGAATGGAACCATAGACATGATCCAATGTGACTTTGAATAAAATCTTCTTGACTTAGAATGTTTTTTTTGTTTTTTATATATTGGGAGATACTAGGTGCTGTTGTAAATAGGGGCAGCGATGTCCAAGTGGTTAGGGAGTCCCCATCACTGCTCCCTGGGCGCTTTCAATAGCTGCCCCCTGCTGCACGCTGTGTGGGGCTAAAATGCAGAGGTTGCGTCTCACTGTGTACTGTTCTGTGTTTCACAGTGACGAGAATAGTCACTTTCACTTTGCTCCAACAGTGCTGATATATGTTTGTCAGTAAAAAAATCAGGTTGAAATTTTCAAACTTTGATTCTGGATGAATTGTTCCCAAAATAAAGTTACTGAAGCTCCCTGAAGAGGCCAACCCAGTGCTGTTAAAGAGACCAGTCCCAGTATGTGGATAAATTAACATATTTTAAATGAAAAGGACTAAAGACTGTTTCTTTGAAGCAATGCAAAAAAACCCCAACAAACACTTTTAGTTTCCGAACACTGGTAGAGGCGGAGGCTGCGGTGGCCGAATGTTTAGGGACTAGGCCGCTGGATTGGAAGGTCCTGGGTTTGAATCCCAGACCTGTAAATTGCCCTGCGATACCCTTGAGCAAGGTACTGTCCCCATCACTGCTCCCCAGGCACAGGATATGTCTGCCCCCTGCTGCATGGTGCACAAACCATTTTACAAGTTAAAAATAAAGTGCGTTTTTTCAAAATGTTTCCCCCAGAACTGTACATTTATGCCAGGAACCTTTAGAAACCTTTATATTTAAAAGTTTTTTGTGAGAAATGAAAGCTAAAGCTTCACATATTTTTTGGAACAAACATCCCAACACTGAACCCTAAAGCACTAAAAAGCCAAAACGTAAACTTTTTAACGATCATACCACGCATCACTCTTTCTTTTTATACACCTCGTCAGTTTAGCTCCGCCCATTCATGCTGAGGGTATAAGGAGTGTTAGACCAGACTGTTTTTTGAATGAGGCTGGGCAGCCAATCAGTACAGAGATCTATATATCAATCTTAAAGGGACAGGGACAAATGCAGCCTGTTGACTGGATTAAAAGAGTTTGATCATATTCAAATGAAATAAGATACGTATTTCTGCTGCATGAAACTACATCACAGATGCAGCAGAATGTGAAATACGTTCATCAGAAATAGCAATGAGAGGCTTTTTCGGCCACAGAAATGATGCTTCACATAAGTGTAGTAGAAAGAGCGAGAGAATTCATTTCCAAATGACTTTAAATGATCAGATTTAGGTTACGGTGCTGGTCACGCAGACCCATTTCATTTAGGAGTGGGTTAAGCGATGGAGCAGCAGGGCTGGGCTTGGTGTTATGAGTGCTGCAGGTGGATTAGTGGTGAGGGATGTAGGTGACACTGGAGGTATGATCAGACACGGAGGGGGTCTTTTGGTCTGGTTTAGTCTGATGGATCAGAAATATCCTACTTTTCCTGTCCTTTCACGTGACTGTGTGTGTGTGTGTGAGAGAGAGAGACAGACAGACAGAAAGAGGGAGAGAGAGAGAGAGAGAGAGAGAGAGAGAGAAATCCTATTACACACAAACTGTGTCACTGCAGCTGTGCTTCTCTTATCCCTCATCTGCTCTTTATTCTGTTCATCATTCTCTTTTTTTCTCTCATTTTCTCACTCTCTTTTTTTAACGCATATCCAATGGACAACAACTCTGCCGACCGGCAGCAGAGGACAAATTGTTTTCATACAAGGAGATTAAACCTTGATTTTCCATCCCCCATATGTCTGAGTGTCGCTCTGTGTGTGTGTGTGTGTGTGTGTGTGTGTGTGTGTGTGTGTGTATCATCATTGACACTTGTGGCTGATGGAACACATCTGGATGAGATCGAGGCCCCATTTCTTTTAATGGACTTCAGGATGTTTATTTAAAAAAAGAAAAAGAAAGTCTCAATCTCCCAAGACCAAAAGCCGGAACAGATAGTCAAACTCAGGGCAGGACCGACTGAAATCTCCATTTCAGCTCCCAAAATGGAGAAATCTGCATTTTTGTGCTCATTTTGTGCTCATTAAGTGAACAACTGACGCTCCTTAATCCGGTTTGTCACAAACTAATGTTTACACTGCAAATCCTCACAAGTTAAAAAACTAACTGTCTCTGAACGTCTGCTGTTTCCTTTTCTGAGAGAGCTAGAAGTGAGAAGCTGATTGAATCTTTCGGCAGATCATGATGCTTGAAACACGCAGACTTATCTTTCCAGAGAATTAATAATGTTCTAGATAAAATCAATTAAGAATAGTCCATAATGGGGAATGATTTCATATTGAAAAAAAAGAAAACATTGTTATATTTTTCTGCAAGTGTTAGAACACCTAGCGCAAATTTTTATTAATTTTTTATTTGTTTCTTTTTGTTTTTTTTCCCACAATATATTGAAAAAAGGTAGGAAATTACATTTATGTTCAATAACTTTTGCATAGGACACATTTAATATTTAATATATACATTAAAAATATTAAATTCAGCAAATAAATAAACATGTTTGCATCAAAAATTTTGCATCTAATTCTAAAATGAATTAGAAAAGTGAGCTACAGGTACCTGTGCTTTGAGCTGCTTTACTGAAAGGACATTTATGATTGGCAAATTGTTCGTCCCAAAAAAGTGTGTTTAAATAAACTAGCCAGAGACGCCAACCAAAGCAATTATCTGTCAAGCAATTATACACACACACACACACACACACACACACACACACACACACACACACACACACACACACAAACACGCGCACACACACACACACACACACACACCCGGGAGCAATGGGCATTGCTGTGCCAGGGGGAGTTATCAGGTTAATGGCTTGCCCAAGGGCCCATCAGCTGTTGATGGGGGAGTGGAAAAGTTCTTTCTCGCCCACTTTTTTCCTATTTTAATATAAATATCTGTGCTTTCTTCCTCCTAACATCAAAACTGAGCCTAAATGAACAAAAACACATTGAAAAGATGATCCCTTGAAGTGTCCATCACCCTAGATCACACACAACAGTCAAGTTAAGTGCGTTTTATTTCATTTTGTTGAAGCAGTTGTGGAGAATCTGGGTTGGAGACCATAGAGGGTGACAGGGGGCGGGAAAAACTCCCTAAACCTGGAGGAACCAAGACCAAGAAGGGAAACCCATCTTCCTCTGGTCGTCACCGGATATTGATAAAGAAAAAAAGAGTGATGTTGCTAAAATCACTCCATGCTGGAAAAACAAAATGGAAAAGTAGTGCAGACACACTTTAAAGAGTGCACTAGAGTGACTCCAGCAGATCTAGGTAACAGCTAGATCATTTAACGAAACCGCCAAGAAAGGCAGACTGTCCTAAAATTAAGGGACGCTTCCTTCCCCTTGTGCTTCCAGATTTCTCCTGACTCATAGCTCCACAGTAAACCACACTAAGCGTCATTTTTCAAGTCGTTTTTGACTGAAGTATCTATACTTTAAATACGTGTGAATGCTTCTGCCACATCAGCTGCCCAAGCAGATCAATAAGTGTGTGTGACAGTACATTCTGGCCCAGCACTGCAGATTCTCAGCACAGATTAATTGATGTCACGTCCTTTAACAACAGGGTGTATTTATAGTCCTGATGATGAAATTACACTAAGTGGAAAAAAAAAATCACACCAGTGCTGCAGATATTAATCCTGAGAGGATAAACCCCACTGCCCTACTCCACTCAGCATCCCTCAGTTAACACACATGCACTCTTCCTCCCAGTTAACCTCAGCCTCAGAGAGAGCTCAGTGTGCTATATATATATGTGTGTGTGTAGGTATATATATATATATATACTTGCTGTAGGGGTAAAAATGCAAAAATAGTCTTTATTTGCTCTACACAGTCCTTATGTGTCAGTTACAGATACAGCATTTACAGCTTTGTGTCCTGTACAAACATTAAGTGAAAGTGACTATTCTTGTCATTGTGAAACAAAGCACACAGTGAACCACAACGTGCATTCTACCCAGACACACTGTGCAGCAGGGGGCAGCTATTTAAAGTGCCCCGGGGAGCAGTGACAGGGACGGTACCTTGCTCAAGGGTACCGCAGGGCAACCTACTGGTCTGGGATTTGAATCTGACCTTCTGATCCTTGGGCCTCGTCCCTAACCACTCTGTGGCTTATTCTGGCTTGTTCTTTGTTGATGGTGTGAAATCAACAATGCATCTAATTGATCCGGGGCTGTTCAAACACTTGCTTTCTGTAGTTTGAAGATGAAAGGTCACTACTCATGTCATGATAATGTTGACATCCCAAAAGCTATTGTTCTGTTAAAACGAATACTGTTTCGACAGCCCGTAGTGAGTGTGTTGAGCTGCTAGCAAGTGACGAAGGCTGAAATGGAACGATTCACACTTCTTCACCAAGACAAGCTGAAGTTTTATTTATCTGTGTGTGTCCACGTTGCTGTCGCCTCACAGCAAGAAGGTCCTGGGTTCAATTCCCAGATGGGACAGTCCGGGTCCTTTCTGTACGGAGATTGTTCTCCCTGTATCTGTGTGTGTCCTCCAGGAGCTCCGATGGTAAATTGTTAAATTGTCCCCTAGATGTGAGTGTGTGTTTGTCTGGCGACATGTCCAGGGTGTGTCCCTGTCTTTCGCCCTTTGAGAGCTGAGATAAGCTCCAGTACCTCCTGCCACCCTAATTAGGACAAGCGGCTCAGACAATGAATTAATTTTATTTTGAAGACACTTTTTAAAAAACAGTTTCAAATGTTTTTTTAAAAATCCTGTAACGTTGCCGAATTCTGGTAACACTTAATTGTAACGGAGTGGCATAGTGGCAAAAACACACACACACACACACATTATGCAAAATAACTGCAGCTTTTCTCTTCCTCTTATACTTCTCATAAACATATTAACAGAGTATAATATAATATGTTTTTTTTTTCTGACTAAATCACCTGCTTTCAGGATGTTCAGGACGCCTGTCATGCTGTCTGGTGAGAGGTTCTCAGCTCTGAAAGCTGAAAGGAGCTGAACTGCTGTCAGTGATCTGGTGGAGAGGGTTCAGTGGTTCTTGGACTCTAAATCTTTACAATGGCGCCATCAGCAGGTCAGACAAATCACCTGCATGAGCTGCTTCTTACAGCAGGAGAAAATAAAGCAGCAACATTTCACACAGAAATACAAGTACATGTTCATGATAAAGTCACTGTGTAGAAATATCTCCTTGCTTTCTGAATTAAACCACTCATCTCCATGTTTCTTTGTTAAAAATCATTTGAAAAGTATTTGTTTTGGGGGCAGCGGTGCTCTAGTGATTAAAGTGAAAGTGACAACCCTTGTCATTGCAAGGTCACAGCACAGCACACAGTGAACCACAATGAAATTGGACCTCTGCATTTAACCCATGCAAACACCGTGCAGCAGTGGGCAGCTATTGAAAGCACCCGGGGAGCAGTGACGGGGACAGTACCTTGCTCAAGGGTACCTCAGGGCAACCTACTGGTGGGGAATCAAACCCGCAATCTTCCAATGCAGGGGCAACTCCCTAACCACTAGGCCACCGCTGCCCCAGGATTAAGGACGAAGCCCCAGGATCGGAAGTTCATGGGTTCAAATCCCACGCCAATAGGTTGCCCCGAGGTACCCTTGAGCAAGGTACAGTCCCTGTCACTGCTCCCTGGGTGCTTTAAATAGCTGTGGTTTGCTGTTTGCTGTGCCGTGTTTCACAATGATAGAAATATAAATTTTTTAAATTTCACTTTTGTCTGTCATAATAAATGGATCAATCAAAATGAGCTAAAACACATTGTTTAATATTAGCCTTCATTAGAAATAAAGAATATTTTCACTCTCTCCTGTACAGATATGCTTCGTGATTTTATGTTTATGTTAAGTTTATGATATAAAAAAAACTAGGGATGCCCAGGGATGTTGGTATTATGTTGGCACTGACTGATATTTACTTTTTGCCTTAATTATTGTAAAAAAAAATTATTTAAAACCATATTTGCATCTATCCCACTCTGGGTGAGAAGACCGTTTAGAGGATGCTAGAATCATGGATTTATTTCTTCATTTTGATTGATTTGAACTCATTTTGAAGATTATGGGCATGAATGAAAGTTCTTTGCAAGTTTACAGTTTTGAACCCGGATGGTAGTAGTTTCAGTTTCTTCCGTTTCCACAACATCAGATATATGATGCATGTGTATAAAATCATCGGATGTGGCCACTGGCCTACAAGTCGCTTCATCCCTGATATAAAGTACTATACAGCCCATCACTAATAATCTGACTTTAATCAGTGCTCAGAAATAATCCTTTTACACTTTTATGCCTAATCCTTTATAAGATGAATGTAAAGTATTTTGAGATATACTTTTTTAATTAAAAAAAGATTTTTTTTTTTGCAATGGTGATGTATTTTATGCTTTTATTACATAAACACAACTCAGGTGGCATGGTGGGCAGCTGTAGCCTCACAACAAGAAGGTCCTGGATTTGATTCCTAGATGGGACGTTCCGGATCCTTTCTGTGTGGAGCTTGTACACCTCATGTCTGTGGGTTTCCTGCAGGAGCTTCAGGCTCCTCCCATCATCAGGCAGCAGTGGTCTAGTAATTATGAACTAAGGCCCCCAGATTGGAAGATTGTGGGTTCGAATCCCAGGCAGGTAGATCTGAGGAACCCTCAAGCAAGGTACCGTCCCCATCACTGCTCCCCTGCTACACATGTATGAGTGTTAAATGCAGAGGTGTCACTTCATTTGCTGTGCTGTGTTTCACAAAGACAAGAATGGTTACTTTTCACTTACAGTGCTTATTTTTTCCTTTTAAGCTTATACACAAATACACGGGAGAGCTTTAAGTGTTGCTCCCAAACTCTGGAATTCATTGCCAATTTTCCATCCGGGAGGCTTCATCCCGGCAGCGGTGGCTTAGTGGTTAGGGTGTTGGCCACATGATCGGAGGATCAGAGGTTCGTACCCCTTCCCAATAGGTTGCCCTGAGGTACCCTTGAGCAAGGTGCCGTCCCCGTCCCGCTCCTCCCTGCGATGGGCTGGTGACCTGTCCAGGGTGCGTCCCCCGTCCTTGCCCAGTGTGCGTTGGGTTGTCCCCGTTTGGGACAAGCGGCAGATAATGGATGGAGGCTTCATCCCTTTAAACCCTAAATCTTCTCTCACTGCTTCTCAGATTAACTCTCTACTTTCTTTCTTACTCAGTTGTGGAACTTGATTCTGTGTCTTGTTTTGGTTTGTTCTTGTTTTTGCTTTGTCGTTTTATATCAGCTTTGCAACCCAGCCTCTAGGGATGCACAAGCCAGTGTATTTCTTTGTGCCGGTCCCAAGCCCGGGTAAATGGGGAGGGTTACGTCAGGAAGGACATCCAGTGTAAAACTTTGCCAAGTCAATATGCGGACAACGATACAGAATTCCATACCGGATCGGTCGAGGCCCGGGTTAACAACGACCGCCATCAGTACTGTTAGCCTACAGGGTGCTGGTGGAAATTGGACTACTGTTGGCCAAAGGTGAAGAAGTAGAAGAAGAGGAGGAAGGCAGGTCCAGATGGAGAAGGAGAGAAAGAAAGAGAGGAGAGTGGAAGTGAGGGTAGGGACTTTGAATGTTGGCAGCATGACTGGTAAAGGTAGAGAATTAGCTGATATGATGGAGAGAAGGAAGGTTGATATTTTGTGTGTGCAAGAGACTAGATGGAAGGGTAGTAAGGCCAGGTGTGTTGGAGGAGGGTTTAAACTGTTCTACCATGGTGTGGATAGAAGGAGGAATGGGGTAGGTGTTATCCTGAAGGAAGAGCATGTGGAGAGTGTTTTGGAAGTGAAGAGGGTGTCAGGGAGGGTGATGATTTTCAAGCTGGAAGTTGAAGGTGTGATAATGAATGTTGTTAGTGCTTATGCTCCCCAAGTTGGTTGTAAGATGGAAGCGAAAGAAAGTGACAACCCTTGTCATTGCGAGGTCACGGCACAGCACACATGAACCACAACGAAATTGGACCTCTGCATTTAACCCATACACACACGTGCAGCAGTGGGCAGCTATTGAAAGCGCCCGGGGAGCAGTGATGGGGACAGTACCTTGCTCAAGGGTACCTCAGGGCAACCCACTGGGGTGGGAATCGAACCCACAATCTTCCGATGAGAGGCCAACTCCCTAACCACTAGGCCACCGCTGCCCCAAAGAATTCTGGAGTGAGTTAGATGAAGTGATAGAGAGTGATGATATACCCAGGTGATGATATTGTGATCTGTAGTGAGAGTAGGGAGCAGCTTGAGGAGAACCTGGAGAAATGGAGATATGCTCTTGAGAGGAGAGGAATGAAAGTGAGTAGGGCAAAGAATACATGAGTGAGAATGAAAGGGAGGAAAGTGGCGTGGTTAGGATGCAGGGAGTAGAGGTGACAAAGGTGGAGGAGTTTAAATACTTGGGATCAACAGTTCAGTGTAACGGCGAGTGTGGAAGAGAGGTGAAGAAGAGAGTGCAGGCTGGTTGGAATGGGTGGAGAAGAGTGGCTGGAGTGATTTTGTGTCAGACGGGTACCAGCGAGAGTAAAAGGGAAGGTTTACAGGACAGTAGTGAGACCAGCTATGTTGTATTGGTTGGAGACGGTGGCACTGACGAAAAGACAGGAGGTGGAGCTGGAGGTGTCAGAGTTAAAGATGCTGAGATTTTCGTTGGGTGTGACGAGGATGGACAGGATTAGAAATGAGTATATTAGAGGGACAGCTCAGGTTAGACGTCTTGGAGACAAAGTTAGAGAAGCAAGGTTGCGTTGGTTTGGACGTGTCCAGAGGAGAGACGAGGATTATATCGGGAGAAGGATGTTGAAGATGGAGCTGCCAGGAAAGAGGAGAAGAGGAAGAACAAAGAGGAGGTTTATGGACGTGGTGAGAGAGGACATGCAGGTGGTTGGTTTGAAGGAGGAAGATGCAGAGGACAGGAAGAAATGGAGACAGTTGATGTGCTGTGACGACCCCTAAATGGGAGCAGCCGAAAGAAAAAGAAGAAGAGGAGTTTTATATCAGCTTTGCGAGAAAGACACTATATAAAAATGAGCATATTATTATTATTATGATTATTATTATTGTTGTTGTTGTTGATATTATTATTATTATTATTATTATTATGGGGGCAGTGGTGGCCTAGTGGTTAGGGAGTTGCCCCATATCGGAAGATTGTGGGTTTGATTCCCTCACCAGTAGGTTGCCCTGAGGTACCCTTGAGCAAGGTACTGTCCCCGTCACTGCTCCCCTGGCACTTTTAATAGCTGCCCCCTGCTGCATATGTATGTATGGGTGAAACGCAGAGGTTGAATTTCGTTGTGTGCTGCGTTTCACAATGACAAGGGTAGTCACTTTCACTTTTTATTATTATTATTGCTGCTGTTGTTGTTATAAAAGTTTTATTTTCTAACCCAAGCAGTTGTAATTCCAGTTTCTACATTTTAAAACGATTTTTGTATCAGGGTCAGTATTTGCATCAGCAGATTTGTGTATAAAAGTAACAGCCTACAGGTCATCGGTGCATCCCAAAATAATCTACTGTCCAACCATTAATCAGTAAATCATCATTTTTCATCTGTTTCCTTAAACTTCATTAGAATTAAAGACCCATTTTGCCACATCCTGTAAATTAGTTTATATTTTTAGAGATTTTTGTTTATTGCATTGATGTTTTTGTATATTTCTATAATATTCAGCTTAAAGAAGCCACCAACAATAATTTTTCATTAATTTCTAAAACCTGAGACCCCAACGCCTCCCCTGAAAACTAAACACATCCTGGGTGGTGGAGGATGAGGGCTTCTTCAACTTCTTCAGGTGCTCCACCCCTCTGTGCTGCGATTGGCTGAGGGAGCACCCACTGCCGGTCTAGAACGAAGTTATTAACCAATCGCACTACGAGGGGGCGGGGCTTAGAAAAAAATGAACTGGTCTGGGCTGCAGCTTTTACCGCAATGCATCAGACTCTCTCTCTCTCTCTCTCTCTCTCTCTCTCTCTCTCTCTCTCTCTCTCTCTCATCCACTTTTTTTTCTCATGATGGCGTTCCAGCTGGTGCACAGATAATCTGCAGTTCTCTCTTGTCTTTCTTTCTGTCGTCCTTTCTTTCTTTCCCTCTTCCTGTGCATCTGTGCGTTTACCTGAACCTGACTGCACTGACTCTGCCATCAATGGACTTTCTTATTATCCAAAGGACAAAAAAGGGAAGAAACTCATCCTTTTTATTTCCATAGAGTCTGCAAGGTGTGTGTGTGTGTGTGTGCTGGTGTGACTGCCAGGTGTGTGTGTGTGTGTATCTGGGCAGATGGCACAGCTGTAGATGTCAGGACTGTCAGTCTCAGGTACTGCACTTAAGGCCTGTGGGGGGGGGGGTTTGTCTGTAAGGCAATAAAGAGTTTTGCACTTTTCTATGCAGAACCAAAGAATGGATGAAGCTGGAAGGAACCACATCTTCAGTGTGTTTGCTTTGCTTTTCGTCTCAGCCAGCCTCTGCCTTTGACCCTGAAGGTGGCCTCTATTATTCGGACACTGGACTAGTGGCCTGGGCTGACCACTATCAAGGCTGTGAATTCTCAAGACCATCCTCCATCACCCAGTGCAGAAAGCCAGAGACAGGCTCCTTGCTCTTCTTTATCAAGGACGGCAACCAGAGGCTGATCCCCTGTCCCAGCAGCGAGGATGGAGTGGATGGTGCGCAGCTTCCTGTCCAGCCAGTGTGCCAGGTGCTTCTTGTTCCTGTGTGTGCTCTGTGCTCTGTGTGGTGAGTCGGCATTTCCCTCGTCTTGGTGATGCATCAGCATGTACCGGGACGGTCCATGGCGTCCTTGAGCAACCTTGGTGTAATATAAGAAAGGTGCAAGAACAGGGTCATAGAAGAGCCATCTTAAAGCGCCTTTCAACCAGGCCGTTCGTTTAAGATGTGCGAGGGTGAAGAGCCTTCAGGTTTAAAGAACCTCCATTTGACGTAGAGGCTGTTTGCAAGCAATGGTCTATAGTTGTGCCATTTAAGAAACCTTTATTTTTGAGGGTGGTCCAAGCTTCATATCTGAATGCTGTCACAAAGGTGCACCTCTACTACAAATCCGATTTCTGCTAGAATTGTAGTATTAATGTTCTAGTACTAATATTTTTATCTTCCTAAATGAAACCAAGACGTGAAACTTGTTGGAGATACTCCATGTTTTATCTGAATCTTGCTGCAGACATATTAACATATAGCTGAGTGTGGATGGAATGAATCCTTCATGAAAGCCCTAACATAATCTACTCAGCAATAAAATAAAATAAAAACTGCTACCTAATAGTGTGGTCCATCAAAACAGCACCGATTGAGACATGGACACCACAGGGTCTCGGAAGGACTTTAGCATCAGTTCTGTAAGTGGTTCCATGGATTTTACTGCTTATTTCAGCAATTCCTTGAATGCTGGATGGATTTGGAGGTTGAATCAAAACCTTCAACTCTTCGTCATGCTCTTGACATTTTGGAGACCACTGCCATCAGGAGCTATGAAGTGTACTTGGTTTGCAACAGTGTTTAGGTAGGTGCTGTCAAACAACATCTACTTGAATGCAGAACTTTCAGCAGATCAATGCCCAGAGAGTCGCTCTGCCTGCACTGATTTCTTCCCTATAATTGCTCCAACTGCTTCTATAATGGATGTTCACTGGCCCCATGTAGGTGATTCTGAACATGCCATGGTGCCTGGTGTGTGAGAACTGTACTCACACTCTGTAGAACTCTGTAGTAGGTTGTTACAGGTTCACCGGTTCTTCATTGGTACGCTTTTGGTAGATAGTAACTAATTGCATCCCCAAATGGTGATCCTAATGATTGAATGGATACCCATCATTATTTGGGCTTTGTCAGAGTCCGATCTACCTTCACAAATGCCCACTTTTCCTGCTTCCAACACATGGACTTCAAGAGCTCACCTTAATGTTCTGGGGACGAAGGTAGAACTTCTGGTAATTACCATCGACACACACCAACTGGTAAGTTTTTCAACTGCAGTGACATTCACTGACCTCAAAAGGTTTGTCCACTCATTCGAAATCAAAACCTGAATGTGCTGATTTCTGTGTAAAGAGCTGTAATGCAGATGGAACTAGTGATCTTCTTCTTTCGGCTGCTCCCGTGAAGGGGTCACCACAGCAGATCATCCGTTTCCACTTCTGTACACCCTGTCCTCTGCATCTTCCTCCTTCACATCAACCACCTGCATGTCCTCTCTCATCACGTCCATAAACCTCCTCTTTGGTCTTTCTCTTCTCCTCTTTCCTGGCAGCTCCATCTTCAACATCCTCCTCCCGATATAATCCTCGTCTCTCCTCTGCACATGTCCAAACCAACGCAACCTTGCTTCTCTAACTTTGTCTCCGAAACGTCCAACCTGATCCCTCTAATATACTCGTTTCTAATCCTGTCCATCCTCGTCACACTCAATGAAAATCTCAGCATCTTCAACTCTGACACCTCCAGCTCCGCCTCCTGTCTTTTCAACAGCCACTGTTTCCAACCCGTACAACATAGCTGGTCTCACTACTGTCCTGTAAACCTTCCCTTTTACTCTCGCTGGTACCCATCTGTCACAAATCACTCCAGTCACTCTTCTCCACCCATTCCGACCTGCCTGCACTCTCTTCTTCTTCTCTCTTCCACACTCACCATTACACTGAACTGTTGATCTCAGGTGATAATGTTTCATAATAAAATCTTTGGTTGACTTTTTTGAAGGTTCTTCCTGAAGCCATTCTACTATATTGAGGTTCTTTACATTTTAAAGACTCTTCACATTTCATTTTTAAAAATGCTTTTCTAAAGAACCTCCCGTTGAAGGTCCTTTGTAGACCCAGCAGTGGTTCTTCAGTGAAGCTAACCAGTGAACTGAAATCTTGATGTTTTTGGCTAATTATGGAATCATCATTATTTTTATTTATTAGATATAAAAAACATGGAAAATTAATATATAAGCAGACATTTTATATAATGGATTTTAATTTAATTTTAATTTTAAATCAATTCTCCTACAAACTGATTTGACTGATCAAATTTCAAATCAATATAACCAACAAAAAGTCAAAGCCTCAATTAATATCTATTATTTTTATCAGTACCCTTCCTATTTATTTGAATGATCATTTTAAGATATATTTAAATGATTCTTTATTCTTTATTTTTAGAACCAGTTGTACGATCCTGGAACACTTCTGTTGGACACCGTGGATACAGCCATTTAAATTTTTTTCTTCTTTTACTCCCCGAGTTAATAGTTTTGTGATTGGTCATTTTTAATTACAAATTAATTCACATTTTGTTAATTGTAACCTCACCATTTTAATATTTCCTCACTTATTCTTGAAACATTTATGAATAATTTAATTCTGGTTAGTAAAGTTTGCGTTACATTATTGTAGACACTAAAATATTCATACTAGTTACTGAAACTAATAGTGCAAACTAAATAAGTTTACCATGGATGGTAAATATTGTATATCAGGTACAGAATCCTGTACAGTAATTAGTGAATGACGTTCTGTGGATAACGAATCATTTATAGTAGTAACTGAATCATTTACAGTGTATACTGAGCAAAAAAGAGCTCATTCACAGGTTTTAAAGCACCGTTCTTTCTTTTCAGATTCGTCGAATCTAAAAATAAATAATCACATGGCATGTGCATGAAATTTGCTGCGGAGTTATGATGTCAGCAACTACTTTTTTTTATTGTTTTTCTTGATGTGCATGCCTTTTTAGTGTATATATATATACATATATATATATGTGTGTGTGTGTGTGTGTGTGTGTGTGTGTGCTGCAGTCCCAGTGTGTGATGGGGCGTGTGCTGAGGTGGATTCAGACACAGAGGCAGTGGCGGGTCAGGACTTTAAACTGGGCTGCATCTCCTGCAAGATGAGAGGAGAGGTGGAGGCCACAGCAACAGTCAACTGGTTCTTCAAAGCCAATGGAAAGAAAGATTTTGTACATGTGAGTTTCTCTCTCTCTCTCTCTCTCTCTCTCTCTCTCTCTCTCTCTCTCTCTCTCTATGCTTGTGTAGCTATGTTACCTATTGAATGAATTAAGAAGTCTTCATCAGGCAGTTTAGTAAAGCAGTAAAACAATGTGAAAGTATTATCCTTGTACACACAGATCTACACCTATGAGGGTCAGATGGCTCTCATAATAGACGAGCACTTTGAAGGTCGAGTGAACTGGACCGGCAGCCAAAAGACCAATGACCTGCAGGACGCTTCCATCTACATCCTCAACGTTACCTTTAATGATTCAGGCATCTACCGGTGCTTCTTCATTCGAACCCTTAACTACCAGTACTATGAATACCAAAAGACCGCCAGCAAGGAGGTCCACCTTAAAGTGGTGGCTAAAGGTGAGTACACGACATGATGTACAGTCATCATTACAGTGACGTGTCGTGCAGCTTTTAGCATATTTTTAGCCTATTTAGCATAATTAATGGAGTGGCCTTGCAGTTAGGAACTAGGCCCCAGGATCGGCAGATCGAATCCTGGACCAGTAGGTTACTTTGAGGCACCCTTGAGCAAGGTACCAACCCCATCACTGCTCCCCGGTATGTATGGCTGCCCCCTGCTGCACATGGTGTATGGGAGTAATGCAGAGAAATAATTTTGCTGTGGTTTGCCATCTGCTGTGCTGTGTTTCACAATGGCAAGTAGTCACTTTCACTTGCTGAATCCAAAGCCTCAAGTTAAAGTGAAATGAAAGGGACTGTTGTTATTATGAACACACCAGAGCTTAAAAAAAAACTTCCTCTGCATTTAACCCCTTCCGCCCAAGTGGAGTAAGAAGCAGCCATACATTCGGCATCAAGGCAGCAGTGAATTGGATGGTACCTTGATAAAAGGTACCTCAGCGTAAACTACTGGTCCGATACTGGAACCCACGACCTTCTGATCCTGGGGCCTAGTCCATAACCACTAAACCACTGTTACCCCCCCAAGAAGCACATAAACTTCCAGGATTGTGGCAAACTGGCTGAGAATACATGTCCAGACTTTATTTATTGCAGGAGAAATGCCTCAAACTTAGTTATATGAAGTTCCTGTCATCCTTTTTTCTGCTAAGACATTTATACTGAAGGTTTCATCTGATGCACTATTATTCACTTCTGTATGCCAAATTATAAGGAACATGACCTATCATTCTCTCTCTCTCTCTCTCTCTCTCTCTCTCTCTCTCTCTCAGCAACGCGAGGCGTAGCCTCCATCGTTTCCGAGGTAATGATGTATGTGTCGATCATCGGGCTGCAGCTGTGGCTGCTGGTGGAAATGATTTACTGCTACAGAAAGATCGCTGCGGCCGGTGATGAGGCGCTCCGAGCCAGCGCGTCAGTAAACCCTCCACCTCCTCTCCTAATAACCCATCCGTCACTTCAGCAGCTTAATAGGCTAAATACACTCTTTGTCATGTACTTTCCATATACTCTCTGACCTCACCTTGACATCTAATGTGGCAGCGGTGGCCTAGTGATTAGGGACTAGGCCCCAGGATCAGAAGGTCATGGGTTTGAATCCCAGACCAGTAGGTTGCCCTTAGGTACCCTTGACCAAGGTACCGTCCCCATCACTGCTCCTTGGATGCTTTCAATAGCTGCCTCCTGCTGCATGGTGTGTGTGGGCAAAAGGCAGAGATTGTGCAGACCATTGTGGTTCACTGAGCTGTGCTGTGTTTCACAATGACAAGAATAGTCACTTTCACTTAATGACCTTTCACTAGGAAAATCAGGAAAGGACTTTTTAGGAAATGCATAAAATCTTATAGTGCATTACATTTATACAATTGCACAGTAATAATGCTTTCATCTCAAAGTGAAAAGGTTCTGGGTTTGAATTCTGTGTGGAGTTTGTTCTCTTGTCTGCGTGGGTTTATTCTGGGAGCTCCGGTTTCTTCCCGCAGTCCAAAGTCATGCACGTCAGGTGAACGGAAGATGAATTGTCCCTAAGGTGTGACTGTGTGTGTCTGTCTGCGAATCTGTGATGAACTGGCAACCTGTTCAGTGTGCTTCTCTTCTGATTTCATCCTGTGAGCATTTGAATAGGTTCCAGCTCCATGCAGACCTAATCAGATAACCAGTTATGGGGTTGGTTTATTGACTCTAATCTGAAACAATTTCCAGAGTGTGTGTCAGATGCCACAGAACAGATATATTTCACTCATCATTATCACCTATATAAAGCTCATCTGGGAAAAAATGATTAACTTTAGTTAAATGGGCTCTTTAAAATTGACCATATATTTGATTAGTATTTTGTCACAATTGGAAGAAAGTCATTTTTTGCAAACACTGCTGGCTACTTTGTTTTCAGTTGTTCTCATGAGCGAAGTGAAGAATAACTTAATTTGCTTTATAAGTTAAGAAAAAATTAAAAAAAATGTTAAGTGGCTTTCTTTGAGAACTGTTTTGTGAACGTCAGCAGTTTGGTATAACAGTTAGTAGTTAAAACTGTTTTAAAACTGCTAAAAAGCTGAAGAAATAATAAGAAATATGCTAATAATAATAGTTTGAAAGTGGTATACAATTAGTTATTGACTGAATTTGTCTTTTCTGCATAGATCAACCGAACCCTAGTGCATTACATACATATATTACTATCGTTTAATAATTATTACGTAGTTTGATAGAAAGTTCACTACATTTATTTTCACTAATTTATTTTATTATTTTATTTCGGTTATGCAAAAGAGTCAGTTTAACACACATGTAGTGGGATCTCCTGATGAACCTGTAAGGCCTGATCTGTTGTGTGTTTGTGTCGTTTCAGTGCCGAGTATTTAGCTATAGCCTCGGAGAGTAAAGATAACTGCGCAGGAGTTCAGGTGGCTGAATAGCAGAGGTGAGTCTACAGCAGTGCTGGTCCTGGAGCATCACATTAATGGATAGTTCAGTGATTCCCCATCACCCCTAATTGTACTCATCACCCTCCTGATATTCAGCTGTTTAGTTGAACATGATGAGTTTGGGTATCAAAAACATTCAACTGAGCAGTGTAGGGGAACACAGAATACTATCTTCTAAAAACCCATCTTTATTGCCTTTGATCTTTTTCCAGATATCCACTCATAATGTTTGTGTCATAAATTATACTAAAATGTAAACTTTCAGTTATAGGCCTACCTCTGCTTCCTGTTTTTTTTTGTCCCTCCATTTATTGCTTTGTGATAAGCTGGGGTTTGAAAAATTAACCTTCAACTAAACAAGTTGGTTTTTTTTGGGGGGGTGGGGGGCTTTTAAAGTCAGAACATGTTCAACCCCAAATCTAGCATTTATGCAGACTTTTATTTCATTGCAGACGGTATGAATCCAAGATATTTCATGCTTTGCTCAACTTCATTCAATACACATCAACTATTGCAACACTTTCCAAAAAAGCTGGGATGTGGCGATTTAGGGCTAGCAACGAGGTAAATAATTGTAATTAATAAACTACATTTCTGCTTGTAACCCAGTTACTAGGGATGCACAATTAGCTGATTTGATGGAGAGAGGAAGCTGGATACTTTGTGTGAGAGACTAGATGGAAGGGTAGTAAGGCCAGGTATATTGGAGGAGGGTTTAAATTGTGTTACCATGGTGTGGATGGAAGGAGGAATGGGGGAGGTGTTATCCTGAAGGAAGAGTATGTGAAGAGTGTTTTGGTGGTGAAGAGAGTGTCAGAGAGCATCAGTTTGGTTTTGTTTGAGGTGTGGCTAAGAAGTATGTGAGAGAGGTACAGAATATATATGAGGGCAGTGTGACAGTGGTGAGATCTGCAGTAGAATTGACGATTGCATATAAAGTAGAGGTGGGATTACATCAACGATCAGTGCTGAGCCCATTCTCATTCGCAAAGGTAATGGGCAGGTTGACAGAGGAGGGAAGACAGGAGTCCCCGTCCTTCCTGCAGGTTTCAGTGGGTGGACACGAGTGGCAGGAGTGATCTGTGACAGACGGCTACCAGCAAGAGTGAAAGGTTTACAGGACGGTAGCAAGGCCAGCTGTGCTATTCAGGTTGGAGACAGTGGCACTGTAGGTGGTAGTGGAGCTGGAGATGTCAGAGTTAAAGATGCTGAGACTTATGCTGGGTGTGACGAGGATGGACAGGATTAGAAATGAGTATATCAGAGGGACAGATCAGGTCAGACATCTTGGAGACAAAGTTAGAGAAGCAAGGTTGCATTGGTTTGGACGTGTCCAGAGGAGAGACGAGGATTATATCGGGACGAGGATGTTGAAGATGGAGCTGCCAGGGAAGAGGAAGAACAAAGAGGAGGTTTATGGACGTGGTGAGAGAGGACATGCAGGTGGTTGGTCTGAAGGAAGAAGATGCAGAGGACCAGGAAGAGTGGAGATGGTTGATCCGCTGTGGCGACCCGGAACAGGAGCTGTGGTGCTCTTTGTGCCGCACCACTGATAATATAGTTTGAAAAAAATAAAAAATAAATAAAAGTAATTTCTTTACCCTATGTACCCCAGAGCTCATGGATATTGGTCAATGCTCTAGTTCAGACTAAAGGAGAGAATTCACAGTATAATGCAACTAAACTGACGTCCCTGTGAGCTTTGCCTGAGAAAGGCATGCAGAGGCCTGTCAGCTCAGCTTTATAGCAGCTGATTCAGATTCAGCCGTGACAGAGAAAGAGACAGAAGGGGGGTGAAAACTGGGGGGCAGAACTGACCTGGGGTCAGCCCCACTGCTGACTGTCTGTCAAAATGGCTGCACCAGCTCTCAGCTGCCAGCAACCATGTCATCAGTTGCCGTCATGCTGTCATCTGCATTAGGACTGAGTTGATATGATGCTTTGATTCAGTGCAGCTGACTGGTGTCAGTGTGTAATCCCTGCAGACAGGGCAGAAACAGTTGGCAGAATTGATTTGAATTTAAAATGTAATCTAAAATGTACTTGCATTAGATTATTAAAAAGAATCAATTTTTTCAGTTTGGCAGAATGCATTTTATTTGACACCTTGTCTTAGGTGGAGGGTGAACAGTGGCCAAAATTATCCAAGTGCCAATGCCCAATAACTGTAGATGTGAGTGTGTGTGTGTGTGTGAGCATGTTTATGTCTGCAATGGACTGACAAGCTGTCCACCGTCCAGAGAGATCCATTCACACACACACATACATAGTGTGCACAATAATTAAGCAAGTGAATATTTTGACCAGATCATCATTTTTATGCAAATATTCCAACTCCAATCTGTATAAACTTGAATATTGATTGGATTTAAGCAGATCAGGTGATGTGTGTTTGGGTCATGAGGATGTGGCCTAAGGAGATCACCATCCTGTATCAAGATGTGCATAATTCCTAGGCAGCTTCTTTTCCTCCTCAGGCAAAAGAGGATTGCAGCCCTCTTGAAATTGGGGCGTGATCACAGAACCATGTTCGTTGCAAACAGTCAACATGGTCACAAGAAGCATGTTGAGAATAAAAGACGCAAATGACCTGCCAGAGATTTGAAAATCAAATGTGAAGCTACCAGCAACCCATTTAGCTCCATTGCAGCCATATTCCAGAACTGAACCTACCTGAAGTGTCCAGAAGAACAAGGTGTTCAGTGCTCAGAGACGTGGCCAAGGCAAGGAAGACTGAAACCCCACCACCACTGAACAAGACATATCAGCTGAAACATCAAGACTGGGACAAGAAAGATCTCCAGACAGATTTTTAAAGGTATTATGGACTCTTGAGATGAGAGTGACTCTTGACGGACCAGATGGATGGGCCCGTAGCTGGATCAGTAACGGGCACAGAGCTCCACTTCCACTCAGACGAAGGGTACCGGTATGGGCTGGGATTATTTAGGATGAGCTAGTTGGACCTTTTTGGGTTGAAGATGGACTCAAAATCATCTCCCAAACCTACTGCCAGTTTTTAGAGGACACTTTCTTCAAACAGTGTTTCTGATCTTTCAAGAAGACGATGATTATTCTGAAGGACGATGCTCCATAACATGCATGGAAGTTCTCCACTGTGCGGCCAGTGAAGGCCTTAAAGATGAAAGAATAATGACATGGTCCCCTTCCTCACCTGAACTTAAACCCTGTTTACTCTGAGAACACTGAGAACTTTTGGATCTTCTTAAGCGGGATATTTACGGGGAAGGAAAACAGTCCACCTCTCTGAACAGAGTCTGGGAAGCTGTGGTTGCAGCTACACAAAAAACGGATCAAGAACCTGACCTACTCCATGAATGAAAGGATTATGACTGTTATTGAAAAGAAGGGTGGCTGGTCAATTTTTGTTTTTATTTATTTGTGTAACAATTCTGCACTCTAATAGTGGCCTAATAATTGTGCACACACACATATCCCATGAGAATGTTCACACTCACATTTCCTCTGTGACACATTCAGGTTTCAGGATTAACAACATTTAGGATTGACTGAGAATGCTGGATTTGTCCCAGATTAAAATTAATCCTCAACAAAACACTGGGAAAAAGCATAGAAAAGTAAAATATCGCTCGTCCGACCAGTTTGGGAATTCCTTTGAAATCTATCATAAGACGTATTGTTTCACTTTTACCTTTACATGATGGTAAAAAATGAAGAATAATAAAAAAAAAGTAAAAAAAAAAATTGGGCCTGCTGTTCTAAAGCGCTTGTATTTAAAATATGCATTTCTTCTGTTTGCAGGTTTTTCTCTGCGCTGCCTTTATGGCCCACTCTGGTCTTCCACTCCCACTTCACACGTCAAAAGTCCAGGATTTCTCCTCTTTTATACGGCCTACTTCTTACCTGATCCAGGAAACGTCTCGCATTGTCTGTCCTGTAGTGTGCCTGCACTGACCAATAGAGTCGAATAGTGCATTAGAGCTCCGGCGAGTGCTGTATAGCGTTATTTCAGGATGGCTCGTTGATATATACGGACTTCTAGGACAAAAACTTCCACTTTGCATGAGAAATAGTTCCAGCATGACTGCAGCATCCCTTCTAAGCAAGCATATGCTATTCTTCATATATATATATACCTATATATATATATATATATATATATTTACTCTACTTTAAAAATATAACAGTGGTATGTCTTCAATTTACTAGGAACATCTGAGTACATTGTCTGTTTTCCAGACAATGATTTTTAGTGAAGCAGTATTTAGTTTGTATGAAATTAAATCAAATATGAAAAACTTCCTGTGCAAAAATGTAGGTAATTGTGCTGATTTGAATGCATGTAACTGCTCAATACTTATTACTTGCAACACCAAATTGGTTGGATTAGCTCGTTAAGCCTTCGAGACAGGTGTGTCCAATCATGAGAAAAGGTATTTAAGGTGGTCAATTGCAAGTTGTGCTTCCCTTTGACTCTCCTCTGAAGAGTGACACCACTGGATCCTCAAAGCCACTCTCAAAAGATCTGAAAACAGATTGTTCAGTATCATGGTATAGGGTAAGGCTACAAAAAGACACAGTTGCTGTTAAACCCAGGTCTGGCAGGCCAAGAAAAATACAGGAGCGGCATATGCGCAGGTTTGTGAGAATGGTTACAGACAAACCACAGATCACCTCCACATCGTTCTACAATTCTGCGCAATTTGCACAAAGAACGTCTGTATGGCAGGGTGATGAGAAAGAAGCCCTTTCTGCACTCACGCCACAAACAGAGTCACTTGTTGTATGCAAATGCTCATTTAGACAAAACAGATTCATTTTGGAGCTGCTTTGGAAGTGCTTTGGACTGATAAAACAAAAATTGAGTTATTTTGTCAAACGATAAAGCACTTTGCATGGCGGAAGAACAGCGCATTCCAAGGAAAACACATCTACTGTCAAATTTGGTGCAGGTTCCATCAGGCTGTGGAGCTGTGTGGCACGTTCAGGTACTGGGGCCCTTGTTAAAGTGAAAAAGTGAAAGTGACAACCCTTGTCATTGCGAGGTCACAGCACAGCAAGCATGAACCACAACAAAATTGGACCTCTGCTTTTAACCCATACACACAAATACCGTGCAGCAGTAGGCAGCTATTGAAAGCGCCCGGGGAGCAGTGACAGGGATGGTACCTTGCTCAGGGGTACCTCAGGGCAACCTACTTGTGAGGGAATCGAACCCACAATCTTCCGATGCGGGGCCAACTCCCTAACCACTAGGCCACCGCTGCCCTTTTTCATATGCCCTTTATCATATGACTGTATACAATGTAAAAGGTGTCTTAGAATAACTAATAATGTTAAAGTTGAGGGTCTGATGAATTCAACCCAATATCAACAAATTCTTCAGGATAATGTTCAAGCATCAGTCACAAAGTTGAAGTTATGCAGTGGTTGGATACTCCAACAAGACAGTGACCCAAAACACAGTTTGAAATCTACAGAGGCATTCATGCAGAGAGAGAAGTACAATGTTCTGGAATGGCCGTCACTGGCCCCTGAATTGAATGTCATCGAAAATCTATGGGATGATTTGAAGCAATCTGTCCATGCTTGGCAGCCATCAAATTTAACTGAACTGGAGAGATTTTCTAGAGGCTGTTACATTTGCAAAATAAGGCTCATGTATTGATGTAATATCTCTGTTGGCGTGCCCAAATTTATGCACCTGTCTAATTTTGTTATGATGCATATTTTCTGTTAATCCAGTAAATTTAATGTCATTGCTGAAATACTACTGTTTCAATAAGGCATGTCATATATTAAAAGTAAGTTGCTACTTTGAAAGCTCAGCCAATGATTAACAAAAATCCAAAGAATTAAGAGGGGTTCCCAGAATTTTTCATATGACTGTATACAATGTAAAAAGTGTCTTAGAATAACTAATAATACAAAGAATTTCATATTTTTTAAGTGCTATGACATAGCAGTGCAGCACTCTAATAAAACATATTTGATGTGTTTTGTGTCTGTTAATTTGTAATTTCTTACATTTTAATGCATCGGTAATAAATTGAGGATAAAACTACCACAAGTAAATACCATTCGGATGGTGTTTGAGTGCATTGAGTGCATGTGTCAAAATGTCCTGTTTCACATATTTCTAAGCCTCTGACATGTCTTGAATGCAGTGTACATACTTATCAGTGTACATTTGGCATCAATATAGTGTATAATGGCCTAAGTGGTGCACTTTAATGGATCAACATGGTTGTGAGAAACTGACCTCAAAGCAGATTCCATGTATCTGATTGGGTGTGGTGACCAAACTGGTGATGATGCTGAACACAGAGGCGCCCTGTGAAATGCCACATAGTTGGGATTGCATTGATGAACCACACACTCTGCCACGATGAAGGC